>BROE01000005.1:5345168-5400168 GCA_036571765.1 Plecoglossus altivelis | reverse complement strand
TGCGTTGTCATGTCTCCTGCAGCCTGCATCCATCGTCCTAAACGCTTGGCACGCTGTTCCACCGCTCAAACATGTGCTTACCAACACGTGCAGGGCTTTCGCAGGTACCCTGGCTGCCATACAGAACCCTGCTGGTACGTAGATGTCCTCCTCCAGACTGCACACAGTCTTCCCTCGTCTCTTCCTTCTGCCCAGGAACGCAAATAAAAACAGACAAACAAATAAACAAAGCAAACACGCGCACGACTCTACATGAAGGACAATGCGACATGTCCAGCAGAGTGGACCTGACACCGAGGTGACACGGTCTCATCTGCCTGCGATCGCAGACACAAACAACTGCAGGGGGGGGGGGCGTTTAACAAGCTCGTCCGCCGCGTGGCCACAGTCTGCCCTGACAGCTGGGATACAGTGAAAAGGCCTCGTCCGGCCTCTGTCAGGGCCCGGAGGTGTCAAGACGTGGCGTTGGCGTGGACGGAGGGTGTTTTTTTCGTTATTTTTTTTAGATCCATATGCATTAGATCACCACGAAAGGACGGACGCAGACACACACACGCACACGCAAAAAGGTGTGTCGCCGCTGATGCGAATCAGGCAGACAAAGGCTCATTATCTCAAGATATGAAACATACTGTGGGTGCATGCTCGCGTGCACACAAACATGCGGCGTGGGTTTCTCGGCAATGAAACGCCAACAGAGATGTGACTCATGCATTGGAAATCCCTCCCCGGATGGCCGCTGGCCAGGCGTCCATCCTCTTTATGGTTTGTGGTTCAAATTGTGAAATATTCTGATGGTCTTTGAATGATTTGAGGTGTCAGCAGTGTGTTCAGATGCCGCACGCCACGATATATGGAGTAATATGGACCGACCGTGTTTGGAATGTCTAGAATTTAAAAAAAGATAGTAATAATAATAATAATAATATTAATAATAATAATAATACTCACTCAAACAGCTCTTTAATGGAGTTCAGTATTCGGGGAGATGTTACAGAGGCTGACCTGGACAGAAACACAACATTCACAACAATCGTAGATATCATAACTTGGAACTTGCCTCTGTTGAGAAGGCACACTAACCCTCAGTGCTAAAACTATTGGAAACAGGAACGAGGATGAAAACCTCGTAGGGCCTACCTGAACAGTCGAGTTTGGCGCCTCTCAATGTTGGCCACCGTGTCCTTTCCAGGAGAAGCAGCAGGGGAGCAGGGGGCAGACACACCACCTCTGGAGGTCACAACAGGAGAGATGCTACTCCTGTTAGCAACATTCCGTGTACTTCCGTCATGTCGACGTCATGTGATCACCTGTCGTGATCACATGACGTGTCGCGTCTACGGAGATGATTTCCCAATCTCTTCCAATCTCCATTCTCTTCCTAAGAAACGTTTTCTACCATCTACAGATGTTAGTGGTTGTGTTATTTTGGAGTTACCCCTGGTGTGGAGGGACAGTCTCTTCCAAGCTCATTTCCCTTTTGGTTCGCTCAGTTCGTTTCGTTTGGAAACGGTCCAGTTTGGACGTCACCCTGCGATCAATTGAGTACCTTTTGATTCAAAGATGGAGTTTTACAAACAAAAGCACTTACACGTCTATGTTCACTTCCGTCTGAGCTGCTGTCTCCAGTTCCTTCCGAAGGTTAACCTCCCTTGCTCTTTGATGTCAAACAGAAGTAAAAGACAATACATTTATTATAATATTACAAAAACAACTCCATACTCTATTGACATTTCAACTAAATGATACGACTCATCTTTGTGGATCATCGGTTTTAGACAACCATGAACAGTTACTACATACCAAATGAGTTATTATTCTCAATCTAAAGGGCGAGAGGACTATAGGAAACCAGAAGTGACTTTGATTCGAAAACACATTGTTCCTCCCTAGAATTACTAAGCTCATCTCTAACCTCATAACATGATTGGACAAGCTCCCACTATTCAACAAGTAAGCAGTCCTGTCCTATCAGATCTGGGATTTTTCCCAGGAAAGGGCGTGCGACTTGACCCTCTCGCGTCGACCTCCGAGCGCTCACCTCACTCTCCTGTCGTTCCGGCTGTTCATCCGTACGGCCGCCACCTGCTTCCGACGGATCAGTTCCTCCAGCAGCTCTGACCCCCTCACCTTCTCCTCCCGGAACTGGGCGTCCATATCATGGTGCCTCTTCAGGAGGGAGTCGTACTCTCGCTTCAGAGTATGGTTCCCCTCCTGAACCTCCGCCACCCGGGCCTGCAGGTTCCCGTGGTCGGAGTCCGCGTCCTGCAGACTACCCTCCGCTTCGCGCAATCTGAACCCAGACGGACGGAACATCTGCATCAGCCACGGTACTGTCTATAAGAAGCACCGTGTGTATGTGTGTGTGTGTGTGTGTGTTTTTTGTGTGTGTGTGCGTGGCATCGCAGTAAGTCATTGCTAATTCGGTGTTAATCATTGCATTACTGAGAGTCACTGAGAGGCGCCAAACATAAAGGACCATTGGTGTTTATCGAAAAATTGAAATACATGTCAGACTTGTTTAGTCTCCTGAGCAAGCAGGCCTCACCTGGCATGCTGCTCTTCCAGTACAGATTCCTTGATCTTAATCTCCTGCTGGAGCTCCACTACCTGGTACGCCAACTAAACAGAGAACAGATACATGACTTCAGAGAACGACAAATGGCCCACCAAGCGTTCCTGTGCGACATGGAACACTGTAGACTGGTAGTAATTAAGTGATCGAAATGAGTTTAAAAAAAAATCAACAACACAGTTTAATGAGTGTAGATGCTTTTGAAACTCTTGTTCTGTACTAGTTTACACAGTAAATAGTACAGTGGTATTGTGCTGTAAAACCCAATGGGTTTTGCATTTCCCACCTCTCCTGTTGTTTTCCTCAAAGCATTCTTCTTAGCAGCCAACGATGTTAAGGAATCACTGTTAGAAGTAGATGGTGGGAATCTACAAGACAGAATAAATGATGAACATACAGTACAGAACTTCAGAATCCCAGTTTGGTGAAAGGCAGTTTGAAAATCATCCATCAAAAAGAATGTAGAACTACCTATCAACGCAGCCCAGAATGCCTTTGGTTATAAACGCTTTTTGATTGGACCTCTCCAGCAGGTTGATATCTGTATTAAGTAGGAAAGAGACATCAAACGCAGATTATATACATAGTATCACATTAGGTCAGATAGGCTGCACTTGCACACAAGCCACAGTTTATTGGGCTACACATAGACCCTTGGTGCTAATGGTTAGTTTAATTTTCACCTTTGTGTCAAATAATCTTGTCAAGTGCAGTGATTGAAGCATTGCGAGAATGATTTACGCTCTTTTTTGATGATTTACTTGAAAACTAAAACTGGAATTTGCTACTTTAACCGATGTGGTTTGTTTTCGTTTTGCAGTTATGGTAGAATACGTCGCTGCATATCAAGTTTCGAGTTAGGTTTCATCTATCCTGTGGCTTTATCATAAATTACCGATGGTCTTCGCCTGCATAAACAAGTGAAGTGTTTTACATACATGATCGTATGACATCTTGAAACATTGTCTTCTGTGACTTATCCCGGTGTTTCAACTGCCGAATGATGTGACGCTTCCATGACACTGGCGTATTTTTGAAGTTTATCTTCTCTTTTGCTGTAGACGGTTCCCTGAATTCCATACCAACAGCGGCCATAACTGACACTTCCAGATTCAGTTAAATGAATCGACATTGGAACTATTAATCGAACATCTTCTGTATGCAGATGTTTAGTAATTCTTCCGCACACCAAAGCACTAGTGTCAGTAGAATAACAAGTTTTTCAGCCAATCAGAGGCAACTTTCTATTCTTTTCCTTACTCTGGCTGCCGTCGTCGTCGACGTCATTGTAACATTTCTAGAGGTTGAGCAGACACGCCCGTGCTGAAGTACAGTGAATAATAAAACGACTAAAATGTGACTAAAATCTCAGTTTCTCAATGGCGTTGTTCCATACAATTTGATAATATTCGTTCCTTTATCAATTCGTTCCTTTAATGAAAACAAACATTGTACACATATTTACAATAAAACCATGTGCATTTAAAGTAAATGCACATGGTGAAACAGGGGCAACTGAACGCTGAAAATGTTG
Source organism: Plecoglossus altivelis (assembly GCA_036571765.1). Classification (NCBI taxonomy): domain Eukaryota; kingdom Metazoa; phylum Chordata; class Actinopteri; order Osmeriformes; family Plecoglossidae; genus Plecoglossus; species Plecoglossus altivelis. The sequence continues at coordinate 5,396,059 of BROE01000005.1, read as the reverse complement.
CAAGGGTTACAATGATAAAAATACGGATTCTACGATCCTGAAACGAAACAAATTAGGATAGCAAACACATAATACTGAACTCCTATTGACTACCTGATCGCAAGAAAACGTCAGTATCAGAACTCAAAGACGAAGACATTTTGTTTAAAATAACACTGATTGACTAAGTGTAGCGGACACTACAACTTAAGTCAGTAAAATGTCAGCTTTTATACAGTGGAAGACAATGTGCCGTTAGTGCAGACAACTTTGGGGACTGCAACGTAAGACAGTTGCCATAGCGATGGTGAGAGTAGGAACAAGCCCCATTACAAAAAGGAGAGAAAACACAAACATGAAAAAAGGTTAAACATTTATAAAATAAATCTAAGATTTAAATATCATACACACATTTTAAAAAGTGTGGGGAAAAGAAATTGCACTTGAAAATGTGACGATCAGAGACTAAATGCGTTTTGTTTGCTCAAAATAAAAATCCTATCTAACGAGGATGAGTGTGGAAAAGGTGCCGGTCATAAAAAAAAGTCTGATCTTTGTGGAACTCTGTTTGGAAAGTGAAACTCATGTTGGTGTAAACAAACAGCATCAGAAGCAGAAGGTCCATGGCAGCTACAGGTCGCATCAGTGGCTGTCCATCTTTTTCTCTGCTATCTGCAGCAACATTTCAGAATACTTTTCCAACAGAGCCACAGTCCTGTCATCCCTCAGCTGACGTCCAGGGGACTCCTCCACAGGGGCGGGGCCAGGGCGCCTGTCCTCCAAGCACAGGGAGTCCAGCTTGCTCTGGGCCGATGCGAACGCCCCCTTCAGGAAGGCCAGCATCTGAGCTTGCTGGTCCAGCCTGTCTGACATGGAGTACACCTGCAGGAGCACAAACAGGCCAGACAGAACCTCAACACTGGGTCAGAACCTCAACACTGGGTCCGAAAATATGACAGCAAATTATACTTGGATACAAACAGGTTCTGCACTGATGGCATCAAGCTCACCTTATTATAAAAGCTGACTGAGCGCCTCATGGTGTTGCCCAGTTCTGTAACAATCTGGTTACACATCTGGATGTTAACAGCTTCATCCACAGAATCTGGGACGGGAAGAGCATCAGTGAGGTTGAAAGAAACTGCGTTTTGTATGATTCTGGTCCGCACAGACGGTAAACGTACGAGTAACCTCACCTGAGTTGGAGGAGTTGGAAGGCTCCTCTGAACCTTCGGATAGAGGCATGCCGAGCCCAGGTGAGGGGGTGGCTGAGGGCTCCAAGGTGACACTGGACTGCTGGGGTAGACTGGCTCGCAGACCTTCCTCCTCCCGGCCCCTGGGGCCACCAGGGGACCGGGACCTGGCTGGGCTCTCGGTCCGCGTGGTGGGGCCCAAGCAGCGGGCCCCCTGGCCTCTCCTGGGCGTCAGGCTCTGCTCGATGCAGCTGATGCGCTTCTTGCCCTCCTTGCCCAGGGAGCGCATCTCCGTGGGGGTCACCAGGGCAGGGCGCTGGGGCGAGTCCACAGTGCGCCGCCGTGTTTTGAGGGACAGGGGCGACGTGGAGGACTGAGCCGGGACAGCGGGCATGGCCAGGTCCAGGTGGAGGAAAGCTCTGGCGCTGTGATTCCCAGGAGCAGGAGAGGGAAGATGAGGCTGCCTGGCAGGAGAACAACACTCCAGCGAGGAGGGTACGGTGGAGGACGGGGCCACGGGAGGCGGGGCCAAAGAGGAAAGGTTCTCTTTCCATTCCTGCTCAGTCAGATCTGGGATGGATGACGACTTCCTGTCCAGGGGTTCACCAGGCTGCTCGTCAGAGGGGGAGACGCTCAGACCGTCGCCTGCCACGTGGCTCTGGGAGGTCTTGGCCCTGGAGCTGGCTGTGGTGTCCATGTAGCTCTGGCGGCACGGCCGGGAGAGGAGATCCTTATCCTGGGCAGAGAGGGAGCCTCTCTGGCCTGAACTAGAAGGCAGGGTCTGGGACTGTACTGGGGCTGCGTTCTGACAGAAGGATTGTGATGCCAGAGTCTTGTTTGTAATATCTGAAAGAGAGTTTGAAAGCACAAGGAGGTGATGCATCTACAACCAAAACACAAACCCGGTGCCCAACTTTGATCAGCACCTGCTGGAAACCCACACCACAGATGAGGAGGAAAGAAGACAGGAATCCAGTGAAGTTTATAAAAGAAGAAAAAGGCCTGTTTCCTTTAGATAAGAAGTGACTTCCTAATCATGTTCCCATGCGAGTCCCCTGCAAAGGTAGATTGTTTGACACACACACACACACACACACAACAGGGAGTCTTTCTAATTAATTCCCATGTGGACCTCGTGGCAGGGTAGATGGGTTCACATACACACACACGCACGCACACACACACACCTCCCAGGGAGTCTCTCCAGTGGATGACAGCTATGGTGTTGCGGCTGCGTAGGGGCCGAGGGTGGGGATGTGGGCCCCCTGGGGCCTTGACGGAGGAGCCCCGTCTCTTTACAGCTGCAGGATGACACCTGACCGCTCTGTCTGGACAAGCCAGCAGCAAAAGCCATATCAGGCCACTGTCACACATGCCAAATCAGTCGAAAGCCACAGGCCCTCCTGTCACTGCACGTCTGAGTGGATTAAGTGATAGAACCAGTGTTTGTGTCCCTCCCCTCACCCCCATGTGTATGGAGATGGCTGTGACCTCAGTCGTGTTGCATCTTTCAACTGGAGCAGAGGACGCCTGAAAGTGAGCTGTCCGTAGATGACTCATCCAGCCCTGCTAACTCGCCAGCCCTGCTAACTCGCCACTGTTTAAGTTCCCTGCTTCAGAACGATCCAGTCCTGCTAACTCGCCAGCCCTGCTAACTCGCCAGCCCTGCTAACTCGCCACTGTTTAGGTTCCCTGCTTCAGAACTTGCCAGCCCTGTTAACTCACCACTGTTTAGGTTTCCTGCTTCAGAGTGATCAGCAGCACATGGCTCAGGACGCTGCTTTGACTCCACCTGAAAATACCAAATCAAAATCAGTGATTTGACACCGAACGCGACATTCCTCCCCTCGGCAGCTTTCTGTTGGTGTCCTCAGGTGTGGGCATGATGGTGGTCTTGGTGTGTTACTGTGTGCATGGCAGGCAGAGCCTGGTACCTCCGAGGTGCTCTGGGAGGTCCAGGGGGACGGGTCACTGGCCTCCTCAGAGATCCTAGGGTGAAGGCGGGCAGGACGTGGAGCAGGCAGGAGTCCTGGGCTGGAACAGAAGAACAGAAGGTTAGTGTGGAGCTACTCAAGAATATTGACTGGACATGAACACTGTTTTTTAAGGTACTACATATGAAATTATATAAATGTTTTTCAGACAGGGAGAAGATGAGATGAGCACTGCCAGAAAGGAGTTTTATATTCTTCCGCGTCCCACACAGGGGGCCTGGATCAGCGCTACCCCAAGGTGGAGGAAGGTGAGGGGCGACTGACCGGACGCGGCTCTGGAAGTGAGACAGGAAGCGGGTGGAGATGCTGAGGCGCGGATTCAGGAAGTGACTTTCGGCCGGCGGCTTCAGGCTGCGGGGGTCTGTGTCGAACTTCTCTGCAAGGGGGTCAGAGGGCAGGAGGGTGGCACGTCCATGTCAGGATCCACAGGAGGCACATTTAAAATAAAAAATTAGCCGTGTTTTCATAAAAGAAAACCAAGCCTGCTAAAATCAGGCCTGGGAAGAAGGACCTCCAGGAAGACAGACGTGCTTGTCACCGCAGCAGAACTGTATGGCTCCTACCTTCAGAGGGAAGATTGTTGGCCAGAGTGTCAAAGTGTTGGTGCAGCAGGGTTTCCCGTGGCTCCTCCTCTTCCTCCTCTTCCTCCACCCCTGAGCTGCCGGTGGAGCTCACCTGACTCAGCGAGTCTGTGTCTGCAGGGATGCAAAATGAACAAAAGGCACCAAACGCATTGTGAGTTACAGGTCGCAAAAGACTCAAAACCATCCCTCCGTGATTGCTGTCGTTCAGGAGGCCCTGATGTAGAGGCCTTGCAGCCCCAGGAGAAGCCCTCCTCCTCTGGGGCCTGTTGGGGTTCGTACCATCCTGCTGCTGCTCCTGGCTCCCTGCTGAGCCCACACAGCAGGCACTGTCTGGGCTCAGCTCCTCTCCAGCCCAGCCCTGCTGCTGCTGCTCCTGCCTCTGGTCCCGCACGTCAAACTCTCTGCACAGAGAAAGAGAGAGAGAGAGAGAGACACACACACACACACACACACACACACACAGTAAGGCACTGTGATACAGAACTGCAGGGTTAACAGACACAGTGAATGTGGGCCTTACCCCTCTCCACTCGATGACAGGGTGGTGCTGTTGGCAGGGTAGAGGACAAAGTCGCTCCGCTCCAGGGAGCTGAGACCTGGAGCAAACATCTCCTCACTGTCTGGCAGGGCCAGGAAGTCAGGTCTCTCTGGATGGGACCCAAACGTTGCACTTGACCCCTGTACAGACCACAGTTAGAGAGGAGGTGAGGGGGAAATCACATCAGATAACATCACATATATCCAGACCTCATTAGGACGTCTAACCTCGTCTTCAGACGAACAAATCACCTGATCTTCCTCTGCGTCCTCCTCTGGCTCCTCCTCTTCCTCCTCTCCTCCTAGTAGGCTGTCCAGGCTCTGAGGGTGGAAGTAGGGATCGTCCTCCTCCTGCTCCTCCTCCTGGCCCTCGGGCCGTCTGGGGCTGGGGGACAGGGCCACCTGAAGACTCCTGGTGTCGAGGACCGAGCGGAGGGCCTGGGGGTCCAGCTGCTCTGCCCAGCGGCCCCGTGGCTGCTGGGGCCCCTGCTTAGCCTCTGCTGCTGGGGGGATGGAGGTGCCCATCGCTGAACCCTGCAGCACACACACACACACATCAGGAACCTAACAGTAAACATCCAAGAGACTTGTCTAGTCAGGCCTTCTGATGAGTATTACCAGTTTGCGAGCCCACATGGGCAGTTTCCCGTTAGTTAGAACCATGGGGTCTAGATCTGGGAAGTCTGTGGAAGAAGCACACAAAGATGAATCCATTCATGGAAGTCGCATTACAAAACTAAAATAACCAGTTATCTAAAAGACCTGACAGAAGTCTCTTTCTTTAGCTGATCAAGTCCATCACCATGAGTGATGTCAAATCTAGCCGGGGTCCGCGGGTCCTCCTCTTCCTCTTCCTCCTGGGGCAGCAGGCTGGGTCCTGTGATGAAGGTCTCTCTCCTGGGCAACACACACGAGCGGAATGTTCCACACATCAGTGCCTCTTCTGCTCCCTCTACTGCTCAGCATGGAAGGTGCAGAGGAGTTGTGTGAGGGAAGACTGGTGTAGTGTTGCCTACCTGATCACTTGCTGTTTGGTGGCAGGCTGGGCTGGAGCGGTCTGTTTCCTCTCAGCCAGCCTCTTCCTCATGGACACGGTCATGTGAGTGTCCAGCTTCCACACAAATACACAGCTGGGGAGAGAAGCGAACACACCTCAGCTGAACTGAACACAGAGCAGGGAGAGGGGCCGAGAGAGAGAGGGGCCGAGAGAGAGAGAGGGGCCGAGAGAGAGAGAGGGGCAGAGAGAGAGACAGAGAGGGGCTGAGGCAGAGAGGGGCCGAGATGCTGGAGATCCTCACCTGTCTCCAGACACTGTGATGAGGTGTCGACAGTCCTGACTGAATCTCATCCCCGTTACAATCTCTATGGGGGATTCGACGTGAAGAAGACACCACATGATGAGAAAGAAGGCAGAAGAAAAAAATAAAAATATATATAAAAGAAGAAAATGAAAGTCCTGATCCCAAAAGGCAGGAGGATGGCAGAGAGCATACCTGAGTGTCCAAACAGGGTGGCCACACACTCCCCCGACTCGTAGTCGAAGATGCAGATGTTCTTGTCGGAGCAGCTTGTGGCTAGGTATGTCCCTGAGGGGTCCAGCTGAACCTGTTTCCATAGAGACCCGCTCTCATGAGCACAGCAGGAACAGGAACGCGGTTGCTCAGATGGCGTTTGAACGTCCTTACCTTCAAGAGGGTGCCTTCGTCGCTAGTCGAGCCTTTGAAGCACTTTTTCATTTTACCGCTCTTCACGTTGTACACTCTGCAACAAAAAGGGAATTTTTAGCAAGGAAGTGGCACGAATAAGGTGTTCCACGCGGTCTGAAAGTTTGGGAAATGGGGAAACACAGTGTTCCAATCAGCACCTGATGTTCCTGTCCTGGCAGGCAATGGTGGTGTGCGCCCGTGTGGCATCAAGGTCCATATCGTACAACGTGGTTTTCTCCACCACGTGGTGCGTGCGAGAGAAGTTTAAACCTTCCGGTGTCTGGAGAGAGAAAAGGAGAGTTTGAAAAGCGTCCCAGACAGCTGCCATGTTTCGGGTTGTAGAAGATGTGGAGCTGTGATCACAGGGGTGTGGTGGAGGAGGTGGAGGAGGACGGGGGCCTCACCTGCTCGGCTGTGCGGAAATAGATGCTCTTGTCAGCTCCACAGCTCACCATCCGAACCTCCGGGCTCACACCTGCAAACGCAAACACCACCACGCTCACCAGGGGGTCACGACGGAACGAGCACATTACCGACCCTAACTCCAACTGCTTCTCAGAATCAGATGACCTCATGTGGCTCAGCACCATTCAAGAATAACCACTGACCGTGAGGGAGATCCATCTCCACATACCTGTGAACTTAATGGCAGTGATGGAGGCCGAGTGGTCGTAGACTGTCTGCTCCAGGCTGTAGTTTTTCTCCATGTTGAAGATGTGAATGAGGCGGTCTCTGCTGGCGGACGCTAGCAGGCTGAGGCCTGGGAGAAGGAGAAAGCTGTCAGCACTCGCTCCTATCAGGGCGAGCCTGCTCTTCAGGACACGCCCTCCCCCTCAAGACACGCCCTCCCCCTCAAGACACGCCCTCCCCCTCAAGACACGCCCTCCCCTCAAGACACGCCCTCCCCTCAAGACACGCCCTCCCCCTCAAGACACGCCCTCCCTATTGGTTTCTACAGAGGCTTTCCCTGGGCCCTCTCACCAGTGTCTGTGGGGGAGAACTCCAGGCACAGCACCTCAGAGTCGTGAGCCTCGATCTTCACCAGCTCGTCCATGAACTGCAGACCGAAGATCCTGTGGGTGGAGATCACCGGTGAGACCATCTACTTTCTACGCGCAACTGCAGAAGCTGGCCTGGTACCTCTCCTGAAGGACCACGTGAAGGAGAATCACCTACGTTTACCGGTGTTCTGTCAGGGATCTTACCGGAGGTTGCCGCTACGATCTCCTGCTGCGAGGTGTTGTCCATCGGGGCTGATGCCAAGCACCCGGATGCCCGCCTTGCCATCCATCCCAGCCCCCTCTCCTCGCCCACCCTCCACCTGCAGATGCTGGGTGTCCTCCCCGACGTAGACGATCCTCATCAGGTCCTGCAGCCCACAGCCAGCAAACACAGGGAGGAACCCAGCAGGAAGACGTAAGCGACATGTGAACAGAGCCACTCGGAGCCCTGAGGGTGTGATCGGGGATCTGGGATGAGAGGGGTTGTGGGTGGGCTGGCAGCAGGGGGGGGACGGGAGGACAGGGGACATACGTGGCTGTAGAAGTTCCGCAGGCAGCTGGGTCCTGGGGCGCTGCAACCCTGAGTCTGACCCTGCAGAGGGTCGCCGTGCCACAGTCGGATGGTGTTGTCGGAGGAGCAGGTGAGGAAGGCCCCAGCAGGAAGACAGGCCAGAGATGGTCCTCCCATGTCAGGGTAGGTCTGACGCCACCAAACAAGGTTGTTTGTTATTGGGTGTTGTGGACTACAGACCAGTGTTTGGACGTCTATAGACTTTTAATGCGAAAAGTAATCATATGAATCGACCACAGAAAGTCCTGTTAAATGCTTTGCTGATCCTTGAACCTTATGTTGTACATGCTTATCTACACTATTCATGTCACTTTGGATCAAAGTAGATGCCTAGTAACAGTGAAAGCTGGCCAATACAATTGCAGACGGTGTGTACCTCCACGCTCCAGACACAGCTGCTGTGGTAGAGGGCAGAGTAGACCTTCCCCACGTTCCTGACGTCACGCACGTCCCACACGTACACGCTGTGGTCATTGTACACGCAGGTCAGGTGCCTTGTCACAGGGTCAAAGGTCAGCGCCAGGGTGTCTGGGTATTCTGCCTCTTGCTTGGCTGAGAACAGGTGCCTGTGGAGGGGAAACAGACAAGAGGATGATGAAAGGAGACGTTAGACGTGGGGATCGTTTTTTTTGTTTTGGACAATAAGCCTCTTTGTTTAGGAGTTTCTCTCTCCAGGCTTCTGAGCCTTTGCTTCCACATGACCATGACTCAGTCGACGCGTGAGCGTTTGTTCCGTCCCAGGAAGCTCTCGTCGAGCCCAGTTCTTACTCTGGCAGGATGCCCTGGGTGATGTCCACGCCCAGGCAGTGGGGTCGGTGCAGGGTGGCGATGTAGTGAAGGGTCTGGGGGCTGAAGACGCGGACGGTGCCGTCAGCACAGCCACAGAAGACGTAGACCTCGCTCACGGACAGGCAGCGGGCGGAGGTCGTCTGCGGAGAGGTGGTAACAAACAAACATCCATGGTTGGATCAAAGGAAAATTTCTAACCAACTATTAGAAACTGGGTCATTAAGGGAGCGTTTTAACCCAACTGACCTTGAGGTCGACCCAGGTGTCCAGCATCCTGCTGCTGTTGAACTGACACAGCAACCCTGAGCTGGTGATGCAGTAAGTACTGCTAGCCATGTTGCCCCGCCCGCAAGCCAATCCACAGAACATGCTGTTCCGCTGTTCCCCTAGTAACCCCGACCGGCCAATTAAGGGCACCGTGCTGTTAACCTAGGCGAGGACACACCACAGCATGTGACCACTCAACATCACAGACATGTCATCGCAGACAGGTGATAACACTAGTGACACGTGAGGGCGTTCCCTGGGCGAGTCTCCTGCTCCTCACCCGTCTCTCCTTGGAAGCATCCAGGTACCAGAACTTGATGTGACGATTTCCTGCAGTGACAAAGTAGCTGTTGTCCTCTGAAAAGGACACAGACTGCACCTTGCTGGACACCTTGTTGGATGCGATGACGGTACCTTTCTAAAGTCAAGACAGAACCAAACAAGTTACTATGATGTTGATGTCATTCTTCATTTACTATGATGTCCTCTTTTTTCGTCTTTTTTTTTTTACAGCATCGTTCAAAATCTGACCAAACAAATGTCCGTTAAGACTACAACATCTCTGTGCTATTTGGAAAAAATATGTTTTGTCACAAGCTTTGACGATCCATGCGCCCAGCTATATCCCCATTACACAAACGTATGCAGCTCGCTGTCAGCATCTTGCCCAATGCCACATGCTACTGCCCATGTGCGGGCTCTCTGTGTGAGCTCCTCACCCTCCACTCCCAGACACTGACGGTCATGTCATGCTGATAGCCCACGGACACGATGTAGCTGCTGTTGGTGGAGAAGGCCACGCAAGCCACCCCGTACTTGTGGGACTGGACCTCTGCCACCTGTGTCCTCTCAGCCACCTCCCACACTCGCACGCAGGGCATGTGACCGCTCTGCCCGGAGACACCATAGAGATGGAAGCAAAAAAGGGAATCAGTCAGAGAGACAAGTAGGGGTGACGATGGTGACAGCGTCAAGTCTTCTGACGTTATGGTAGCTGGAGGGTGAGGGGAGGTGAAGGGTGAGAACAGCGTTTGAAAGCCCATACCAAAACAAACAGGACAAAGATACTAAATCACCCTGTGATATTACGGCATGCGTCTAGAAATAGAACGGGTTCACTTAGTCAATTGACATAAAAAGGCAGAGGGGATTTCATCTTCATACTAAGATGTATGGCTACATATTTATTGTAAGGATTCATTTGTATCCTACAGTTGCAGGCTAGTAAAATGAACAGTGTCACCACCAAATAGAGGCGACGATTGAAGTAGTGCAAAGTCAGCAGGGCCCAGAAATAACATCACATTAGTAATACTGACTTTTAAAACCTCCAAGGACCATGACTTAACCCTAATTTATCGCAAGGCACCAACATTTAAATAGGTACAGAAAAGTGCACATCCAAACAAACTTTTATTTTATTTATTTTTTTAACAAGAACATGTCCAAGCACTTACCTCACCAGTGACCAAATATTTTCCATCCTGAGAGAACGCCAGGGCAGTGAAGGTTTTTCTGGGATACACAAACACAGAACAGCCTTAATGAGAGTGCAGGTCAGTATCACACAAGGGAGAACATCTCATTTAGCAGTAGCATTTCTGCATTGTGATATCAAAACCACCATTCTTTGAATTGCCTATGAAGAAGATAACTCTGGGATGGTTGAACTGATTTCCAGTCTTTAGTATCGGGTGACCTTAACATCTATAAAACGAATTACCCTTTAAACAGCTTGGTTGGTTGAAGATAAGGTGTTGTTAGAGTAAGACACGTTCATTATTTTGAAGCGTTTTCTATTTGCACTAGCGTTAAAGTACTTACAACATGACTCGTTTTAAATGCTAGGATCAGGGCAAATGAGGAACACACACCTTGATGTATTAAGGATGTGAAACTGTTTGTTTTTCTTTGGGTGAAGTACCACAATAACACACCTGAAATAGAAGACAAGTGGGGGAAAAGTCAATGGATCGAAAGCGGTAGGTAAAGGAGCGTTCAAAACGAAACACTGTCGTCTTGTTTCTACCTTCGGCCCGGTCCACTTACCCTGCAGGGTAAGCAACTAAACCCGTGTTCGGGTCGCAGGCCAAGCCACTACCGTTGGAGGTGGTGATTCCAAGCACTCTTTCAAGCATAACCTATGAAACATAGCAGTTAGCACTCCAATCATACACTCACGGTAACTTGCAGTACAGTATGCCGTGTCGTATTTTAGCGTTTAAATAAACAGCAAGTCTGAGTCAAGTTGTAACCAACATGGCAATGCAGTCCAGAAGCAAAACCAACCCTTTTTAAGGCGACTTTAAGCAAGCTAGCTTATAACGTCAACTATCTAATAACTTAATCAAAGGCCATGGCTCAACTGCTTATTGTGTCACAATAAATCTGAACTCGCTAGTACAAGGGTGTCACGCAACAAGTGACTACTAGCTATTAAACCAGCTAGCCAAGATTACACAAAATGTGTGTATGATTGGTTCCACAGTATTACCCGATTGTGAGCAGTCCGTCTTTGGCTTTGTCGACTTTTTCGTCGCATATTTGTGGCAGCAGTTGCATTGCTCGTCACTTTCCTATTTCTCGATGGAAATGATATATTGGCACTTCCATACGGTCCCTCGGCCATTGCGAGATTAATTTACGCAGCTGAAATAGTTGTCCGTTTTCGTTAACTAACGATATTCGCCAGTTTGTGTTGTCCCTGAGAGCTAACGTTAGGTAGTACAGCTAGACTAACGTTACAAGATAGCGGTCGGTATTCAACGTTAGCTGGTGGAAGACTTGTTTCATCAGGCAAGCACTAGTCCTAATTTATTTAGGCAAGCTAGCTCAATTTAGCACAAATGTTAGAGACATTTCGTCAAATTATAAAGTAATGTCAATATAGTACACGTTCATGCCAGTCAGATATAATGTACACCGCAAAACATACTTCCTCCTCTAACACAGGTTTCTATATCAACTGCTTCAATCGACTTCGCTCAGTACGGAAAGTCAGAGATGAAATCTGAAACTTTTGCCTACAACGTATTTGTAGTCTTTAAACGGAACGCGCGACTTTAATTCAAACATACACTGCCTCCGTTGATTGAGCGAACAACGTCGACTCCACCATCAATTCTACTCCATGATTGGTCTTTAACCGAAGTGACGATTTATTGACCGTCATTGGGTACACTCGTTTTGGACTAAGTGATTAACCGTGTGAGACGGACAGTAACAAGTTAATTCTCCTAACACTCCGTATTGCCTGCCTAAGCAGAATGAGTTTCATGTTATATTTGAGATAGTAAGTTGGGCAAAGTCCTTGTGATGCACCACGATTGACTAACAATCGTATGCTGACTCAGACACTATATAAACTTAAATAGTCACAACATGGTTCACCGTGGCGCCACTCGGATATATGAAATCTGTTCTAAATGTTAGGCCCCACCCAGAACGGCTCAATGGACGTCTCGTGTCTAACCTTTTAACCCCTCGACCAAATATACATGGTTTATACGTCCGTTTGGTTTTCAAGTGGGTTTAAGATTTTATAGTGGTAATATAACAACCACACAGGCAATTGGAAATTAATTTTACTCAAAATATCTTCATTTCAGCACACAAAAACAATATAGGAAAAATTAACTTCTGGAAAACATAACCGTTGTTATATAACAGATCCTCAAAATTACTGTCAAATTCAGAACTATATGAGTACACAGAAATTCCCATTGGAATAGAAAATATAAATTGTCTGGAAAATGCATTTTCTAATATAAAAAGTAAAGATGTTTTTTTCTCAAATTCAACATGGCAGCACTACAAGCCTCCTTAAACGAATCGCATGGATTTCAAAGTTGGGAGTTAGAATCGACAATCCCATCCCATCCTGTTACTCCCTCTTCCTCATTTGACTGCGTGTACAAGTAAGCAGTGTTGTCTTCATAGATGATAGCCACAGTTTCACCAGCATCCGTTACTGCTGCACTTGTCTGTAAGTAGGCCTGGAAGGACATGCAGAATAGACAAAGAACATTACTGTACAGTACGTACAGCTCAATAAGTAACTCTGACAAACATGACTATACAATACGTACAGCTCAATAAGTAACTCTGACAAACATGACTGTACAATACGTACAGCTCAATAAGTAACTGATGAACAAGTCCGATTAATCTTTTTGATTCCGTACCCTCTCAAGAAGCTGTAGTCGTTCCTCGTTCAGTAGGTTGTTTTGTCTCAGTTGACCAACTGTCGCCTCCAACCCAAGAAGTTTGTCCAGATGTCGGCGGTGTCTCTGTTGCAGAATCTTCACTTTTTTTTGGAGTTCTATGACTATTGCCTCAAGCTGTTCTTTGCTCAAGCTATTCTTGTGATAGCTACAACACGAGAGAGACGCAGCAGACACAAGCTCCAGTTAGAAGTGTTACACGGGGCAAGCATGACTAATCTGTATTCATTTACAAATATCCAACGACCTTACCGGTGCTCCTCCAACTGGCTTCCCTGCTGCTCAGCGATGTCGTCATCGAGGGCGTACCTCTCTCCATCTTCCCCGACGGTCTCAATTCTCTCCAGGGTCAGGATCAGAGAGGCGGGGGAAGGCGGGGTGTGTTTGGACACTATGGGCAGCGTGGACACGATGGGTCTGGAGCTTAGAGCGGACGACAGCACCGTCTCCGGGGAGATGCGCAGCTCGGCGGAGGGTCCGCTGCACAAAACGTTGGGTATAGTTTCGAAGTAGGCGATCACCTGAGCGCCGTGGTCGTCGAGGGGCGCGGGCGGCTCCTCCGTCTCCGGGACAACGTTTTCAATGGCCAAACAAGCCTCCGCCGAAAGGCTGGTGTACTCGGTCACAAACAGCTCCTTATCTGCAGCGTGAAAGGCTGCAGGTGTCCCACTCAGCCCCTCCTCCTCTCCATCAGCGTACAGCCCATCTGACACCACCACAACTTCAGCCTGCTCCCCGCAGTCCAGCCCACCAAGATCCTCCACGGTCTGGAACAAGGCAAGAGGGTAGCCATCTTCAGTCCCTCCTGGGAGATGGACATCCACAGAGGGCCTTGATTCTACCAACAGTGGCTCGCCAAACTGCGCGGGGTCAACTGTTATCTCGTACAGTTGCACTGTGGCGTCGCTGTCCAGGCCCAGGGTGTCCCTTAACGTAGCCCCGTCATCAGAGGAGGTCATGTTTAGTGCATTGCTATATCGACGCCTTTTGTATTTCTCAAAATGATCCATGCTTTTCCGTTTCTGTCAAACACGAATTGAGAAATAACAGCTGTAAACTCATATCTATGGAACCAGTCACTCAGTTGCACACACTATCTGTAATCTTTCAATATTACGCAATATTTGCAAGGCATAAGCAAAGTTTTTCCAACATCATGCCTGTCTATCATACCTCAGGCTTCTGGAAGACTGTGGGGACCGCGTCATTTTCAAGATAGCGAATACCCCAACGCAACTTGAAGCAAGAAGACGTGAAATGTTCGTGGCAAATGTACTGGTGACGTGACGGGATCCAGTCTTCACGACCCATATTCTTCAACCATTGCTCCAACCGCTCTGGGTCATGCAGTGGAAACCTGTTGTAGCAAGTCACAGTTTTATCTTATTTGATTTAGGCAAAGAAGCAACTGAATAATCGAAAGCGAAATGTATTCAACCACTAAGTGACACATCATTATGGCAGTTGACAAACTCATAGACAACACAATCGAAAGACTGGCTGTCAACATAAACTGGAATACCCTTAGATCACATATCGATGCACGCTTACTTGTAAAAGCTCTTCCTATCCGAATGAGTATTTCCTGAATCATTTTTACAATTAGGTGCGGTACAATACTTGGGCATCTTGGTAAGCAGAACTTGGAGGCCGACGAGTGATATTACAAGGTGAGTTTTAAGATCAACCTGTGGCAGTGCGTCAGCTGTTGGCTGTGTAGGATGACGCTAAAAACATGCGACTCGAGTCACGCATGCGGCACGCTCCATTTCGGAAAAATCTAGAGGGTGATTCTTCTCTTGCTCCCGGCGCCACTTCGTAGCGGTGCATCGATGGCATGCATGCGAAAGGAAATTATATAAGTATTATGTATATTAATTATAAGAGTATTTAAGTTTTCCGGTAAATCACGTGGCAGTAACCTATGTTAATTCGTGGCTCAATTGCATGTTTGTTTATGCCGGACTTGGGCTGTTACAATGGATGTAAAAAAAAATATTCTGCCATCTTGTGGTCAAGACAACTCACTGGGAAAAAGAGCTAGACTGATCAGAGCGAGAACATCTCTCGTTATGGTTCTGACTTTCATCAAATGATTGGAACATAGAACTTAGAACAACAGCATATGAACAAAAGATACATTGTGAAAGAACATGAGTGGATTTTTTTTTAATTCAATAACTTTCTCCAAACATGTACACAGATTTTTTTTTAAATGATACAGTATTTATATACATACACATCAGTGTATTTCATCTAAAAAGTTGAGGGCCATAGGACACTGCAGCTGTGCGTATAAGAGGAGAGGATCAGTTTGGTGGACATCTGTGCGCTAGTCCACACATGGGCTGAGTCACCAGGAAACAAACAAACAGAGACCAGCATCACCAGTGACTGCCTTGTAGTAAAGCAGACTGTGAGAGGGTTGTGCAGAGACGGCCCAGCGAGCGGCCTGGTGACCAATGGGACATGAGCGGCAGTATCTTACCCAATAGGGGAAGACCTACTGAAGTGCAAAATTAAGTGATCGGTGTGTTGCTGTTTTGTTTTTTTTGTAGTTTTTTTGAACGTGGTACGTGAAGAACCGTTGTCACACGTCTACCGGTGACCATACCCCTTCCTGGGAGGGCGTGGCCAACGTCAGTGTTAGTCTCAGACATTTGTCCTTCCTAAATGAGACATGTTCGTATCAGTTTTGGAATACAGTTTGTTTGTTTTTAAAGAAAGAAAAAGAGTCTTTTGAATCATTACTTGAAAATACTGATGTGCAGGAACATGCTTGCCTCACCACAATCAGACCTGCTCTTAGTTGTGTGCAAAGGCCAACGATACAATTTCACAGGTTGTTATCATGTAAAATCAAACATTTCTGATATATTCCATAACAGATCTTTGGTTACATATCAGCTCCTTGATCACACCAGTCAGCTGCTTATCTATACAGTCAAATTCTTAAAACCAAGCAGCTCCAAATGGATGCAGAAACTTTCATGGTCATTTTCTATACCCAGGAATGGTACCCATGTGTGGCAACAGAAATCAGGTTTCATTTTCGTTTTTTCTTTTCCTTTCCAGTTTTGTTCTGGCCCCCCCCGTTACACAGATGGTATGCCCGATTCTTGAGTTGGCTGGTCTAAGTAATCTCTTCCTGCTTGAACTACACCACATGTACTCTGAATACAACAAAGGAAAGGATTGAGGAGAGGGATCCCTTAGGCAGAACATGAACAGGGACATGTCGAAGCGCTGGAGGGAGTGATGTGGCTGAGATGGTTCCGGTCAGAGGGGGAGGTTGACGGTGCCTCTTGCAGAGGAGCCAGGTCCTCTACATCATCCCCATCTGCATCAGGGTGTTGGCGTACGCCATGGGTTTGACATTCGGATGAGGCTGCCCATCGCCACACAGGAAGACAAGGAATAAGTACAGCTGCTTTTCTCACTTTCACACTGGTTTGACTTATTGAAGAGGAAAAGAAACGACGTCAGAAACAATGTAAGATGTACTCACCACAGCAGTGAACTGGTGAAATTCTGGCTTTAGGTCGGATCCCCTGAGATGAATATAGGCTCCTTTGTTTCCCATCTGATCACTAAAGAAGTAGAACAGGACAACACTGTTACAGTACACCTCAAGTCAGTCAGTCACTGAGTCACTGAGTCAGACAGTCACTGAGTCAGATAGTCACTGAGTCAGATAGTCACTGAGTCAGACAGTCACTGAGTCAGACAGTCACTGAGTCAGACAGTGTGAGTGTGTGTGTTCCAGACAAGCTTTTAGAGAGATCCAAAGCAAGCAGGCGACCTGGCATGCCAGGTGAAGCGGCAAATCATGAGAATGGCTTAATTCAGGCCGCCAGGTGAATGACAGACAGGCTAGTGAAGCCAGGTGAATGGCAGACAGGCTAGTGAATGACAGACAGGCTAGTGAATGACAGATAGGCTAGTGAAGCCAGGTGAGAACACCCCCTTTTCCTCTGGCCCCCATCAGTACACAAAGCAGCAGCCTAGGGGACCTACCAGTAGTTAGGAGCTGAGAACACTGTGATGCACTTCCCTGAGTGAGTGATCTCGTAGCCTTCGGCCTTCACTTCATGGCTGCGCACTATGTAGTCCAGCTTGTTCTGGTCCAGGAAGCGCTCCGTTACGTCCGGCCCAAACTGACAGCTCACTCCTCTCTTACTGACTGACCGGCCATTCTGAGAGGAAAGACAGGCCAAGGACACGGTTAGGAACAACAGGAAGTGACCTAACATGCTGAGTTCCTTTCAGACTTGTGCATTAAGACATAGAAGCAGGTACTGACCTGAGGCTGAGGGTCTGACCAGAGAAGATCACACATGGGACCTGAGAAGGAAACAGACAGGAGTTGTCATTAGACAACCTTCACACACACACACACGCACACGCACGCGCACGCACACGCACACACCAGAGTCTGGTGGCTGTCTGTTCCTCTCAATCTTCCTGAGGTCTTCCAACGTCACTCCGTCCTCGCTGAAAAGACCCCCGTGCATCACCTGTGACAAAACAACGTTTTCATTCGATGAACACTTCTTAAAAAGAGTGTGTTCAAAGCAGGCCATGTCTTTGGCGAGCGACCGACAGCACTGACCAGAACTTTGCTGTTGATGCACTGTGCAAGAGGCAGCCACTGGAAGACCTCGCTGAACAGCTGGAACATCTGGGCTGTGTACTTGGCCTTGACCTCGCCCTCGAAGCCGTACATCTGGTTCATGTTGTCTGTCTCGTGGTTACCTGATGACATAGTTTGCCCCCCCATCAACACCGTAGCATCAGAATGCAGGCGCCTTGTACTGTAGCCACGCGCCGCAGCTGGCTCACCCACCAGGAGAACACTCACCTCTAAGCAGGTAGAAGGAGTCAGGCAACAGCAGCTTGAAGCCGAACAGAGTGAGGATGACCTCGACGGAGAACGAGCCGCGGTCCACAAAGTCTCCGTTGAACAGCTGCGTTCCACAGTTAAGGAACTACGTTCTTTGGAGGTTCTTGGCGACATTGAACGATAAATCCAGGAATAGCGATGTACTAAGCCAGCGGTCCCTAACCCTTTTTGCGCCACAGACCGGTTTCATCTAAGGCAATATCTTCACGTACGGACACATCCTCCTGATACATTTATCGCACAAACAAGTAGTGTCGCCTTGTTATCAACATCAGTAGACTCGTCAACTTGAATTGCGTGACTTAATCCTCTCCAACAACTGCTTCTCAATATCCTCTGCGATATTCTCGCCTAGTGACGGTGCTAGCTGAAAGAGGAACCTGTACTGTCTTTTTAACTGCAGTCTCTCCTAGAAGTTCACAGCAAATGTCCTTAACGGCGGGCAGGATCAGTTCTTCACTAATAGTAAAAGGTTTCTTCGCCTTAGCTACCAAGTATGACGCTCTCACTGCACTCTCATTGGTTGATGTGGTGGCCATCAGTAATTGCTTCTATCCTTCTTGTTCAGGTTTTTTTTTTCTTTCAAATAAATTCCAAAGGCTTGTCTTTTAATGCAGGGTGTTTGGTCCCCAGGTGTCAAAGCAGTTTTGAAGGCTTCATTGAGTCATTTGCTAGCTTGTCGCCACATATTACAGAGCGGGCGCAAGAGAATCACCTGTAGTGATACGCATGCATTCGTCTGTGCGTCATTCTGCACAGAAGTCACTTTCCAAAAAAACGTCTTAAGACTGATAATCAAAAAAGACAAATTCAAACGCTCTGTGTGGCCCGGTACCTAACCTGGTGGTTGGGGACCGCTAGACAAAGCAACAGAGCTGTACGTCTCACAAGCCCTGCGAGAGCACTCGCTCTGCCTGCGTTGCCAAACAAGCCCCTTTAATGCGAACATTGCCACACTCAAATTAAGCCAACCAAATCTTACCAAAACGAACTGACCTTTTATCACCAACTGCATCACAGGCACTGCTCTCGTTTAATTCAATACTGAAGAGCAAAGTATACAGATACTCTCTAGAAGCGGGCCTGAGTTTGAATCCTGCCCTTATCTGCACGTCTTCTCCTACTCTCTCCCCTGCCACCCTTCCCTTACTGACTGTCCAATAAAGCATGAACAAAACATATCTTTAAAGAAACAGGCACAGCCAGGAGTGACTAAACAGCTTGAAGGAAAGGATACGTAAGGATTGGTCTGTGAGGGCAAGCCGTTTAACTCAAAGATGTTGAGGAGGTCATAGTACTGGCCATGAGTGTCACCACAGATGGATATCTTTTCAGTCTGTTTGAGAAACAAGATTAAAATTCATGCCTGTGCTGCACAGAGACAGTCATTTTTATTACACAGAAAACGCAAACAAATATTAGCAACTAAGTGAGCACTTGTTTACCTCTTTAAGTGTTATTTCTACAAGACTCGGGAGTTTGGATAGGAGCTCTTTTACTTGGATCAAAATCTGCACACACAGAAAAACAAACAAAAAACATGTATTTACAATACTCGCACCGCACTAAGTATAGGTTGATATAGAACCATTTTCCCACCCAAAAGGCTGTACCTGATAAGCACACTTTCTGTGCAGTTTCTTCTGGTCTTTGAACCATTCCATCATTTCCTTCATGAACTTCAAAGTCACCTTTCCCTCTTCCAATTTGGGTCCTGTGTAATCGTCTTCGATCACTGCATTGTGGGAAGACGATCGCCAGAAAGAAAACAGCTTCACTCAATATACATGGTTATCTTCTCTGTAAACGCAAAAAGAATATCAAATGTACTAATGATTGAACTCAATCGTTACACAAACACAGTCACTCGTGTTTTCAATGTCCGGAGAGTCTGTAAGAATAATTGAACTGAAATATAACGAAATCCGCTCACTCATGTTTTCAATGTCTAGCGAGTCTACGACCGATCGTTTGATCTCGTCGCTGGCGATGGCTCTCTCGAAGGCCTTCTGCTTCACGATCTTGTTGCACTCTTGGTACTTCATCTTGGCGTCCTTGTCGTTGGGCCTCACTCTGACAACCTACCAGCCAGGAGATGAGACACACCCGTGGACACATGTCACAGCTAGCGACACTCATGGCACGTGCAAACACACATGGTCATACACTCGAGGCATGTCAGAACGGAAGAGGGGAAAAAAAAGAAATCTCACGGCACTATTCCTTAATCCCTTAATTTGTGCTGCCTTCGGGTCATTGTAACCTGCCTTTTGCACAACGAAGGTGAGTCATCCTGACCCGGAGGCAGCATAAACGTTCAAATCTCTCATCATCTTCCTGTAAACACATCCGTACCGTGAGTACTGTCTTATTTCATTTATAAACTGTGTATTTATTTACTTATTGCAGCCTGAAAGGATGGCATCCCAGTTTTATTATACAATGTACAATGATAATAAAGATATTCCTTTATTCTATAGGGATACTTAAGGGAACAGACAGTGAGACTGTGTAGCACTGATCCTTGTTACCACAGCATTGCTGTTTACGTTTCATCAGACGTCAAAATAGCTTGGAAGACAATAGGCAGTTAACCAACAGCGGTGGGCACCATGCAACATGCCTTCACACTGGATTGAATTAACATCTTCAGTGGATTAAGGAATAACCCCACCTCTGTTCTCTAAACTGAACTCATGGAAACAATTTTCTGAAGATAGACCAGGGAGTCAAATTTATAGCTCAAATATTTTCTTGTTGGGATGTTAAATCTAACATTTGTTGTTGTTGTTTTAAAAGTTGAACTCCCCTAAAGTCAATATAGGTAGATCTGTTGATACAGCCTGGACTAAGGTCTGTCTGAAATTGCCCACAATTGAACATGCCAACTCCCGCACATGTTTACAGTGAATTACTTACCGTCTCGTAGTCTTTGAGTGCAGCCTTAAACTTGCCCAGGGCCATGTTGGAAGTGGCCCTACGGTAGTAGCCCTTGATGTAGTTCTTGTCTATCTCCAGGGCACGTGTAGCATCCGCCAGGGCATAGCCATAGCACTCAGTGCGTAGGTATGCCAGGCTGCGGTTGCTGAAGTAGATGGCATTGCCTGGATTAAGCTCCAGGGCCTCTGAGTAATATTTGATGGCGTTGTCATAGTCTTTCTCTGAAAAACAAACAAACATCCATTTCGGTCACAAACCGATTCCGAACGCGGAATATCTTACTCCCCGATGTGTGTATATCCCTCAGCACACATTGAACCCGCACCTGGGGTCCGATACACATGCTTTCAAAACACTCAACCACAGCGTACAAAAATTCAAACCGATACGCTTGCAACGACCTACACCTTCAGAGATTTATTTTCTGCAGACACAGTCCTATTAGACCTCGCGCTTCTCTCAAAGCACCACTAAATAGAGTGAAATACAGGGTCAATTAACAAGTAGTGCAAAGTATTGGTACAAGATCTTGGATCTAAGCGTGCCGCTTATCTTTAACAGCTTAGTCAGCACAGCAGTAACACACGTTAAGCTAGCTAATGGAAGTAGGATACAGTGTGGTCTAATGTTAAATTGCCACGCGCTGCAAGCTAGCTATAGCCCAACACCATTAGTTCTACAAGCTAACTACGGTAGCTATAGCACTAGCTTTCAAAACGATACATATTTAGCTAGTTATGGGCCTCAGACACGTAAATTCCGTCAAACGTCCATTAGTGATATGACATGGCAATTCCATTTGTTGTAAACCAACGACCGTAGTTTTTTAATTTACTGAGTGAAAACGCTTGTCAAATACATAGAAAGCCCAGAGAACTTAAATGAATGACTTGACAAAGCTAGCTAGCTAGTTTCAGCTAACATGCTTGACAGCACGCGCATTGACGACTATGCCAGCGAGTAGTAGAGATTAGCTAACAAGCTAGCTAACGTCTACTCGCAATACAGTGCGCGCGTAGAAAATTAAAGCTAGCTCCTAGCTTATTACCTCACATAACGTTTGTCGTCAGCGAACAACAACTGTGTACTGCCTTTCAATCTAGCTCGCTGATGTTTTGATGATGGGTATCTAGTCGGTTAATTCAGTGATTCAATTACCACAACTAATGAATCCTAATGTCCAGATGAATGATGATGGCTCGCTAGCAACCGGCTCATGTGCTAGAAATATCCATCTCTGACATCCCATTGAAGGGCACTGTATTCATTTAATTATAGGTTGCGTCCCAGTTAACTGCCTGTATTAGATATGCACACAACATTAAAAAAAAGATAAATTTACCTTTAAAGTAAGTATTCGCCTTCTCCTTGAGTTTCTCTGCATTATTATCTCCCTCCGCCATCTTCTCTCTGCCACTTTCCGTGTCGTGCGCCATAGACTGTACAGTCGCAAAGCTTCCAGAAAGTCGCAAATTGAATCTCTCAAACATGAGCATTTGCTGTAGCGCTGATCAGTACAGATCATTGGTTACCGCGGCATTTCCAAGCTCATCCCATTTTACTGTATATTTTTTCTAAAATGTTCAGTAAGTAGATACATATGTTTGTCTCGGTATTCACGACTCTGTATTTTTTAAATTAAGTAATACACTCCGTAATGAAATCATGTAATATTTTGCCCACCAGTCTAATTTTAAAAACAACGAAGAGATCCGATCAACCCACAGGGGGCGCCATAGCTCCACAGCTAGAAGAAGCGGAAAAAGTTTGTTGGCTCGTCAAGCTTGACACACATACAAGAGTGCAGGGACCAGCACCAGCACTGGGAAACACACATACACACGCACTAAATAAACTCTTGCTCTTTATTTATCCTTCCTGCTGTCTTTCCTCCAGGGAAGCAGTTGTTGTCAGCAACATCAATGGCGACCGGAGGCCAAGTCATAGTGCTCACCCATTGGCGTAGGAACCAGGGTGGATAATACTGTATGCCCCCCCCCCCCCCCTCAAATCCTCCCCCCTCCCCCAATGTCAGTCATTTCTACTCCCTGCTCACCCTTGTCGGAGAGCGATGCTTGCCTGAAGGGTTTTGGTTAAAGTGACTGTCTCATGATTAAGGGAATGCCCAACCAACATTTTATTACTCTTAAATCAGTCGCCCCTTGAATGTCTGAACAAAGATGTCTGGTCGGTGCCCCTAAGCCATAGTGACCAATGATATCTTATGTAAGGATGTGATCATTTTCTTTCCATCTGAATTCAAGATGTGAACCTCTCATGGATCCGGAAGTCGAGAGTCTTATTGTATGACAACCATTCAGACACCTATTTATCTCCGAGTGGAAACATTGCTGTTCTACATGTGATACACAACACGTACGCACGCATCCATGCACGCACAGACACATACGCGCGGTGTGATTGGTTCCTTTGGCGCCAGATCAAATGAAAAATACGCTCACAGAAAAGCGAGACGGATTTTCAGTCACACACTTGGATGGACTGGTATGTGTCTGACTATGAGGAAATATCTCAGTCCAGTCTACTTACCTGACTCACAAGGGACACCCCACAATACAGAGGAACAAACCAAGCAGCCCAGTGACTCACTTTCCTCCAATAACACTTCAGGAATGAGCACAAGTGAGTTAACTTTCTCTTGGTGACTTTATCAACGACTCATCGCTACTTTGCTGGCTCGCTAATAGCTTTGTTTGTAGAGGGAACTCGATGAAAGTAGAACATGTGTCCAGGGGTCCCAGTTAAACCCGCAGACGAAAAAAGAGTGAATTCAGACAGTGAGTGGGAGAGACTGTGTGGGAGGTGAAGGTAAAAGAGATGATGAGTAGCGGGCTGGAAGAGGGATATGGCTTTCGTTCCGGGTGGAAGATGACTGAGTGGAGATTGTGAGGTCCTGAGAAAGTTTAAACAAACCCAAAGAGAGAGATGGCAGATTCGTGAGCAACACGCGAAAAAAAGGGCAGATGAGGGTTTTCCTCGTGCCAGGGAGCGTTAAGAAGGAACAGCTGGAAAGGAGGGGGGCAGGATGGGGACAGAGAGGCTGGTGCGCGCGTTGGAAAGCGGGGCGAGGGCGTCCTGTGCTACAACTCACCGCGGATCTACAGGTTGCCCTGCACAAGTGTGGGAATCCAAAGCCCCCCAAGGGCCTTTTCCAACGACACGTATGAATAGCTTGGAGAAGAGCAGTGAAGTTAGATAAGAGACCGGGGGCTCGCCCGAGAGCAGAGGGTGACGAAGGGGTCACGTAAAGGGGGATTGGGGGGCGGCAGGGCCTCTCGCTCAACTCTCGAGGAATTTTCGTGCGTGCTGTCTCTGCTCCCCCCTCGGGGGGCCCCCCGTGCCTCACCCCAAGCCCCCTAACCCCCAAATAAATCGCCATCCTTCTGTGAACGGGCAAAAGGTAGGGGTGGAGTAAGCTCAATACGAGTCTGAGTCTGTCTGTCTGTATCTCATTCTCTGCTCCACTAATGAGAACATGACTTCAGGGGGCCTGCGGGGGGCCTGGCAGGACTTGTCTTTTGAACCACATGTTTTTCTAGCGGGTAGGGCAACAGACTTCAAACAAAATTAAAGATAATTTGCCAATGCAGCGGTTTTCTTCTCCCCAGCTCCACCCTTCCGTATCTTCGCTCCCCTGTGCTGTTTCGGGAGGGGACAAATCAGGGCACAGAACACGTGATCAGGCTTAATGATCTTGTGAGATCATGAAATCAGTGACTATCACGGTGAGTCATTGTGAACGGAGGAGTGTGAGGCGCACACCGATCTTTCCAAACCTCAATGGAATTTAGGACAGAGTGGAACAGCCTGCGTGGCAGCCAAAGTGTAAATCAGAATCCGAAAATGACACTTTACAAGTTCACTGGGGTTGTTGCAAATTTGAGAATGAGGACTTGTAAATTTGATGTAGTGGAAAAAGAACCCACAAAAAAACACATACCTGACTAAAAGCATTACAGCTGCCTTTACCTTTTCTCTTTTAGTTCCAACTCCTCTGTTTCGACTTTGCTTAATTCCTCAGAGGGCATTGGCGATGACAAAACAGACAAGGAAAGAAAACGATCTGCTGTTTATATTTGTGTGAGCGTCTGTTTACATTTATTCCGGAGTTGTTTGAAATATAATCTAAGTGTCCTTATTCCCAATGCTTCCATGAATCCCCTGATGATAAAGCAATTCCAAGTCCGCTGCAATTCCAACAGAAAACCTTTTGACCCCCTGTGAATTCACCAACAAACAGTGTTCGAGTCGCCAGGGTGACCGGAGAGGAAAGATGGGTCACACTGCTGACAGGCTGGTCTGATGAAGACACGCTAGTCTACCTGTACCTGATTCAAACGAAGTGATGTGTTCGTGTGTTCAGACGAACTGAGTCTTCGTGTGTTGGGAACACGCTGGCGTCCATCCACTTTTCCTCAAGTTGAATCATACTTCTGTCTTAACACGCTCTAGGGATGAAAATGAGTCTTCAAGATAAAGCAACCGAGTCCCTTGGCGGATCTAAAATGTTAACGAACGTCTCAACCCACCCCAAGTCTCACCTCTGACAGCAGTGTCCAATGAAACCAACCAACACTATTTATCTACACAAACCAGCAGAGGAGAGTGGAATGGGACTAGTTTAATTGGATAATACTAAGCAGACCATACGGTCAGAGAGGCACCACTGCCTTGTTAAAAGGTATTAAGTAAATAGCTACCTAAATATATAATTGACTTAAATAATAACAAATGATTCCATGGGAAATAAACATGACTGGGTCGTCAAAACTGGAGGAAGTGAGTCTGAAGGATTCATTGTTGTCACTCCCAGTGTTTAGAATAGCTAGTCTGGATGTCTACTTAGGAATGACCAAGAATGCTACAAGACAAATAATCCATCCCATAATCTCAGTGTCAGCTAGTTTCCTTTTTTAACCTTTTGTCTGTTCATTTCCATTCTCCTCCTTTCACTCCCTTTCTCATGGCCTGCTTCATTTAAAAGTGAGCAGCCGTTTACTCTTTTACTGTCCTCCTCCTCATCCATTCATCAAATGAGTCTGTCCAGAGCTCCTTCCCCTCATTCTCTCCCATTCCCTTTCTCCATCGCTCTGTCCGCCATTGCCAGTCTGTCCATTTTTTTTCTCCTCTTTTTGAGCGGAAGAGGGTTTGATGTGTGTTGGGCAGAAGAACAAGGGATCGGACACACACCCCAAACAGGAAATGAGAAATTCAAGCAAGTGGTCTGTGTGACTTACTAAGACAGAGGGAGTGTGTGTGTGTGTGTGTGTGTGTGTGTGTGTGTGAGAGAGAGAGAGAAAGAGACAAAGAGAGAGAGAGAGAGAGAGAGAAGGAAAGAGAGAGGTAGAGAGAGGATAAATTTGGAGAAAAGAGAAATGGAAATGAGATCCAAACACAGCAGCAAATGAAAGCAATTGTGGGTGAGTTAAAACAATTTGAAAGAAGAGGGAGTCATCTGGGAGGAACACCCAAAGCTTTCCTGGGATATATTTAAATCCAGTGACCTCCTACTTTTCCCTTTCGGTGACATCAGCCATTCAATACGTTTATCCACCACAGAGTGAAAAAGTTCCTCTTTAAAAGTGGCTTTAGGATGACCCACCCATGTCACAGCTCACCCCCTCTCCCTCTCTCTCTCTTACCCCCTCTCCCTCTTTCTCTCTTGCCCCCTCTCCCTCTTTCTCACTCTCTCTCTGTATCTCCCTCTATTTCTCTCTGTCTTTCTCTCTCTCTCTTGGACTTTCTCTCTTTGTCTCTGTCTCTCTGTCTCTGTTTGTTTCTCTGTCTCTCTCTCTGTGTCTCTTTCTATCTTTCTCTCTCTCTGTCTCTCTCTCCTTGTCTCTCTCCCTGTCTCTCTCCGTGTGTGTCCCTCTCTCTCTTTACCCCCATAAGCATAGGATTCTTTCAGTCCTTACATGGCAAAAGCCTCCATCCTGCCAACACACAGCGATGTGTTCATGTGCGCACTGTGTGCCAGTGCCAACATACCCACACCCTGACAGCGATGCTAATGTGTTAGCCGGCAACGCGAGAGCGGTTTCTGCACGCGGCTCATAAAAGGCTCTGTCCTTTTGGTCACTTTGCCCGCAGAGGACAGCGGGATAGTTAAGAGCCACAGCGATCCTTTCATCTGGCAGTGTGGTTGTTATTTTCGCACCCGTTTACGGTAGCGACGTTGTGTTGTGGCGTCGAAGTTTGTTTTACTTAGCAGGCACTGTTCCTACTGTTTATGAGCAATGAATGGTGGAGCAATGCACATATGGTCACCCTTCCCCACAAAAAGGAACTCGCATCATAAGTGAGTCAGGATGTGAGAGAATGCGAGTCTCCTGACCATCGCATGACCACGATGCATGATAGGGAAGATAGGCTCTCAACGCTTTCAACAATCAAGGTGGTCTTGAGAAAAGCCTTGACACCCAACTATTTGGTTATTCCTCCAGAGACGACTCCAAAAAGATGGAAGAGACTGGGAATGGTGGCGGAATCAGATGTCGAGACAGACACATGGCGACAAGCTCTTTCCACAAGCAAACAAGACCGACCGGCCGAAGTAAATGTCATTGGTGACGCACAAACACACGTTTAAAAACACAGCGAGGACTCTCAAAACAACCAGTGACCTTCTCGCAAGCCATCCAGGATGTTGTGGTGGAGCCTTTCCTTTTCCTGGTCCTCTTACAGATGGACCTGACTTCCTATCAATTCCTGGGACTTCCTGTCACATCTCATCATATATTCAAACTTCATCTTTGGGCCCCTTTTTTCCTTCAAGGGAGCTGTATGGTAAAAAAAAAAAAAAGAGAGAGAAAAAAAAGAAAAGAGATCACATCCTGTGCTCTTGGGTGGCCTGGTAGAGAAGGCAGAAGGAGCTTCAGAAGGGACCGGTGGAAATAAAAATGCTTCCGATTATCCTTGTCCACAGCGCACGCCGTCTGGCGAGAATCCAACGCACATCATACACTCCCTCCCCCACTCACTCACACATACCCACCAAGGTGAGGTAAAAAAAAAGGTATAAAATTCGGGACCACCATCCTTGAAGAAAAAAAAGTCAAAGATCTGGTCTGGGATTCATTCAGTTTTGACTCCTCTCTTAATCATGTACATGGATAGAGGTGATTTTAATGTTTGATGACAGGAGATGTTGGACATGGTCGCCTGTAGATGTCTGTCTGCCACTCTAGGTCTCCTGCTCTGGTCTTAGTGATTCACCATCGCTCTGGGGCTGGTCTGTACTACTAGTGCTGAAGTCGACTGGCTTGAATTAGTGGTCAGCTATGAAGGACTGTGTGACTTTGCTTTACCACCCGTCCTCCTTCGTCTGCCTTTCTGTCCACGCACGTGCGTGTGCGTGCGTGCCAGTGTGTGTGTGTGTGCGTGTGTGTGTGTGTGTGCGTGTGTGTGTGTGTGTGTGTGCACATGATAGCATGTGGTATCATATGAGCACATGGAAGGCTACGTGAGCAGTCACTTTAAACACACCACACTGCGTGCCTGACACAAAGCCCCCCCCCCCCCCCCCCCCCCCCCCCTGCGTGCCTGACGAGCCCCCTCCCCCGGCCACTCCCTCCACGCCACAGGGGGTGGGTCTAGAAGAGTGAATCAGATTCTGACCCCAGCCCCTCCCTCCACTCTCCAGCGCTGCTCTGATTAGAACGCCAACTTATTTCTGTTTCTGTCTCAACACTCAGACCCCCCCCTTCCCCTCCTCTCTGGCCCCCTCCCCTCCCACCCCCAGTCTCTGTTCTAAACACATGCATCCCAAGCTTGGTTATGACTCATGGCTTTCTCCTCCACCCATCTCTCTCACACACTCTCCCTCTCCTTTATTCAATCGGCCTGTAATCCTCCCCCCGCCCCCCTCCCTCACCTCAGGGAATTGATCTGAAACAGCTGTCACACAGATGTGTGCCCCCATCTTACCTGCTCAGGTGCACAAAACGTCCCACAAGGCTGAGAATCAAAGAGCCCGAATACAAAGAGACGACCGCCTCCCTCCCTCTCTCTCTCCTCTCCTCTCTTCCTCTCTATCCCTCTCTATCCCTCTCTCTCTCTCTCTCTCTCGCTCCCTCCCTCCCTCCCTCCGTCCCTCCCTTTCTTGCTCCCTCCCTCTCTCTCTCTCGCTCTCTCTCTCTCTCTCTCTCTCTCTCATTGTCTCTTGAAATTGCTGCGTACGCACATTTGCCTTCGAAACGTTGAAATGAAATCACACACAAACTTCAATAACACACGTACACTCAAAAGCACACATAGAGACACACGCAAACAACCAGCAAACACACATGCATGCTGTCCACAGTTCAAAGGATGGCGTGTCATAAACAGAGGGACTGGGAGAGAGGAATGTGTTGTTCAGCACCAAGCGGGAGAAGAGGAAGGGGAGGGGGGGGGAGGAAGGGGGGGAGGAGGAAGAGGGGGGGGGCGGCTTCTGACCTCATGGCCCTCTCTCTGAATGTCTATAATAGTTTGGAGGAAAGAGCTGCATTCCCTCTCTTTCTGCTGACATAAACCTTGCACGCCCATCAATATGGCCCCACTGACAGGGCAGGCCACGGATCCCGGTTGCCTAATCGAAAGCAGAGCTTGGAGGGACACGCCACCTCTACTACTGCTAGTCTGACGGCCCACGAGGAGAGTCATGTTACTTTTCCCTACTTACAGATGAGGTGTGCGCGCGTGTGTGTGCGTGCATCTATAGCACTCTCACTCTCACTCTCTCTCTGCCTCTCTCTCTCTCACAAACACACACACACACATTTAAAGTTTTAAAGTGCCCCATGAGTTGTGGCTTCACTCACACCTCTCTTAAATGGAGTCACCACGCGGTGACTCATCAGAAATGAGAGGATGTCCGAGGCAGACAGATGAGTAAGAGAGTGTGGCTGAGTCTGTGTCCCCTGCCAGTGGCAAGGTCACAGGCTGGGGAGAAAGTTCTGGCCGTCTGACACCCCATACTCACCTGTACCCCCCCCCCCCCCCCCCCCCTCCCCCTGGCCCCGTCACTGTGTCCCAGCGGGGTTAGCGGGGGCTGGGCTATTTCGGAGTCCCGTTGGTCTCTGGATCACTGAAAATATGTGTGGTTTGGTTGTTCCTCCCCTCTGACCTTCAGACTACAGGGACTGGTCCTTTTTTTGAGAGAGAGAGGACGAGGGAGAGAGGCAGGGTGAGGGAGAGAAAGAAAGAGAGGGTAAGGGAGAGAAAGAGAGAGAGGGTGAGGGAGAGAAAGAGAGAGAGGGTGAGAGATAGTGAGAAATAGAGGGTGAGAGAGAGTGAGAGAGTGAGGGAGATGGAGAGAGAGAGGGTGAGGGAGAGAGAGAGAGAGGGTGAGAGAGAATGAGAGAGAAAGAAAGAAAGAGAAAGAGGGTGAGAGAGAGTGAGAGAGAGGGTGAGAGTGAGGGTGAGAGAGAGAGACCAAGAGAGGGGGTAAGGGAGAACTAACAGGACCATGACAGAGACAGAAAAAAGACATGGAGAGAAAGAAAGAGGGAGAGAGTGAGAGAGAAAGAGAGAGAGACAGGAAAGACAGGGAGGGAGCAACTGTCCGGAGATGTAATTGGTACCTTTCCTTTTTTCTTTTTTATCTCACTTTTTTTCTCCAGCAAATGAGTCAGACACACTCATACACTGTCACACACACATCCCTCTCACACACACACATCACAAACACATCACTCTCTCTCTCTCTCTCTCTCTCTCTCTCTCTCTCTCTCTCTCTCTCTCACACACACACACACACACACATCACACACACACATCTTTATCTCTCTCATACACACATCTCTCTCTCTCTCTCTCTCTCACACACACACACACACACACACACACACACACATCACACACAAATCTCTCTCTCACACATGCACATCACACACACCTCTCTCTCTCTCTCTCACACACACACACACATCTCTATCTGTCTTTCTCTCTCTCTCTCACACACACACACACACACACATCTCTCTCTCTCTTTCACACACACACATCTCTCTCACATACACACACATCACACACACACACACATCTCTCTCTCTTTCTCTGTCTCACACACATCACACACACACGTCTCTCTCTGTCTCCTTCTCGTTCACACACACACGCACACACACACACACGCACACACTTATCATAGTTTCCCTCAGAAGTTCCTCCTTTGAAGAAGGCTTCTATTTCTCTTTCTTCCTTTGATCTATCTTATTACGCTCTGTATATGGATCACTGTTTCCTCAGAATGTTTGCTTCCACCAAATATGATGCAACGTCAAAAGTAAAAATGTCATCGGAAAACTGACACATCCATTGTTTTTTTTGTGTGTTTTTTTTTTTTACAGCATTTTCTTACGTTGTATCGTGGTGGGTGTGTGTGGTCTCTCTTCCTCTCCCATATCAAGAAGCTCCGAAAGCGACCTGAAAGACGTGTCCCAGTAGGGCGGAGCTGAGGCGTGGAGGAGGACGGAGGAGGACTGAGGATGAGAGACGGTGACAAAGAGATTGAAAGGCTTGGTCCCGACTCAGTGATAAATATCTGCTGCATCGCTGCAGGTGTGAAGAAAAGAGATGAGAGCCCGGATAACTCCGGGGAGGTAACCTAAAACGAGGCGGCGGCTTTTTGGGAATTCGCCTTTTTTTGGAGGAGGGGGCGGGGGGGGGGGGGTCTACTGAGCCTTCATCCGTATCCTTAAATCCTAGGCCTGAGAATCTTCTTTTTTTTTGGTGTCTGTGTTGTGTGTGTGTGTGTGTGTGTGTTGACGCGTGTGTGTAGGTGTTGGTGTGTTTGTGTCGTAGGAGCAGAGCGGCACCTGGAGAAGCAGAGGGTCACAGCAGCTGCGTCTGTGGACGACAGCAGGGTGTGTTATTAAGGTACATTACAGGATTCACAGCAGTCTCAACTTTACACTAAGAAATACCAGTGTTTAATGAGAATAGTTTGTGGCAGAGGATCCTTGTGGAGCACATAAATTGCCAATGTCTAGTTGATTCAACGTAACGAAGCAGAATTATACA
The DNA here is from genome assembly GCA_036571765.1 of Plecoglossus altivelis. Lineage (NCBI taxonomy): Eukaryota > Metazoa > Chordata > Actinopteri > Osmeriformes > Plecoglossidae > Plecoglossus > Plecoglossus altivelis. The sequence goes on along the minus strand of BROE01000005.1, from coordinate 5,364,347 downwards.
AACGACATCTCACACGAAAAAGATGTCGGATGACATGGCTTTGCAATTGCCAGATCACTACATTGTTTCCAGTTAAAAAAAAAGGGCAATGTAAATAAAGCATAAATAAAGTGAAGTCCCTATAAAACAAAACAACGTCCTTAAAAACCACTCACTAGGGACAAAGATAGCGGTAAATGAGCAAGAGCACATGGATCAATAGAGGAGAGAATTGTCAAACATTGACTACATATGACGCTCAATGGTTTGCTGAAATCTAAACTCAAAAGTCCATGAGTGAATACAAAATAGTAGATAAAAATGACCTAATTGGAACTTGAATACAGTTCTACTGGACATAAACAAAACATATAGCAATTTTAGGACGAGTCTTAATATGACGACCCTTTGATCTTTGACTAAAGCTCTCCGCCATCAAAAAACCACCCCCCCCCCGCATTTCATCCCCCCTCCCCTCCACAGCCCCCCTCCCTCCCTACCCTCGCCCTCGTAACTCCCCTCTCTCCCTCCATCCTCACACGGCTGGTGGACGTGAGACTCGAGCAGCGCCAGCCTTGTGCTACACTGCAGAAGGTTTTCATTCAACCCGTGTTAGTGTCTGTCGCTCTTAGGGAAGGAGCAGCTGCTCAGAGAGTGAGGCCGTACCATCGCTAAATACGATTGGATCAAAATCAAACCATACCCATTTCAAACATCCCTCCTGCAAATCCAGGACATCCCCCTCTACCTGACGAATTATAATGTGACACTAACAATCGCATCTGTTTGTCTGTTTGTTATCCCGTGAAAAATAAAACAGGTTTGGATCACGGAAAGACAAGTTTAATGATCCTAATCTCATCCACAACAGTTGTGTGTTCTGAAGTGGAAAATCACGTTACACTCTCGAATAATTTTGTACTTCAAACATAAAATCAGGAAAGAGAAACTTATGCCAAAATCGAACCGCACAAAACAGATATTAAAAAACGACTAAACTAGAATACGAACGTTGTAACCTATGGAGCATTATTAGACACCAGGCACTGAAAAGCCTGGCATGGAGTCTAGCCCTGTGGTGTTGGAGGGAGGGAATTGCATTTCAGGTTATTGTGTTTTTCTACTGCCTTTTAAACACAATAACCCTGGAAGGGAGACATTCCTTTGCCTTCTGAAAAAGCCCTTGTGTAACATGAACAAGGCAGGAACAAGATAGCACAGATCACTGTCACTTCGCTGGTTGTACCATCGCTCGTCTTCGCTCGCTGCGCCGAGTAGGTTTCCAGCTTATGCAAAACATCCCAGCGATATCCACCGGGGCCCTGGTCGTGTGTCAGGGAGTTCACAGTTTGCATGTGCATGTGTACAGAATGTGTTTAATTTTCCATGCTGTCACTGGCCTTAAGTCTGGAACCAACCAACACGCCTCAACCTGCTCTTCTCACTCCCAGTCCTAATGAGCTGTCAGAGTTTGGAGACAGAGAATGATAGAGAGAGAAAAGGAGAGGAGAGACATAGAGAGAGAGCGAGAGAGAGAGAGAGAGAGGGAGAGAGGGAGAGAGAGAGACATAGAGAGTGTTAGAGGGAGAGAGAGAGAGTGCGCGCATTAGAGAAAGAGAGAGCGAGAGAGATCGAGAGAGAGATACTGACAGTAAATAGGCCTACCCCTTCAGGGAGACAGTGCCAGGAACGGGGCTGTGTGTCCGGGAATACAGCAGTCTGGGCCCCTCAACCACCTGTGAATGGCAGCTCCACTCCCAGCTCTGCTCAGGCTCCTGTTCTGTCAGGTGCTGTTCAGACCAGAGCAAACAGGAGGCCAGTGTTTACCTGACTGTGTGGGAGACCAGGTACACACGGGCCCTTTGCCACCTGTAGATGTTGGCAGGCTATCAGTGACCCACTTCCACACGCACTCACGCACGCATTCACGCGCGCATTCACGCGCGCATTCACGCGCGCATTCACGCACGCATTCACGCACGCATTCACACAAGCATTCACGCACGCATTCACGCACGCATTCACGCACGCATTCACGCACGCATTCACGTACGCATTCTCGCACGCATTCACGCACGCATTCACGCACGCATTCACGCACGCATTCACACACACACGCACACGCGCAGAGGGTCACACCGAACGCAAACACATGCACACTGAAAGACGTCTCGACAGTTTAGGAAATCCTTGGCCAGTGCTGGATTTTCCGTTGCCCCTCCAGAAATCTTTCACAATGATGCAATAAATTAACAACGTTAATGTTTATTTCAAAGTTGTCAAAAAAGGTATTTACAGTGAGTTGAGAATGACAAAAATAAGTGCAAATTGAAAGACAGAATTGTGTAAGCGCGTTGCTGAAAGTGAGGCTGTGTTCACCTTCTCTACTGACATGAAATGTGCAAAGAGAACGACTCTAAAAACAAGGAATTACGACATAAAAAGTCAACCTTGTACTTAAATAAAATGCCAATAAATTGTTCCTAATTTACAACAGCAATGAAAAACAGCAATTGTGTACATAAAGTCGATGGTGCTCCCTTAACATCAACACCACAACCACATCCACCCCTATCCCTTTAAAAACATCAACAGGCTGGACCAGGGAGAAGGGGAGAAAACATGGGACCCGCCGCTAAAACAACCGCTGATATTACTCACGGCTTCGACAGCCCACAGCCTCTCCCAGAGAACACGCCGGCAAGCGGAGGCGGGACACAAGCTCTGCAGACAAAACAGCTCTTTTGGAAGAACCGTTGGCTAATACTGGTCTACGTGATGCATGGGTCCAATGAGATCAAAGGACTGCCAGCTGGTCATCAGCATTAGCCTTGCGATAGGTCACCTCAGTGCAGAGCCAGGCTGTGTAGGATGCTGGTCAAGGGGGGTCTGTTCCCACAGGAACACCTGGTGGAAGGGGAGGAGGTAGGGGGTGGAGGAGGTAGGGGGGTGGAGGAGGCAGGGGGGGGTGGAGGAGGCAAGAGGTGGAGGAGGCAGGGGGGTGGAGGGCAGGAGAGGACCAGGAAAGAAAAAGCACCACTCTTCTGCTGTGTGACTCATCTCCACCTCCAGCAAATGTCCTGCGTCTTTCGTACCAACATGTGGTTGGGTGTCCTCTTGGGCGTGGGCGACTCAACAGGGCTTTGTGGTGACAGTTCGTCTGTTGGTTCGAGAATCCTGACCAGACAGCTGCGGTTAAGGTCCTCTGGGTTACGTTTTGGTCCTGTTGGTGTCTAGGCCAGCGCTCTTCTCAGCTCTTGCTCTAAAGGCAGTCTAAACCCACATGTCCTTGCTACTGCATCACAACAAGTCAAGATCTGTCCAAAGTTACAAATAAATAAATTCAGTCAATGAAATATATTTTGTATTTGAAAAGCATATATTCAGGATATTTCATATGTTACCACATAAAATATCTGTGTAAAAGTCATTGTCCTTTCTTCGTCCAACAAAGCAGAATAAATATGTCCGGTCTACTGCAGGTAGTGCAGGTGTGCTAAACCCTGGCTCATAAGATGTCATCCATTTCCGTCTTCACTCCACACTTGCCCTTCCTCTCTCGCCCCCCTCCCTCTCTGCACTCTCCAACAAGAGGTCCTCCACGACTGTCCGTAACGTGTGTTTCTAACCCTGGAGACAGAGAGCTTGTGAGGGACATCTCCGCGGGGCTTCTAGCTACACTTGCAGGACCTCACGATCATGTTGGACAGCTGTTCCACCTGCGGTGTATAAAAACAAACAGGTCACGGTCAGAAACCGAAAACGGCCGAAAAGCGAAAAGGTCAAGAGCGGTCGCGAGTCTTTTCCCGGCTCCACATCTGCTGTAACGCTTGCTCAGCACCAGAGGCAGCGGGGTCGACGGCTGTACCTTGTGTTGTCTTCCCACGTAGTACAGGATTGGCAGCGGATCCAGAACCTGAGGGACACAACAGGGCTGGGCAGACGCTCCTGGATTGTGGTGTTTGTACAAGGCCAAGATCTTCAGGGAGAGGAGAAGAAGACAGACATGTCAGCACATGGGTCAGCGAAGCAGCTTGGCCACATCAGCAAGGCCCCTGCCAAGCTAATAGTAACATACAAGGGCTACATTGCAGAGGGTGACTATTATGCCTGTGTGATAGAGAGAAGGAGGGAGAGGGGGGGGAGAGAGGGAGAGGGAGAGAGAAAGACAGAGAGGGAGGGAGAGAGAGGAAGGGAGAGAGAAAGAAAGAGATAGGGAGAAAGAGAGGGAGCAATAGAAAGACAGAGAGGGAGAAGAAGAGGGGGAGAGAGGGAGAGAGGGGGGAGAGAGTGGGAGAGAAAGAGAGAGATAGGGAGAGAGAGGGAGAGAAAGAGAAAGACTGGGAGAGAAAGAGGGGAGAGAGAGAGAGAGTGGGAGAGAAAGAGAGAAAGAGGAAGGGAGAGAGATAGGGAGAGAGAGAGAAAGAAAGAGAGATAGGATTAGAGAGGGGAGAGAGAGTGTGAGAGAAAGAGAGAGAGGAAGAGAGAGGGAGAGAAAGAGAAAGATTGGGAGAGAGAGAGGAGAGAGAGAGAGAGAGAGAGAGAGAGTGGGAGAGAAAGAGAGAAAGAGGAAGGACGAGAGAGAAAGAGAAAGAGAAAGAAAGAGAGGGGGAGAGAGAGAGGGGGAGAGAGAGAGGGGGAGAGAGAGAGGGGGTATGGGTCTTGTTTGCTCACACTCTGCTGAGACAATGTGACTACGATGTAACCTCTTCTACAGTGTATGCAATGAAGAGGTCACAGCTACGATATAAAGAGGCACAGTCTGACAACGTGAACTTGGCAGATGTGGAGAGGTGTGGTGTTTTGGCAGTGTACCTGAGAATATTTGTTCTCGGCATTCCAGATGTAGGTGCATGAGCCCATGCAGTAGTTGGCAAGGTAACCTTTTGGCTTGTGAATCCACTTCCAGCCCAGATCTTTCCGGAAGTCAATGTAGAGCTTCCTTACGCAACAGTTCTCTGTCCTTCTGGAACAAAAAGATGAATGTTACAACACAGATGCTTGCGGATGAAAAAAAAAAGAATCAAATGAATTCTACAGCACTAGTGGTGGTAAAGGGTACAAGCTAATGTTTTAGAGGAAAAGGTAGGCTTGGCTGGTACTCTGTGCAGGTGTCTTCCGTTGCGGTGGCTCGCTTCTTGCGCGAGGTGAGATGACTGCTGCTGTTGAGGGGGATGGACATGGTCAGGATGTGGGGTTTCTGCAGGCGCTTGGCCATCTCAGCCTGGTCTCCTCTCTCTTTCTCCATCATGCCGGAGATGGTGAAGTGGAAGGTGCCCACCGGCTTCCCACATTCACAGAACAACCTCAGCAGCAAGCCCTCTTCCTCCGCTATCACACACACACACACACACACACACATACATACACGTGTCACAACACTACGGTTCTGAACGGGCCCTAATAGCGAGGAGTTAAGCTTGGAGGAGGAGCCAGGTGTTGCTCCTCCCCCCTTCCCCCCTCTCCCCCCTCCCACCCACTCACCGGTGCTCTGCAGCCAGTCCTTGAGGGTCTGCGTGACATCGAAGGACAGCCAGCGGTCCTTCAAGGAATTGGAGACGAAGCGGGAGCCCAGATAGCGGGCGTCGGGCCCAAGGCCCTGGTACAGCTCCAGCCTCTGCTCCTTCAAGATGTTGGGCTTCTTGATCAGGAGACGAAGCTCGGCGCTGGACAGCAGGTTGGCGTCGCCCACGTTGGCGCGCATGTCTGTGATGTTGAACAGCAACTTGTGCTGCTGCTCCGTGCTGTTTCCGCCTGGTGACCGTGGGATGGTGACAGAGTTATTGACTCAGTTTCCATGAGGGAAACTGAAACTGGAGAACAGGTCAGGAGGGGAGGGGGGGGAGGGGGTTATGGCGTGGAAAGCACCTGTGGACCTAGAGGCTGGTGTTTACAGCGCGCCGTAGACCAAAGCAACCAGACGAGGCGACGCTTCACCTGTTTGCACACAGCGCTGACCTTGCCTGATTATGGCTCTCAGCCTGTGTTTTATTAGCGCTCTCATGCAACGGTTCAACGGTTTGTTCCGCAGCTCGTCTGCGAGACGAACGGATCGCGAGCGAGTCTAACCCACGGGCGGAACGCTAAGTCATGTTGCGTGAGTTTCATCACCCAGAACCAAGTCGGACAGAAACAGGCCGAGATAATCGAGAAGGGAGAGAGATAAGACATAAAGAGAGGAAGGGAGGGAGGGAGGCAGGAAGAGAGTCGTTACAGAGCCAGCATAAGGGAGGGGAAGGTGAAGACTCCACATCGTAGTGAGAATATACAGTGAGGCGGTTTAACACACCACCATGTGAAGGCACACAATCTCAACGTGTGTGTGCGTGTTTGCGGGAACGTCTGTCTGTTTGTGGGGACGTATGTGTTCGTGTGCGTGCATGAGTGTGTGTGCGCACGGCTGTTTGCGTGTGTGCATGAATGTGTGTGTTGGTGCATGTGTGTGGCGTGTGTGTATGAAGAGCAAGGTCTGGCCCAGGCCCAAACATTCGAGTCTGCCCCAGCCTGTCAGCATGAATTACCCAGCGCTCAGCTCCACCACTGCTTCAGTAATCCCTCTCTGGCAACAGAGACTTCGGCTCATCCACAGAACCAGGAAGTACCTGGCTGGATCAGGACTCAGGGAAGAACCATGGAGTAGATTTATATCCATCGCTGTGAAACCTAGCAAAGATCTAACACCACATCGAATGTACGCGTCTGATGACTTCAAACTTCTAACAGAAGGAAAGTGTCTAGCTGGCACAGGCAAAAGTAGAGAGCTTCTCTCCCTTTCGTGGGCCACGCGAGGGGAAGACAGATAATTGCACACCAGAGATGAAGAGGACAAGCAGAGACACACCACATCACAACATGTAATACACCTGCAAGGAAGCCATTGCCTCTGGGTGGAGTGGCGAAACCGTTGTGGAACAAGTTGAGGGTGGGCCAATGTTTAAGAAACAGGAAATACGAACTCATTTCCCCTATCTGAAAGACTTATCGGTGGTGACATTTATAATAACATTATATTACTCACATCTGGCACTCTAAGCCATTGTAAGACATCTACCTCCAAGCTTTAGGGAAGCGCAACAGACTAAAAATGATGGTAGGTGTGATATATTTGGGAGCATGGTGTTACTCTGCCTGCTATGCAACCTAACCATGCAGAGAAGAGCATGGAGTCTTAGCTCATCATGTTGCTTGGATGGGGAGTCCTAGCCTAAGAGTCCCTGTCCAGAAGTCCTTTTCCAGGAGCCCCTGTCCGGTAGCCCCTGTCCAGGAGCCCCTGTCCAGGAGCCCCTGTCCAGGAGTCCTTGTCCAAGAGTCCCTGTCCAAGAGTCCCTGTCCATGAGTCCCTGTCCATGAGTCCCTGTCTATGAGTCCCTGTCCAAGAGTCCTAGCCCAAGAGTCCCTGTCCATGAGTCCCTGTCCATGAGTCCCTGTCCATGAGTCCCTGTCCAGGAGTCCCTGTCGATGAGTCCCTGTCCATGAGTCCCTGTCCATGAGTCCCTGTCCATGAGTCCCTGTCCATGAGTCCCTGTCCAGGAGTCCCTGTCCAGGAGTCCCTGTCCTGCTTGCAAGCCTGGGTGTGGGAGAGGCTTTGTGTGTTGAATTGAAGCCTCTCCCCAGGTAAGCCAGGGACAGCTGTTGTGACAGGCAGTGAGACAGCTCTGTAATTACCTCTGGGAGGAACCAGGATTCCTGCAACAGGCTGAATACTTGCGTTCTCTGTAGGCTTAGCGGCACCCTGCAACAGTCTACTCTGCTCAACTGTTCCTTATGCCAGACCCCATCCCTCCCAGCACTACCACACACACACACACACACACTCACACACACACACACACACACACACATATACACACACATATATACACACACACATATGCATGTACTTACACACACATGCACACACATACAGATACACATGCACACACACACATATATACACGCACATACACACGTATACACACACACTCACACGCACACGTATACACACGCACACACACACACGTATACACACGCACCACTCCACTGCACTCTTGCGTTAACTTTCCAGCCTGGTAGTGGAGGTCTTAGGTTCTTTCATCTCCACATAACCCCTGGCACTGCCACTAGCGTGGGGCTAGTCACCTTAAACCCTGGTTTAGGTACATAGGTCCCCTCTCACAGTGCTGTCTGGCTTCTCTGATAACTCCACTGTGTCCTAGCGACGTTTCAGATCTGACTGAACACTGGATATACGTGTCCTTCTTTGAATGGCTAGGAGGGAGATGGCATCGTTTCAAAATGACAGTGGGAACTGAGAGGCAGCAAGGGATCTCAGTATTGTGCACACAAATATGGCTGCCTGAGGGCACTGAAGCTTTCAGAAAACATGGGATATTCATCGAACGAAAGAACCTCGTGTCGACATGGTTGATGGGCATGTTAGAGAAAAAAGAGGTGCCATTATGTCATTAAATCCTTTGTAACTTTACTTGTAATTTATTTTGTAGGGAGATGACTCTGAGCAAGGTACAACATACTGATTAGCTAAGGCAGTTATTAACCTTTTCTCTCATTCCCTGCCTGAAACTCCCACTCATTTCCATGTATCTAACCTCCACACACAAACACATACGCACACGCTCATAATGAATTAGGCTTCCTCTCCGAGTTATGCGGAGGGCAAAGGTGCAGTCGACGGACGGAGAGCTGTGGGCTGAGGAGAGGAAGGGATGTTCCTGTGCCCTGGGCGGTCCAGAGAGGCCAGAAACTCAGGGGCTTCCTCCCCCCTGGGCATCCATGTCCACCGGACCTGAGTCACACACGGAGCCCAGAGTCTATCAGCCTTCCTTCCTCCCAAGCTGCCCAGTCACAAACACACTGATAATAAAGCCTTGGGAGAGGGGGGCAGCGGCAAGGAGGGGGAGGAAAGGGAGCGCGAGGGGTGGGGGCGGTCGGGTGGACGAAAGGGAGAAGGAAGGGGACTCGGCACAACGGCATTTGGCATGGTCGAGTGGGTGCGGGTTACAACTACCTGTTATTGTTAGATGTGTAAAAAGGTTCCAATTAAAACAAACTGATTACCAAACTTCTATACATGTCACACAATTTTCTTTGTGTGTTTTGTGATGGGGTTTTTTAGGTTTTAAAAATGGTAAATTCAGCCTCATAATATGTCTACTGTTGGATTCCTTGCTTTCTTGATGGCGATAGAAACAGATACATTCTACCGATCCATTCAAAAGTGGGATGGACCACGCAGAATTGTGACAAAAGACAAACAGACCAATTCAATTTCTTGAAAAGTCAAATAGCTTTCAACTATGTTTTGAGGTTGGGTTTGCAGCGATTATCACCAGTTGAACTATATTGTAAGCACAGTGTACTTGTCTTGTTTGTTGATCTATCTGTCTGCTTTAAGAAACTGAAGTAGCAATGTGTCATCTAATATATGTGTAAGGTTGAAAAGATAATTGTATATAATACAACTGGTCTGAAGTGCTCTGGATGTTTTTTGTGACATGTAACCATTAGTTTAATACAGTGCTAACCCTAATCACTACTGTATTGGTTCAGTGAGTAACAGACTAAGCACTTATGAGTTTTAAAAAGTCCCCAAAGTCTAGTCATGGGGACGGACATTTTTAAAACCTTTGGATAGAACTTTATATTGAGTCAGTTGAACTTAGAATTTTAACAATTCTGGGATGTTGGGGGGGGGGGAATACCACAACGTATAAGGTACATTTCATATTTACATGCAAGGTTGTTCCCTCCCCCCCACGTTTGTTGTTTTTTTCGACGTTCGTCTTAGCAGAACTAAAGACATCTAGACATCATTGAACATTTAAGCTGTTTTTCTTTCATATTCCTGTTTGAAAGGGCGGACTGAAGGGAGGGCAGCGGGGAGGGTTGCCCGGAGATAGCTTGGGGACGCGAAAACAGAAAGTAGCAGATGACTTTGCTTACACACACACGAAGCCAACAAAACAAACAATACAACAGTAAAAATACCAGGGATCGCAAGGGAACAACATCATCACAGATGCAATAACAGGCCTTTAAAACATAACGCTCGCCTGATCTGGAAACCTTTCAAACTGCCTAAAGATGCCTGAGAGGGAACAGAAGGGATACACATGTAAAGGGAATTTATGGGTATTTAAGTTCCAAAAGGCAATCAATCACGACGCCGGTGAAGTCTGCTGTGCCTTACATTACAGGTTTCTACATTCTGCTAACACACCATGACCAACGTCCTTCTCAAAGAAGCAGTGTGTGTGTGTGTGTGTGTCTTGTGTGCGTGTGTTGGCGCTCACGTGTCAGTAGGCATAATGAGGTTAGTGTGTATAAACAGTCCCTCCACTCGCCTGTTTTCATGAAGAACTTGTGCGGTTGCTTGGCGAAGTACTCTTCCTCCTCCAGCTGGGGGGAGAAGGTTTGGGCCTGGTGCTCTTTGATCATCTCCTCCGTGCTGTTGTAGAGGGAGAGCAGCGAGGTGGGGATCTCCTCCCCCTCTGCATCCTTCTCCACCTCCGGCTCCTTGGGAAGCCTCAGTTTGCTGAGGATCTGGCCCCGGATGGCCTCGATCCTCTTCTTCTTCACTTGCTCCAGGTCCAGGGTCTTGCAGGTGGACATGCTGCCCACTCCGCTCAGCGCGCACAGCGCCATCAGTGCCAAGCATGCCAGCCTCATGGTCACTCCCGTCTCTGCTAGTTAAACTCAGCTAAGTGGCTCTGCGCCTCAGTGGTCAACAGCTCTACACCTACTTCTCCCTCTCTCTCTCTCTCTCTCTCTCGCTCTCCCTCGCTCTCTCTCGCTCTCCCTCGCTCTCTCTCGCTCTCTCTCTCTCTCGCTCTCTCTCTCTCTCCTCCTCTCTCTCTCTCTCTGTGTCCGAGTGTTCCTGAGGGAACTGTGAATCACTCAGAGGAGAGGCGCGACTGACGCAAGGTGTTTATAGGCCCCCAGAACACAATGACAGCACTGTGGCAGTGGGAGCTGCTAATACCGCCGCTGCTGTTGTCACTGCCTGCTGCTGGAAATCACCTCCGACGAAGTGCTGCTGGAAATCACCTCCGACGAGGAGCGAGCAGGTAGGGAGAATCCCAGCAGTCAGACACGCTCAGTGAGCCAGCGTCTGACTCAGCCGCTGGGTAAGTGGTGCTGACACTGCGTCCCAGCCAATCAGAACCGCTAGGCCACCGAGGACCCCAGCGCTTGCCAGACGCGACGGGACAAAAATGACTGACCCCCCCCCCCTGGACCGGTTCGTAAAAACAAGTCCCTAAGGCGACGCAGAGAGACAATTTGGTTGCTCTTGGGGGGATGATTCCAGTTCTGTATCTGCGTAGGCAGCTGCGTGTGCTGTCGTAGGAGAACACAACTCTCACCGACTGAATCACTTCAGAGCTCAGTGATTAATCTGCCTGCTTTATCCTCTTGACCTCCGTATGGCCGGTCAAACTCATTTACATATCACTTATTTATACCACACAAGCATGTACGCGCTGTACACAAATGGTCTAAAATGGGGATCTTTTCTCTAACTTTCCAAGAGACAAAAATCAGCGTGCTTCTATGTTTCCCTGTGAAGATCCATCAGATGACCTCTTGTTTCCTGTGCCCAAAAGATAGATTTCCCAGCGGGAATGAGTCAGCCTTGAGTTGATCAGATAGCAGAGGGTCAGGGAGAGCATTAACAGAAACACTGGCTCTTACAACAACCAGCCTTGCAATCACAAGGGTCTTCCAAGCGGGTCTCCGGCAGCAAACTAAGAGCAACTGTGCATGAAAAAAAGAGAGAAAAAAAAAGTATACGTTCAAATGAATGTCATATTTACGGGCATGTCAAACTGTCAAACTTGAGTTCGCAAGTTCCCAAAAATGACTACCTCTTTTTCACAACAGCGGTGTGTGCTGATGAGTGTAGAAACCAAGTCCTCTAACCACACTATCATAAGACACTATCAAAAACATTTCATCTGTTACGCTGTTAGTTATTCTGACAGGTACCTGTATGTATAGACAGAGCAGCCTCCGCCCAGTCCTGCGGAAAAGACAGAAGAGATGTACGCCGCACGTCCCTGGAGAGTGGACCCCACCACAGCCTGCATTGAGAACCAGCAGCAGTAGCTTACTAAAACCGGAGTGAAGAGTTACAAGCACTCTCACTTCACACAGCGCTGGTGATCAAATCGCAGTGTATTTGTCGTCCTCTGCCCCTGAGATGGTCTCCTTTCTGCGGTCCTAAGCGGCAGCCTCTCGCTTGAACGCACTTCACACCTTTTCTCTTCTTCTATTCCCGCTCCGACAGAACAGCTTTTTACGCACTATCTCTAATTGTCCCTCTCTCTCTCTCTCTTTATATTTTCCGTCCCTCACTCTCTCTCAGCAAGCACTCTCTCTCTCCCAGCGCTTGTCAGAGCTTGCTGGTGCCAAAATGATTTGTGTGAGCTGTAAGTTCAGCTAGCCTTTCTTTCCCCCTTCTCTTCTTTTTTTTGTCTCGTTCCTGTTACTTGTCTAATAGAGCGAGGATCTCTCCGCCCAGGAAATGAGGGTAACGGTCGCAGTGTATAACATCTGCTCAGGAACAGAGCTCTGTAGCTTGTTCTCTGTTCATGCAAGAAAGACTGGAGCTGGCTGACCGACTCACAACCATCAGGCTCTCTCTTTCTTCGGGGCCTGTCTGCCAATCCGACCGTGTTGACTCACATGTCAACAAGCCTTGCATGGCACTAGTGTCTGGTCGGCGGCGCAGCTCATTTACCCGGTGCCAAACAAGCCAATCGCCTGCCAGGCTAAAGAGCCGAGCCACTCTGAACTAACGGCTCTTAAAATAAACGAGTACTACTAGACATGTAGAGAAACAAAGTACTGGGTCCGTTTTCCTTTCTGTATCACTTTCTATGTATTGTCTCTAAAAGGAAGTCAGATCAGCCAACCCCCCTAAGTTGGACAGTATTTAGGACAAGTCTTCGTGTTAGATTAGCTATGATATTAAACATGAAAGACGTACATCAGTCTCACGAAATTCAAAGAATGTATCCATTACCAGATAAAGTAATAAAAAGTAATAAAAATGAAAGGTCAATGTTGTAGTTGATATGAGACTGGAAAAACAGGCAAAAACCCCTACAATTACACGGGAACGATTAAGTCAGAGGAACGACAAACAAACATAAAGTCATATCTAGATTCATAACAATGCCCATCTTGTTTTAGAAAATGCAATAATAATTAAATTGTCTTGATCTATTACTTATTTATTACTTTGACAGTGAAGAAGACGGGAACCTCTGGGTGGATTTGTTTGGCTACATTGCCGCCTAGTGGAGAAAATAGCGAGTTTGATTCTCTGTGCTGTTCGCTCGAACCATTCAATTAATTTCACTCGAATCGTAAATCGTTACCGTTAGACTTCAGAACAACTTGAAGGGTTATGGTCAGGATTTTGAAAGATTGAAAAGACCATTTCAAAAATCGGCTCTGAGAAAAGTTTCAAGAAAATGTATGCATACTCGATGAGTACTTTATAAGGAAAGGTTTAAAAATACAATTTAAAAAAATAAAAAAGGTTTAGAAAAAAAAGGTTTACACCATTGATGAGTACTTGATGAGGTCTTTATTCAAGCCTGTATTGACTCAATTCTGATACCATGATTTCGTCTGGTTAACTGTTACACCATGAACGTATCCAGAGAACAGTTATTGTCAAATCACACTGACCAGCATATCAAATCAGATGTCTTTCTTTAATGTCAATTTTCAAATACGTACAGCCTACACGTAGCTTTGTACCACACAAGCTCGCATCTAACAGGTGTGAGGTAACCATAGCTTCATGCGCAGTTTACGTATGTACTGAGTGTGAATTTGTAGTGACGGTGATGGGCGACTGTCGTTGGATTACCAGCCTACCGTTGTTCTCAGAGACGCGCCGGTTTCCATGGAAAAAAGGGAAGAGCGCATAAACGTGTGAACGCTCTGCTGGCTCGCATGTTGGGCTATAGTCTTTGACACCGACAAGGCAACAACATATACAATATGACGATCTGCCCATTGCTGTGGGACTTCGTGGACTCCGTTGGACGGTGAAACAGTAGGCTACAGGTGTTGGCGAAGCACGGTAAAGAAAACAAAAACGACGGTTGCCTTTCAACTGTATGAACCAGTTAATTCATGTAACGAAAACGACCAGAATTGAGGTTTTATACAAAGTTCTGTACAAACCGTAAAAGTGACATAGGCTACAAAGTAAGATGGTACATTCATACGCATCACGGATATGGGAAAATAATTTTCCTTACAAATTCAGACCATGACAGGCCTCTCTGATTCCAAAACTTAAATTGCCGATGGAGAAATACGAGAAACTGGCCAAGATCGGAGAGGGATCCTATGGCGTGGTATTCAAATGCAGACACAGAGACAGTGGCCAGATAGTTGCCATCAAGAAGTTCGTAGAGTCAGAAGACGATCCAGTCATCAAGAAGATTGCCCTAAGAGAAATACGGATGCTGAAGGTAAGGACAGAACCGACTCAGTATGACGTCGATCAGTTTGAATGATTTTGACACGATGTCGAAGTCAGACACTAACACCGCCGTCTTGTCCGTTGGCTCTGCAGCAGTTGAAACACGTGAATCTGGTAAACCTTCTCGAAGTGTTCCGGAGGAAGAGACGTCTTCATTTGGTGTTTGAGTTCTGTGAGCAGACAGTTCTCAACGAGCTAGACAGGCACCCCAGAGGGTATGTTTGTCTCTATCACTCTAGTATGACAGACAGCTGGGGAAGGACGGGACATTTTTGGTTTAGCTATTTTATTGGGCTTTATTAAACATATCATTCCTAATAATTAAGGCGTTTGAAACTATCTTGAACTTTGCTTGATGAAGTCAAACCTTATGAAATAGCATGTACTAATATATAACTGGTGAGTCAGTGCTTACACCGAAAAAGAATATGGGGGGGGGGGGGGGGGGGACGACGACAAACAAACGGGAACGGCTGAATTGTTTTCTTCTTAAAATATGTTTCTTCTTCTAGGTAGCCTACCTACCTATCCGGAGAACATTCATCAGTACATATGACCACTCTGTGATGGGCTGTCTTCTTTAGGCAGTCATCACATTTGCACACAGGTTGCCATGTAATCCAATAGTTTCCATGTGTTGGTTTGTCTGACTGGCAGTGACAGAGTAGACCAATGAGGGCAGTCAGGGGTGAATTACATCCACAGGGTTGCTAGTCAAGACAAAAGACATGGAAGATTAGCAGCCGAGAAGGAGAAAATAGTGTCCCGGCCTCTAACTTATTAAGTCCCTAGCACACACCCTCACACAGCGGAGGACAAAAGGGAGTCGGTTTATGTTGTGTGGAACGGCACAATTTCTCCTGGCCACAATGAATATTCGCTGCCTGACTACATTTCCCTATCCCACAAGCCTCCTCTGCCGAAACCCTACCTGCCCCTGAAAACAAAGGCGCAGGTTGCCGTGGGAGACAGGCGTACGGTTACCTGGGCGACAAGGGAGCCGTTTAAAGCAACAGAGTCCTTTTTAGAAATAATGGGAACGCACTGCGTGTGAAAACGTTGGAGCGTTATGCGGGTTGGACATTGACTCGGATAACAAGCTGTTTGTCTCTGTGTCTTGTTTACCACAGTGTCCCTGAGACGCAGTTGAAGAGTGTAGTTTGGCAAACACTCCAGGCGGTGAACTTCTGCCACAGACACAACGTGAGGCTCATCCTTTTATACCCCATTAACGTCTCAACGCTAAGAGGCTTCTGAATGCTTAAGTGTGAAGTGCGAACCTATCGTTTCCCCGTCTTGGCGATGCTAAAACACGACACCCGTTTACCGGTCCCAAGTCATTGTCTTGTCTCGATCGTCTTAGCCAGCACGTGCGTCTGTGTCATGGAGAGCCAGTGTATCCGTGTCACGCTAACGTTCTGTGTGCGACAGTGCATCCACCGAGACGTGAAGCCTGAGAACATCCTGCTCACCAAGACGGGCGTGATCAAGCTCTGCGACTTCGGCTTCGCCCGGATCCTCAGTAGGTCGTCTGGAGAACGACGCGCGTTTACGTGCGTTTAGCGACACGGCCGTTAGGATGACTAATTCAGCAAGCGGCCTGTATCCGGGCTTCCAAGCCTCCTCACTTTCAGAGCGGCACAGACGCAGAGGACAGAGATCCGTTCGGACAGTTAGTCTGTCAGTGGCTCTGTTTACCTCTCCTGTCTCTGGTTTCACTGCATTGTTGCCATACAGTAACATGCAGCGATCACTCAGCCAGCAGGGCTTGTAATCCCCTCAGTGTGTCAAGAACACGCGTGTAATTCAACGTGGCGGTATTTATGCGTGTGCTGTGTTCTTCTGTGTGTGTGTGTGTGTGTGTCAGCGGGGCCAGGGGACGACTACACAGACTACGTGGCGACTCGCTGGTACCGTGCTCCAGAGCTGCTGGTGGGGGACACCCAGTATGGCCCGGCCGTGGATGTGTGGGCGCTGGGGTGCGTCTTCGCCGAGCTTCTCCATGGCAACCCCCTCTGGCCCGGGAGGTCGGACGTGGACCAGCTTTACCTCATCCGGAGAACGCTAGGTAGACCTCCAGGCAGGGGGGGTGAGGGGCGGGGGGTGTGTGGGCGGGGGGTCCATTCAGAGCCACGTCATGGTTAAACCAGAGACGCACCACACCAACCCCTCAGATCGTTTCCTTCTCGTTCGATTGGCCCGACGCTGACCGTGTGAAACTCTGACCTCAGGCGACCTCATTCCGCGCCACCAGCAGGTGTTCCGCTCCAACGTGTTCTTCAGCGGAGTCAGCATCCCTGAACCCGACACCACGGTAGGTGGTGTGCTACTGAACGCACCCCCAGGCAGAGAGAGAGAGAGAGAGAGAGGGAGGAGCAGTGGAACGAGAGGACAGGAAGGGTTAAGCTTGTTGTCTACTCTTTGTCGTCCATACAGGAGCCGCTGGAGAAGCGCTTTCACGCCGTGCCTCCGCACGCGCTCATGGTCATGAAGGTGGGCGGAGCTTTTACTCCATCAGCAACCACAAGCGATGTGTGCGTGGGTGTTCAATGAGACACTGCGGGCAGTCTGTCCTGTGTCCAGTCGTACCTGGTGATGGATCGTTCCCTGTGTGTGTCCTGTGTTCTGTGTCCAGTCGTGCCTGGTGATGGATCCTTCCCTGCGTCTGTCCTGTGAGGAGCTTCTGGAGCTGCCTTACTTCCAGGAGGATGGAGGAGGCAACTGGGGTCGCGAGGGAGAGCGCCCAGGGAGGCGCCATGACAAGGGCCCCAGACGCAGGCAGGCAGGGGTGAGATCCAGAGGCTGTGTATTTGTAACCTCTCTCTCTCTCTCTTGCTCCCTCTTTCTTGCTCCCTCTCTTTCTCTCCCTATCTCCCCCTCTCTCCCTCCCTCCCTCCCTCCCTCCCCCCTCTCTTCCTCTCTCCCTCTCTTTCTCCCCCTCCCCTCTCTCTCTCCCCCTCCCTCCCTCCCCCTCTCCCTCTCTCTCTGCATATCCTCAGGTTTGGTTTCTAATCACAGCTGTGTTTCCAGCCTCAGTATCTGCCTCAGCTTCCAAGCAGCAACATCTCACCAGCACCTGATATCAAGAAACAGGTCAAACACAGATACGACCACCACCTCCCCAACATCTGACACGGAGAGAAGGGGAAAGACCCCGGTCTGAATCCCAAAAGAGAGGGAGAGAGGGAGCGTATGAGCAGTTAGGTGTTGGGCTCTGCACAGGCCTTGGGTAGCGATGTGTGTAACTGTGAGCAGTCTTGGGGGGGGGGAGTATTTAGTCTTTAAATTGGGTTTTGGTGAAGAGACTAAACTCTAGATAAGTTCATGTATTGCTGTTTGAAGGACGTTGAGTCACTGTTGTCAGGTAACTACTCGGCTAACAAAAGTAAAGTGTCCGACAATGTGTTAGATTGGTGAGTAGAAATGAGAAGTAAGTAGTCTGTGTTATGCTATGCTCAGAACGTTCAAGTCAGGCTGTAGTGTCACTACTAAAAAACTGATTTGTTTCAACAAATATCACTGGTGTGCCAACATCTCTGGAAGAAATGCACTATATATATCATTAGAATGTAAATCAATACTTTCCTCTTCCAGTTGGACAATATATATAGAAAGTCTTTCCAATTATTTATTTAAGTTAGCAATGGATGTATCTTATTAACAGTTATTAACAGTGAATAGTTATTCACCAATATTCACCAATTCTAGAAACGCTACACTATTAAAAACATTACCTTTTTCTTTATTTCATCCATTGTGTGTAATAAAGTTCATATTAACATCAATCGACAAGTAGGCAAATTGTGAAATATTTAATAAAATCTGTGACGAAAGTGTATATACTGCACATTGTATTGCATGTGGGTTCTTTACTCTAACTCATTCTTCCAGTAAGATCACACAGAAACAGTAACTCACCACAAACACAGACACTAATACAGTCTAGATACATTGCTTGCTAGATGCTTGCTACATGGGCCCCATGTCACAGAGCACCACTCACATACCGCCCCACCCCTCACAGACCACCCCTCACAGACCCCCTCACCTCCCCACCCCCCACAGACCCCCCTCACCACCCCTCACCAGCCCACTCAACAGCCCACCCTTCACCTCCCCACCCCTCACAGACCCCACCACACAGACCACCCCTCACAGACCCCCTCACCTCCCCACCCAACACCTCCCCACCCCTCACAGACCCCCACCCCTCACCAGCCCACCCTTCACAGACCCCACCACACAGACCACCCCTCACAGACCACACCAGACCACCCCCCATCCACTCTACAAACCCTCTCACCCAATCCACTGCCAATCCAGCCAATCCACCCTCTCTGCAAGACGTCACCACACTCTCCGCTCTCGTGGCGGTTCAGCGCAGTCCTCCTGCAGTTCCCGCATGGCTCACCGGGGGGTGACGATGAGCTGGTAACTGTGGGGAATGTTCCCAAAGCTGCTGAACTCGGGAGCGAGGTTCAAGCTGTCTGGGCCGCTCGGGCAGGTGAAAGTGAAGCGCTGGAGTAGAGACACCAGGAAGAGGAAGATCTCCATGCGTGCCAATGACTCCCCAACACACGCTCGCTTTCCTGGGAGAGGGGATGGGGGGGAGGGGGGACGGGGGGAGAGAATTGCTCAAAAGCGTAGTTGATGTGTGAAAATTGAATAAAAAGGATCTTAGAACTAATGTTTTG
>BROE01000005.1:5322508-5342021 GCA_036571765.1 Plecoglossus altivelis | reverse complement strand
TCTAAGATCTTGATTGATCTGAAGGGTGAGAATAAAAAGCGTTGTCAAGGAGCATCAGTCACTGAAGTGGGTTTGTTGATTAGAGGCAGGGCTGAGTCACATTGCACAAAAGATAAGGAGAAAAAAAAGGGACCACTTGCGGATCCTTCGAAAATTCGGATTGGATCCGTGCTCCCCACTGTTTGAGCTGAACCACTGTCCTCTGCCTGTGTTTGTCTGGGTCCGACAGTAAGCGAGGAGAGAGAGAGAGACGAGAGCGAGGAGAGAGAGAGAGAGAGGATGAGCCTCAGCAGACATGTTGACAATGTGTTTGGATCGAGCCACAGCGGCAGATTCGTGTACACCTTCCGGGCCGTGCGCACCTTTGGTGGCCTCCATGCGGGCCAGGAGATGGCGGCTCTCCTCCTGGATCCACTGCTCCATGCCTTTGCGGCCCATCCCAAAGTCTCTGAGGGTGTTGAGAGTGAAGCGCCGTAGCTGGCGCCAACGTTCGCCATTGCTGATGGCCAAGCCTGAGGGAGGGGAAGAGCAGGACATTCCTGATGCCTTACACTCCCGCCGCACGGCTCTGAGAGCAACAGAAAGCTCAAACGTACCCCTCTCTAACCCCTTCTAGAATCACCCAGGAGCAACGAGAGACTACAAGCGAATCGGTGGCGCGCCCGTAATCGAGCGCGTTTACATTTACCGTGAGAAATCGGATTCCTGTGAGTGTAAACGTGTTCATTTTTGAAGGGCTCTTTGTTTGTTAGCGACACGGGTTCTATTACCATAGCCTCTGGTTGCTTTGAGCAGGAAGGGAATGGGCCCTCTTCCTGTGAAGTCATCAGCCTGGTCGACCAAGGCCTCCTTCACAGCCTCGTAGCCTGACAGAACCACCGTCCGTTGGGGGCCCAGGTACACTGTTATGACCGGCCCATAACATTCACTCCACTATCCAAAAAAACAAACACATCGAAAGAGTTAGTCACTGCGTGTGGAGTGTTAATATTCCCAGTTGGACGTTGAAATATTCAACTAGTTCTTACCAAAAGAATGAACCCAAATACAATCATGCAGTTGTCAGGATCATTCCAGAATGCTCACCTTCAGGAAACTTTTAAAGGGGGCTTGCTTGTCCAGTTGGGCCAGGTTGCCGATGAGGGGCAGGGTGCTGGGGCCGGGGGGTAGATGGTACTGTTTTCGGCCCCTCGCGGTCAAGAGCCACACTAGAGCCAGCACCAGGCCTGCCAACAGCAGGAAGCTGAACACATCCATAACCCTGGAGAGCAATTATATCCTTCAAAGGTCCCCTTTGTTAGCTCCTCAACCACTCTGCAGTGGTTTCGACCAGATATCAGCTCGTCTGTGTGCTTGTGTGCTTAAACAGCGTCAGGTGCTGACGATTTTATAGACACGGGTGGAATTTTACCGGGACAAAAGTCGACCAAGTGATTTATCACTTTCACCTACAAAGCAGAGTTTTTGTTGACATGACTGGAATGTGACTGGAGCAGAAGTCAACCACAAGATTTATAACTCTCACAGAGTAACCAGCTAGCCATGTGTTGACACTGTTGGACTCTCTTGGCGAAGCACAAATAAAAAGGTAGATGACGAAGCAAAAATCAATGCTAACCCCAAGAAATGTCATAAAGAAAATTCCAAAAAGGTGTCTACTGTTAATGTTTGACTTACGTTGATAAATTGTGTATATTTGTGTATATATATACTTACGTTGTATAATTTCACGTAAACTGTCTTATGTGCCAGATTAGTACATGCATTGAAAAATATCCTAGAGTGGAAATCAGTCAGATAATCATTCCTCCTTCACTCCTGAACGAATCAATCTAGATGAAACTACCGCGTCAGGTGACACAACTTCAATAATCTCAGCAGGAATTCTCCACAGACTACTAGCACCATGAAGCCCCTCCACTTTGGATTAGCAGAGTCACCTCTTTTCTCCAGTCTTCCTTGTGTCTGGGTCACCACGGCATAGACAGGCAAAGTATACACGCTTTGACAGTGTTCAGAGTCCACTGTGTAAGTGGAGGCTTGACATGCGGCTTAGCGTGTCCTGTGGGTACACCACATGAGCACAGATTTCAGTCAGATGTTCCAACTGTACGAAAACAAGTTCAGTCTAACCCAAGTGCGGAAAAATACGTGTAGACATGCCAACATTCTTTATACTTTAAAACACGTCTCTGATTCTCTCTCTCCCTTTTCTCTCCCTCTCCTCTCTTTCCCTCTCCCTCACTCTCTACTCTCTTTCTGTATCTCTCTATCTCGCTCACACACTCACATCACATCCGACTCATGAGTGCTAAAACCAAGGGGATTATTTGTCCTGCGCTGACTATCTGGGACAAGCATTCTTCATTGTTTACCCTCTGCAACCCTCTGGCCCAGTTCTGCTTCCTCAACTGAGACACCCCACCACCCTGCTCACCCCTTCACACAGACACCCCACCACCCTGCTCACCCCTTCACACAGACACCCCACCACCCTGCTCCCCACCTCACCCCTTCACACAGACACCCCACCACCCTGCTCCCCACCTCACCCCTTCACACAGACACCCCACCACTCTGCTCCCCACCTCACCCCTTCACACAGACACACACCATCACAGTGACAAACACCATTTTAATTCAGAGTTTACCTTTGGTCTACCTTTCAAAGCAGTGTGGGTGTATGTTGGTGGGGGTGTTGTCACAGTGACCGAGGGGAAAAAGCGGGGAGATTAATAACAGAACAGTAGGAAAGTGACTCTAAAATATGTCGATGCCAAAGAAATGTCACTCACAGAAACAACGTAAAACAGTAAATATCGAATTAGAAAAATACAAAATGGATGTTGGATATTCATCCAGAGAGATGCAGACCACGTTATCGACGACAGGTGATATGTGGTTCAGAATCACATTACAATTTAAACATTTGGAATGTACAAGGGACACAAAACAAAGTGGCTCTTCAAGTGTGGGACGGAGTCATTATTTATTAACCTGAGGACCAAGGGCTGGGGGCCGGGAAAAAGCATTATCACTAATTAATAGACAGACCAACATGCCAGGAATCACGTGATATTTTTGCAAAGCTCCCTTAGGATCAGTTACAGCCACGTATTCTAGGATGTCTAGGAAACAAACGACGACGAAAAAAAACAACAACGAAACCAACAAAATCTAAAAAGCGAATCCTCCGCAGTCGAAAGCGTCAAAGTCAGAGTCTCCCTCAAAGTCGAAGCTGTTGAAGTGGGGCGAGTCGGCCGCTTGGCTGCAGGCGTGGTACGAACCTCCCGCCGCCATGTCAGAGAAGGCCGTGCTGTGAGGGAACTCTGGAGGCCTGCTGGCCAGAGGGGAGGTGGGGGCGCAGGAGTTGAGGTAGCCCAGGGCCGAGGAGGCGGCCGCCCCTCCCATGAGCAAGCACACCGCCCTGACTGCTCGGGCATCGCTGCTGTTACCATGGCGAAGGCAGTCGGACGTGCGGTGAGGGGGGGCGATGGAGGCGCTTCTCGTTGACCGTCTTGATCCGTTTCCTGGGTGGGCTCATGAAAGGTACGCAGAGACGCGCACACGCGCAACAGGCACGCACACAAAGACACACGCAGACACACACGCACGCAACAGACAGGCACACAAAGACACGCAGACACACAGGCCACACACACAGAGACACACACGCACGCAACAGACAGGCACACAAAGACACACAGACACACAGGCCACACACACAGAGACACACACGCACGCAACATACACGCACACAGAGACACACACAGACACGCAGGGATATTTAACCAACCGTAAACAGCAGGGGAAAAAATGCATTTCCACTGATGTGTGAACGTCTAGGGTACAATGTCTGGACCTACCGAAACTTTGCCCTCGCTCCTTGAAGGAACCTCCTCTTTCAGCAATCCGCGGGCTGTGGGGCGTGGCCTCGATGGTTCGGGGCGTGGCCTCGATGGTTCGGGGCGACTGGGAGTCCTTCTCACTGGGAGTGTCTAGAAGGAGGTCCCGGTCGGTGATGCACGGGGTCAAACTCTGCTGCCTTTGCAGCGTGAGGGGGGACATGACACCCTGAGGAAAACACAAAGGAGGTCTATCAGTGTGATGACCCTGAACGCAGTCACACATGGACGCATGGGAATAGAGCTAAGCTCAGTTTAGTTCAAAGTTCAAAGCAAAGCTCTTGGAAAAACGAAAGAGAATCGGAGAGAAATCACCTGGACACACTTGTACTGCATGTTAACAGTCACAACAACTTGAATCCAAGTTGTGCTAATGAATATACTGTACATCACGCAAGATTTTAGACGATTTCCTTGCATGTAGCGTCTTTTCATTCAGCAACAAGGGACTCGTAGTCCCAGTTACCGCTCACCTCTCTCACTTTCCTCAGCAGCTTCAGCCAGAGACTGCAAAAAGACAAACACCGATAAGAAAGTGCTATCAGCATCCAGCTCAAGACACAGAGCTGATAAAGAGGTCAAGGGGTCAAGGGTCATGCGTGTCGTCTATGGACACCGACCTGCAGTCCTCCGGGTTGTCACAGAGGAGCAGGAGGAACTTATCCTGGGGAAGGATGAGAGCAAAGCAGCAGTCTCTCCTGGCTCCCGGAGGCAGCCGGGGAAGGTCCAGGATCTCTTTCCCCTCCACGATGGCCTCGCAGCCGCTCTGCAGCGCCACCACCTGGTCGACGGTGGAATCCGCGTCCCGACACACCATGAGGCTGCCCTCTGCTGTCAGAACCAGGTACTTCTCTTTCCACTGCTTGAACATGAAACCCCCTTGAACACAAGTTGCATGTGTTTCATGAGTCATGACCTGCTAGAGGCCCATCTGATGTCTGTGTTCTCCTGGAAGATTAGCCCAAAGGATGGTAAGGAACAAAATCTTCACAACACCACACTTTTCCCAACTGCGAATCAATACAGTGTTATTTTATCCTATCAATGACCTGTTGAGGGGATGAGAGAAACTGGGCTAGGATTAGGATCAGGATTTAGGGTTGAGGTTAGGGTTAGGGTCACGGTTTAGGGTGGGAGTTTGAGTTAGGTTCAGGGTTAGACAACAGGTGATGACATTGCATCTGTCCTCTGCCTGATGTAATGCTGCGAGTAAAAGGTGAGCACAGGTCATCTGATCTAGCTCTCTCTGACAGAGGATTAGCGAGAACCAGGTGGTTCAGCTTCCAGCAAGGGGTGTGAGGCATCATCTGGACTGGCTGTTGACTGGCCAAGCCAACGCTGCGCCACACTAGAACCACACTAGAACCACACTAGAACCACAACACACTAGAACCCCCACAGAGAAGTGTCCCAAAAGCGCCACCCAGGGTCTGGATGAGGACCAGCTCTCTGAAGAATGGACCGGGATACAGACAACACAAAAGACAGGTAGAAAGGTCAATCTAAAATCTCATTAAATCTCTGGTTCCTCAGTCAGCTCTCACAAGCAACGCAAGTTTCTATGCAACCGCAAAAACACACCGCAGAGTAGCAGGGTAAACGTCTTCCAGAAAGGTGTTTTCCCCACACATTGTTGTTAGCCTCACTTACCATTAAAAGTCATCTAGATAGAAATATTTCGTTTACTTTTCATCAACTAAGAGGTCAAAAATAAAGTTTTCAGACTTAAACTTTCCCACGTAAAAGATGCCTTACCATACTTTCTCAGGAAGCCTCGATGGACTCCGGCCGTGTTCATATCTGCTGTGGGTCCAGCAGTAGAAACAGATGCAGCTGAGAGGCAGAGGGTTCGACTGAGGAAAACACCCAGAGAGAGAGAGAGAGAGAGAGATAGGAGGGAGGGTAGGGAGAATAATCCTCACTATTTAGGCTATTCGACAGCCACGCATGCACCAGGTCGAAGTGGGAGTGTCCTCACCCTGCCAAACCGTACATAAGCACATAAACATCACATGAGCGGATGTCTCTAGAACATAATCATAATAGCGATGGTTAAATCCTGACAGGCCGCTTCTCAATCAGGATTTTCATCAAGGCTCGAACCAGATGTCAGATTGGATTCCCTTTCCGTCTCACACTCTCTCTCTCTCTCTCTCTCTCTCTCTCTCTCTCTCTCTCTCTCTCTCTCTCCGCTTCTGTGACCCAGACAAACACAGGCAGAGGACAGTGGTTCAGCTCAAACAGTGGGGAGCACGGATCCAATCCGAATTTTCGAAGGATCCGCAAGTGGTCCCTTTTTTTTCTCCTTATCTTTTGTGCAATGTGACTCAGCCCTGCCTCTAATCAACAAACCCACTTCAGTGACTGATGCTCCTTGACAACGCTTTTTATTCTCACCCTTCAGATCAATCAAGACCTGATTGCCCTGAACCCCAATGAACATGCCCAAGCACATCGATCCTGACTTCTCTCTCTCACACACACACACACAAACGCATGCACACACGCACACATGCACGCACACACGCACACAAACACCCACACACACACATGCACGCACACGCGCACACACACACCAGATCCAACATGTCAATCCTTCCAACTGTCTTCCGTCAAGTCATGAGTGCTTCTCAGCCCTGAGGATGAGGTTTACATTCCCTCCTGCCTCGCTGCCTCGCTGCCTCGCTGCCTCGCTGCCTCGCTGCCTCGCTGCCTCGCTGCCTCCCTGCCTCGCTGCCTCGCTGCCTCGCTGCCTTCCTGCCTTGCTGCCTCGCTGCCTCGCTGCCTCGCTGCCTCGCTGCCTCGCTGCCTTGCTGCCTTCCTGCCTTGCTGCCTTGCTGCCTTGCTGCCTTGCTGCCTTCCTGCCTCCCTGCCTCGCTGCCTCGCTGCCTCGCTGCCTCGCTGCCTCGCTGCCTCGCTGCCTTCCTGCCTTGCTGCCTTGCTGCTAGGATTAAAGCCCAGGAGGTTGTCATTCCTGTACAGCTGGAGGTCCAGGCTCGTAGAGCGGAGGGAGGGAGAGCAGAATAAGGCTTAATCTGGCCAGACCTGAATGTAGGGCGCTCTGGGTGACACCCAGGGCATTATTGATTGTTTAACGTGGGAAAAGGGATCAAGGATTTTCTCCTGTGTGCATCATCCTCTCCGGTAAATGTATGGCACTGTTACGTAACCACCTGGATACGGGAAGCATGTTGTTGTTTCGTCTCCCAGCAGAAACACACTGAAGCCTGGCAGAGAAACACAACAAAAATGACATGTTTTGGGATACATGTTGGACACGAAATATTTTAATGATAAAAAATAAAAATCGTTTTAAAAAACGTATCGCGCAAATTGTTTACAGTATGTGTCTGGTCTACTGTGGGGGCCACTCAACATCAATCACACCATACACCTGGGGTTTTACATGAGTAACTCATCAAGTTTGTCGTTATCAAACTTAAGTTGTCGTACAGTTTCTACCAGAAGGGGGCAGAAGTGTCTTTCTGGGCTACGGGGCTAAGGGGAGGCCTGGCACCCTGTTTGGCTGCTTCCCTCCCTGATGTTGTGGTGGAGCCTCAATTGAGAGGGCAGCCAAGACAGAGCTTCAAAGCCAGAAGGAGCAGGGGAGAGAAGACGCAGCGCGATGGAGTGATGAGAGCAGTGTTTCTCTGGGCTGGAGCTCCACCGGACAGCTCCACTGCTCCACAGCTCCACTGGGTTTAAGGAAGCACGTAAATCACGTGGGAAAGTTTTCTACTTCAGAAAATGAAGAAATAAAGGTGGAAGGAACGAAACACTGGGCAGCCAAGCAGCGTCACAGAGACGTCTGGTTCCAGGGGTTCTGTGGGTTCCAGGGGTTCGGTGGGTTCCAGGGGTTCTGTGGGTTCCAGGGGTTACAGGGGTTCTATGCCGACCAGACAGCCTCCCTCCTGTAATCCTCATACCTACGCATGTCTCCTAGGCCACAGCTCTGAGTATAACCAGTCTACCCAGATTCTATAGACTAACAAGCTTATCCAACCTGATCTAATGCCCATCCCCCATAGCTCGTTTCTACAACTTCATCAAAACATTCCCTTTCCTCCACTCTTTCCCAACTTTTTTTTGTTGAACACCCCCTCCTCCTTCTCCTCCGTGACTCCCTCACCCCTACCCCCCCCCACCCCTCTCTCTCTCCCTCCCTCTCTCCTCTCTCTGTGTCTCCATCAGAAAGCAGAGAGAGAGAGCTCCATTGCTCAGGCTCCTATTGAAAAGGGAGGATATACAATAGGGCCTTTCTCAGTCCCTCTCTGTCTCCATTAAAGACCCTGGGAACACAGCACTGTCCACAGAGCTTCTCTTAAAGGGCCAGCAACCCTGGTCCACCGCCACCTGAGCCTCTGCTACTTCCATCACTTTCACAGGAGGGAAAAAAAAACAACGAAAATGCACGATTGCATCCGGCGAATCAAACGTTTTATGAGGTGCATGTGAACGGCAGGGTTCCCTTCCTCGACGGAGACGACCTGCATCCTGCTCAGTGCGTCTCCTGTCCGAACACGCAGGAGAACCTTCTCTGACTTCAAAACCACAACAAGAGCTTTGCTGCTCTCTGTGTTGTGAGACCGTTTGACTTTTGTTTCGTGGTTGTGCCTCCGTGCTCAGAACATCCAAACCTCGGTTTGAGATTATGTAGCTGTGCCACACTTTGTCAAAACAGACTCACTCTACAACAAGAATCCCATCAAAATGATTCCCATTTCATTTCTGGAACCCTATGGGGCATGCATGTCCACAATGAGCGTAATATATACATACATATATTATCCAATGTATGTTAAGGATGTTAATTTTTGTATGTATTTGAATGTAATTTTGTTTGAACGGGTGATTTCTACAGGAAGGACCAAATGGAGTTCATCTGATGGATTTACGACATAAAAGCCAAGTTCATGTACATTTCTAGACCAACAGTTTTGTATTTTTCATATATATTTAGCCTCTTTATATCTTCTTAAACTAGGCTTTGGTGGTGTCTTCTATTACATTGCGTTGTCTTTGAGTGAACAAGAGAGGATGTCATACATGTCAATACACATTCGTATATAATTTACAATCCTTGAGCATATTTGTATTGTGATTAGACTAATAGTTTAACTGCCCGGCCGCAAGCAGCCTACACGGTTCTCCGTACAACACACAAGACGGGATTTCAACCAAGAGGTCACGGCGAGAGCCAAGCAAAACATCCCCGATGACCAGACTGTGTTTCAAGCCGGGAAATAAGTAATTTACTGTCTTCGATTAGGGTCATTAAAAGACGGACTACAATTGTGTTTAGACAATCAGACTCGCCCTCGTTTCTCGCATCTCCTGTGAGAAAAAGACAGAGGCACAGGGGGAGGGCGAAGGAGCCCGTGGGAGGAGGGGGCAGGAGAATGGAAACAACTTGAGTGTAGGAATTTGAATCCTGTTCGAACGAAGGGGGAGAGAGGGGAGGGAAATAGGGCCGACGACCGATCACAAGAAATCAAGGTCTAGTGAGTCAAAAAGAGACAGAGAGCGGACTGGGAACAGCGGACCACACGAAACATTAGTTAAAGAAACTCTTTCAGCGCTTAAAATGACTTTACGCAACTTTCGTGATGACGGTACATTTTAAAGCGTTTTTTTCTGAAGGTTTTCAATTGTAGAATTGAGAAAGTTCATCACCCTCACTGCCTGGCGAACTTTGTTGAAACTTTTTTTTACTGTCAGTCCACCGGTCATATTAAGGATACGTGAATAAGTTTAATCGTGAGCTAAGACTTTTACATTTCTTTTCATATTGAAAAGAAGAACAAGGAACATCTTGGCTGAAAAGACCAAGGAAGCGCTACCTGCGGCTTTTCTAAACCGTCCGTCGGAGACAGACCACAAAACTTTTACTGCTGAACTTTCATTTGTCTTCAAGTCTGGCGTGAGAGCGATGCAGTAGCGCGTGGGACTTCTACCTTGATTCAACTGTTCAAAACTCAACATTTGTTTAATAAGTACTTTTTAGGGGGGAAATAATGAAGAGCAGTTTTCAGTGGCCTGTGTTGATGGTACTTCTATCGACTTTGTTTACATCGGGAGGTGCCAGTCCCTTGACAGGTGAGTTTGTTGTTACTGCGCAACTTATTATGCTAGTATGAATTCGCGGTATTTTTTTATTTTGTTATCAAAACGCCAGAACAAAATATACAAACGACACTTACGATAATGAGGCATATTTACCAAGAGCAAGACGCTCATTAAATCTCCTAATTTGTTTTTGGAGGGGAACAACCACAGCTACAAACCTGCGCCATCTGGCCAATTAGACAACATCTCATAAAGATGTTTAGCATCAGACTGCCTTACAAATCAGTTAGCTAATCTTGCCCATATGAACAAACTTTAAAACATTTTTTTGAATACAAAATTTTCATAAAGATGGGCCAGTGATTCTATGTTTGAGTGATTTTGGTAACCTGAGATCATTTTCTTCAAGTCAGTTTGGAATGTTTCACAGGGTCTCAACCTGTCTAGTCATGTGTTATGACCATTATGGCTGTTGCCATCCCTTAACAAAGAACGTCAATCAAAACTCCATCCACTTGAGAGATATGATCCGTAGCCAGCGATGAAAGGACATTGGTACAGCGTATTTTGTCTGAGCCACACTTCAAAGGGGAATGTTTTTGAGTCTTGAAGCCGATGCTCGACTTGTTGTGCGGGTGCAGACATAGAGGAGGGTGGGGGTGAGGGTGAGGGTGGTGGGACAGGGGCTAGAGGGGTCCAGGCAGGGTGAAGGGTGGGCGGGGAGGTGCCCATGGTGGGCGAAGGGGAAGAACCACTAAATTCTTCAGATTGTGAGTCAGAGCTGGTCGCATTCAGAGGAGTGAAATGATGGATGAGGCGGGGGGGGGGGGGGGGGGGGGGGGGGGGCAAGATGAGGAATGGGAGGACGTAGAGAAGAAAGCATGATGTGTAGGGGACAAACCCAGAAACATGCTCTGAAGGAGGGCGAAAACACAGGGGAGGGGTGGCTGAGTGAGGAGACTTTAAGAACTGAGAACATAATGGGAGAGGGAGATGTGGATGCATGGTTCCTGTCTTGTGGGCTCGGTATGTGCTTGTCTAATGGTATTGCACTCCGGAGCCTGTGCTGTGATAAAGAGGTGAAGATCAGAGAGAGGGAAGTGAAACGACAGATGAGAGAAAAATAACTACGCATGAAAGTAGAAGATTATACATGGAAACTCGCTGGAGAAAACACACGCACACAGACTGACACACACACAGAGACTGACACATACACACAGACTGACACACACACAGACTGACACACACAGACTGACACAGACACAAAGACTGACACACACACAGACGACACAGACTCACAGACTGCGACACACTCAAAGACTGACACACACAGACTGACACACACACACACACACACACACACACACACACACACACACACACAGCA
The DNA here is from genome assembly GCA_036571765.1 of Plecoglossus altivelis. Classification (NCBI taxonomy): domain Eukaryota; kingdom Metazoa; phylum Chordata; class Actinopteri; order Osmeriformes; family Plecoglossidae; genus Plecoglossus; species Plecoglossus altivelis. The sequence continues at coordinate 5,330,660 of BROE01000005.1, read as the reverse complement.
AAGCAATCACAAAATGATTTTTCTTTGAGCTTTTGATCTTGGCTTGCTCCATCAACCTTAGCGTTCTCTCAAACCACTTATTATAATATGTGAAACTCAGAGTATAATAGAACAAAAGAAGAAAGACCAGTCGCTGCAATTCAATATCCCAACGATGAAAAAAGAACATGACTTAGCAGGTTTAAAAAACAAAACAAAACAAAAAATAGAAAAGAAAATGAAATCAGTCAGGCCAGAAGGAGGCCGTCACAGAACACACACAGAAGCACAGCGCTGACGGGCCTCTTCGTTTAAAGCACAGCGCGGATGGGCCTCTTCGTTTAAAGCACAGCGCGGATGGGCCTCTTCGTTTAAAGCATGCTTCCAGTCCCAGACAGCTAGCACCGCGCATGCGTCCATGTGTATACTAGGTATTTATTTACATTCGAGGTAAATGCAAACGAAGTGAACCCAGGATAAGTGTGTCCCCTGGAGCTAGTCTGCTAGTCTGCTAGTCTGGGCTACTGCAGAGCTCTTAATTTATGGATGTTTGTGCTTGTCTGGGGGAGAGTCTCGTCGGGTTGGCAGGAGCCCTCTCAGGGTCAAAGATCCGAGGTCAAAGGTGAACGTTTTGGTCGTGAAAAAAAGACTAGCGGGGTGGGTTGACAAGCTTGAGAAAATCTGCAAGACATGAGCCTGCATGGGCAGGACAACATGTGGGGGATTGAAGAGACTGTTTTAACCATATATGTTTGACCGTGAGCATGTGTTTCATTTAGAAAAATCTGGAATCTGCTTCTCTGCACCGGTACATGAATTCCTAACATATCCGTTGGTTGATGTCTCAGAGGCAGGAAGGCAGAAAAGGTTCAGATTTATGCTCATGGTGTTTCGTACTTCTCTCAGCCGTGTCCTTCAGACAGTGAACAGATCTGCAGACTCCTTGGCAGGAGAGCAGTGAAACTTCCAGTCCCGTTAGGGAGGCACTGGAGAGCGTGAATGTGTTTAGTGTTTGTGTTCATTCTCACACCACTCGTCCAATGACAAGCAGGCTTTGTGCTTCTGTCAGGTCTGTCTCAGGTCAGCTCCTCTCAAGCACACATCGGCTGAGCCTGGCCACACACACACACACACACACACACACATTCACATTCACACGCACACTCACACACTCACACTCACACACGCATGCACACGCATGCACACACATTTACACGAATATACACACACACACTCACACACATATACATGCGCACACACACACACACATATACATGCACACACACATACACACACACACACAAAGGTGTGTGAAACAGCCATGTGTAATGTGTACCCATTTGTAACATAGTGTGTCTCACCAAGGCCAAACCTGGCTCACCAGCCTATCAGAGCAAACGGCCAATGGCAATACTGCAGTACAGCAGGACAGCGGCAAGAATGTGTTTTTAACGCTCAAATGTGCATGAACGCCACGCAAATGACTAGTTGCCATGGACATTTACAGTGATGTATTTAAAACCGTGGCATAAGTGTAATATATTACTTTCCTCCGTGGGAATCATAGAGCTACACTTTGTGCGGAGCCCGAATAATGTGACATCGTCGCTGGGCAAGCCTGTGGTGCTCCACTGCTCCCTGCAGGGGTCCGGGGGCGAGGAAGAGGACCCGCCTGATGTGGTGTGGATGAAGGACGGACAGCCACTGCACTACGCAGACACCAACCAGGTGCAGGTCCCCTTCAGCGCAGACAGCTGGAGGGTCACCAGCACGCTCAGGTGGGTTCTGGACTGTCTGCCTGTCTGCCTGTCTGCCTGTCTGCCTGTCTGCATGTCTGCCTGCCTGCCTGCCTGCCTGCCTGCCTGCCTGCCTGCCTGCCTGCCTGCCTGCCTGCCTGCCTGCCTGCCTGTCTGTCTGTTTGGTCTGGTCTCTCTGGTCTGTCTGGTCTGTCTGTCTATCTGTCTTCTCTGTCGGTCTGTTGGTCTGTCTGGTCTGTCTGTCTGTCTGTCTATCTGTCTGGTCTTGTCGGTCTGTTGGTCTGTCTGGTCTGTCTGTCTTGTCTGTTAGTATTCAGTTAATGTATGATGGATGTGGTGAGGCTGAGCTGTTGTGTGTTTACAACAGGATAGAGAAGGTCCAGCTGGCAGACATGGGCTCATATCGCTGTGCTGTGGTAGCTGATGACCAGCCCACCCTGTCTAAGGAAGGACACATCCAACTGGAGGGTGAGAGAGCCTGAGGGACGCCTCACACATACTCTCTCTCACACACTCTCACTCTCTCTCTCTCTCTCTCTCTCTCTCTCTCTCTCTCTCTCTCTCTCTGTCTCTCTCTCTCTCTCTCACACACACACACACACACACACACACACACACATACACTCTCTCTCTCACACACACACACACATACATAGTTTCTCTCTCACATACACACACACACACACATACTCTCTCACACACACACACTATCACACACACACACACACACACACACACACACACACACCACACCACACACACACACAACACACACACACACACCACACACACACTCTCTCTCTCACTCTCACACAAACACCCACACACCACACAACCCTTTTCTCTCTCTCTCTCTCTCTCTCTCACACACACACACACGTTCTCTCTCTCTCACACACAACACACACTCTCTCTCTCTCTCTCTCTCTCACTCTCACACAACACACACACACTCGGAGGAACACAGCTTGAGCTTTGGGCATATTTGCCAAAGGGCTCCTTTGTATCACACTCAGACGATACAGGTCTGCCTCATTTCTCTGTGGAGCCCCAGCACATGTCAGTGGTGGCCAACCGCACCCTCAGCCTACACTGTGTGGCCCACGGGCCTCCGGAACCAGTACGCGTCATCTGGCTCCAGGACGGAGCTCCTCTGAACACCCTGAGTGACCCGGTGGCCCTGTCGCCTTCTACACTTAACCTCACAGGTATCCAGTTACCCTGCGACACACCACAACACCCAACACCACATGTAGCCAAGTCATTGTACTAACCATAACACTTCACACCACCCGCCCACACGCAGTCTTTCACTCTTCCCTTACACGCTCCACAATCCCACAATCAATAAATCAATCAATTATCGGTTGTCTGCCATTCTCTTGTGCCAGCAATTAATCTTTTTTGAAAACAGCTGTTATTTGACCGTCAGTTTTATCCAGAATCTAAAAAGAGTTTCTCAGCTAACCTTCCCCCCATTCCACACACACACTCACACACTCTCACACACACACACATTCACACACACATACGTACACACACACATACACACACACACACACGACCCCCACACCACCTCCCTCCTGCAGGGTACAGGCAGCCTGGCAGGACGCCAGCCGGTTTGCTGCTGAAGGGCCCAGTGGTTGTTGGGCAGAGAGAGAGAGAGAGAGAGAGAGAGAGAGAAAGAGAATGGGAGAGGGAAAGAGATGTAGAGAGAGAGAGAGAGAGAGGAGAGAGCGAGAGGGAGAGAGAAGGAGAGGGAGAGAGAAAGAGAGAGGAAGAGAGAAGGAGAGAGAAAGGGAGAGAGAAGACGAGATTGGGAGAAAGAAAGGGGAGAGAGGGAGAGGGAGAGAGCAGAGCAGAGAGCAGAGGAGAGAATGAGAAAAAGGGCAAATGAGAGTGCTGGAGAAAAGAAAGGGGGCGGGGGAATCAGGGAGATAAAAGATCTGGAGTGAATGGAAGAGGAGGAGGCTTGTTGTTGCTGTTTGAACACAGACCACACCGATCTGTCACGTCGTTGGCCTGTGTAAAGTCCAGTTGTTGAGCTGTTGTGGGATAAGTCACTGAGGGGAGAGGTGGTGGTGGTGGGGGGGTGGGGGGGCGTGAGGATGGGGTCGGGGGGCCAGTTGAATCACCAAAACAGGTTGGTGTTGACCACCACCCCATTAGAGGGGATACTCACTGCCCAGGAATGGACAGCTGCTCTGATGGCCTGCAGGCCAGAACCACCACAACACAAATGTTCCTTCGTCAGGCCCATAAAGAGATATGGCACAGAGCCCAAGCTCAACTGGACCGTGAGGAACCAGAGCAGACGTCCTTCCCGCTTCTTCAAATACACCCTCCGCAGACGCTCACCCCACCCTGCTGCTCCCCCGCAGAAAACTCCCATGTTTATCTGGAACTCGGAGCATTTCCTCAGAACACCACACACAAGCGGCTTCGCCCCAGAGGGTGTTAGCCGCTCCACAACAGATTGATAACGCAACACCTAGTAGAGGCTCGGGGGAACTCGGACGAGAACTTTCACATCCTGACACTTTGGAGAAGGAGGCAGCTCAGAAGCCAAGCCCACCGAAGAGGGACTTTTTACCGTGTTCCGAACTTCGCTGATCAAGGGAAACCTGACGAGTTGAAGAAGGAAGGAGAATGGCGCAATCATGATCTCCTAATGAGTCGTTTATTTACCCACGCAGTCATTGGCCGGCCCTCCTCTCTTCCACACTCCCTCTCTCCCCCCCCCCCCAGGACTCGACAGCCCCTCTCCCCCCCCGCCTCTTCCCTCCCCCCCTCTCTCCCTCTGTCCGCCAGAGCTCGATCCCTCTGTCCTTCCGGCGTCACGCCAGCCTGGGGACAATGGAGGCATGGTGGTGTGGGAACAACACAGCGCAATGTGCTCCCCGAGCCTCGGACGCGTGTGGCGATGCTGAAGTCTTAGATCACGATGGTTTGGAGTGTGTGTGTTTTGGGCTGTTATTCACACAACAGTCACATGTTTGTGTGCGCGCGCACCCTCCGTGCCTGCGCGCGTGTGCGTGCGGACCGTGCTCCTGTATGTGAATACCCCTGTGAGTCGTTATCTGAGCAGCCATTCACTAGAGAATGTCAAGCGTGTGTGTGTGTGTGTGTGTGGTTTCCCTCCAGTGAGCCCCACTGCACAGAGGCAGCAAGCAGAATCAGCTGTGGGCTCCTCAGCTCTTTCCGCACCTGATTTCCACACAGCTCAGCATGACCGCTTCCCATCGCTCCAGCTCGGCCCATCTCACACCACCAGAGCATCAACAAGCAGGCTTTAGCTCCTACACACTGACCATATCCTCGACCGCTGCTGACACACATATCGCATAGCCTTCAGGAATCTGGAGTCCTGATTGGATCTCAACCTGACGGTGGCATTCTGTGCCTACGCACACCTCGTCACAGCACGCAGGCTGAGTCGGGTTTCTGGTTTGGGTTGAAGTCTGCGGTTCCTGTTTCACATTTCTGTGTTGGTCTGTGTCTCCATCCAGGTTTGAACCAGACCAGCACCTTTTCCTGTGAAGCCCAAAACCGCAAGGGTGTGGCTTCTTCAGCCTCAGGCACCATCACTGGTAAGTGGCTGTCGCACGGCAAGGAGATCAGATGGACCGAGATGACTCAAAGTCAAAAATGCTTGTTTGTAAACCTCCATCATTCCCCTCTCATCCTCCCCCTCCTTTCTGTCTGTCCAGTTCTCCCAGCCCAGCCTCAGAGGCTGAGGGCTATAGAGGCCACCAACTCCAGCCTGCAGCTGGCTTGGCAGCCTGGCTTTGGAGGAAAGTACCCCATCACCCACTGCACCGTGCAGGTAAGCCCAGGGACGGAGGGGGGTGACAAGGGGCTAGACGCTCCGCCACAGCTGGGTCTGACAGTGGTGCAAAGGGAGGAAGCGTCTGACCCTGCAGTCCGCCAAACGCATCAGCCTCCCGATCCGTCGGCGAGACGTTTATCCTGTCGACCGCGACCTCACCTTTTAGCCAGACTCATTTTCAGGCCGTCTTTTCATCCTCCTCCTCCAACCCTCCCCTCCCCTCCCTCATTCATGTATCCGTGGGTCAGGTTTCACTCTGGGAAAGTAGCCTCCTGGTGTAACCTTGTGTAGCACCACTCCCTCCTGTGTCCTTGCCCCCCCTCCCTCCCTCCCTCCCCCCCGCACCGCACGGTCCCAAACACAGACCAAGAACGTAGCAGAGTAGACTCGAGCGAATTTCTCCGCCGGAGTAGCGAGCGGAGCACCACCCCAAAACGTCTGCTTCTAATAAAGCCACCCCCTTCTGCACGCCCCCCCCCCTCTGCCTGTACCCCTCACTGCACCCCCCCCAACGCCGCCCCTCTGCCTGCACCCCTCGCTGCACCCCCCCCCCAACCTCCCCCACCCCCCGCTCACAGGGGAGCAGCGAAAGGGGCCAGCCACAGCAGAATGGGGAGAAATTTGAATTTAACGGTTCATTGTGCGGCTCGCAGGCACATTTACAAGGCTACAGTGAAAAGGAGCAGAAGATTAGCGTTGTCATCGATGACAACAGAAGCCGCGGAAAAAGGAACCGGAATTCTAGAAAACGTTAAAAACGAGGAAAAAATAAATAAATAAAGAGAGGAAGCAAGCTGTAGAAACAGGAAAAGGTGTTGGAGCCAGCCATGGTGACTGCGTGCCCTGTGCAGTGTGACTCACACGAGAGCAGGCATATTGGATTAACCCATCACGTTTAGACTGAAGATTGCGGTCCTGTGAGTCAGCAGTGAGTCAAACGGCCCTGAACATTCCAGCACAGTCACCCCACTGCCACCTCACAACCTGCTGCTCAAGTCAGGCTCAATATCTTCACATCACTGTTCTATTGTCTAAGACGTTCATACAATAACCTCTCTGTCCCCGCCAGCACCTACTTCTTTGTCTTTTGCTCCATTCATTTCCACTCTGGGCTGTTCGTTTTTTTTTTCTTTCTCCAGCCATATTATGCTAGTTATGTAGCCCATCCTATCCTGTAGCATGCAAGCCAGCGCTGAAAGTATGTTTGCAACGAGTTTAGCAGGAGAGAACAATAGGCTGGCTTTAAAACGTGGCCCTTCATGTGGTTTCTAATGTTAAACGATGAAGGTCTCTTTTTATTCCCCCCCCCCCTCTCAAGCTGCTTTTCAAACATGCTTACCCACAAGTCTTTGCAGAGGCAGCATGGTCGGTGCCTGTGATCTTGTGTTGATGAGTTCTGCTCGCTGTGCACATCGGAGGCGCTGGCACTTTGCCTTAGAGTTCAATAATGAGATCTGTTTACAGCTCTCTCTCTCTCTCTCTCTCTCACATACACACCAATACTCTCTCTCTCACACACACACACACATACACACACACACGTATACACACACACACAAAGACACTGATCTGTGTACTTGGATGGGGAAGAGAGAGAGTTCAAATCATAAGTGAGGAAGTGTAACACATTGCTTCTCTTTAATGAGAACTGAAAGTGTATATGCCACACTGACCTGTCTCATGTTCATCAAGTATCTGATGTTTTTTCATCGAAAGTTTATAAATCACGCTTCGCTGCTAGTCGCTGAAATTCAATCTTCTGATCACATCCTTCACATCCTTGCTGAGACGCAAACGCGTGTGTGTTCTGACGCAGCTCTCTGTTTCTCTGTTCCCCTAGACAAAGCCATCCAGAGAGTTCTCCAGCACGGGCCCTGATCACAGGATCCTCAACCAGAACGTGAACGTCCCCCAGGCCGGCTACCTGCTGGAGGGCTTGGAGCCCCACAGCTCCTACACAGTCAGGGTGTCCTGTCACACCAGCCAAGGGGCCTCCGCGTGGACCCCGTGGCTAGAGCTCCGCACCCGCCAAGGAGGTAGGGGCCCGCAGACGTTAAAAGCCCTGGTAGGACTTCTCCTCAGAGAGAGGAAGCTAGCCTGAGGTTTGTTTTCCCCCTGGATGTTTTGTGTGGCTGCCTCTGAATAGGTCAGCAGGGCTGGGTGTGAGTGACTTGGCCTCAGGTTCTGGTCCTGATCCAAACCTCCCCTCCCATCAGTGGGACTCGGTAGCACCGTAGCTAACAGGAAGCTGGCGTCTGGACCGGGCCATCTCCAGAACGTAGCTTGGGTTGTTCTTCCTAAGTAGGTCAAGGCAGAGATGGAAGACAGGTTTTTGTGCATCTACCAAGCCCATCAGTAAAGCTTGTGTTTACCAGGAACGACAACCAGATGAGCGGTGCCATAAATGCTCAAGGCTGCGAGGCCGTTTCAAAGTAAACCAGAGGAGGAGAGAGGTGGAGGTATAGAAGGGGGGAGATGGATGGTCATTTCTTCCTGTAAGGCTTCGGTTACCCAAGCGGTTGGCCACGCAGTCGTGACTGTAACGCTGCCCCCCCTCCCCTCCTCCCCTCCCCTCCTCCCCTCCCCA
>BROE01000005.1:5313654-5317123 GCA_036571765.1 Plecoglossus altivelis | reverse complement strand
GGCAGGAGGGGGATGGGGGAGGAAGGAGGGGGAGGGGGGAGGTGCAGACGTAGGCGGACTGGAACAGCGGACATGGAGGGTGTTTTTGTTGCCGCTGGTGGTACGAGCCAGGGCCACATGTGGAAACAATCAGCCGCCAAACGCTTCCTGATAACATCATCCATGTGCTGGACTCCCTGTCCCAAACTCTCACACACTGTGTGTGTGTTACATTTAGACAAAGAGAGCCTCACTTCTCCAACTGCAACAAAGGAAATAAGCACTGTCGTCTCCTCTTGTGAGCCGAGTTCTTGGATGTCGGTGCAGTCCAGAGAAACGAACACACACACACACACACTCAGACGAATGCACACGCACTTTTACAACGCGCACACGTTCGCCAGCACGCACTCGGACGTACCCACGCACACATGCATATACGCAAACACACACACATTCCTGCTGCTATTTCTAGCATGTTATTCGGCTAGTTTGCTCTCCGTTGGGGTTTTTCTGCTGCCAATAGCTTTTCATGCTCTCGGGGATAAAAGGAAAGAAAGGCACAGAAGGCAAGCCTAGAAGAATAAGGAAGAGAGAGGGAGAGAGACTGGGAGAGAGAGACAGAGAGAGAGACGGGGAGAGAGGGGGGAGACAGACTGGGAGAGAGAGACGGAGAGAGAGAGAGAGGGAAAGAGACTGGGAAAGAGAGACAGAGTGAGAGACTGGGAGAGAGAGACAGAGAGAGAGGGGGAGAGAGAGATGGAGAGAGAGAGGGGGGAGAGAGAGACAAAGAGAAAGAGCGAGAGAGGGAGAGAGAGAGAACGATGGAGAAAGAAAGAGAGAGTGAGAGAGGTAGAGAGAGAGATGTAGAGAGAGCACAGCGTGTGTGTCTGTGTTCCTCCATGCACAGATGCAGACCTCTGTGGTCTCTGTGCTCTGCTGGTCCTCCCAGTCTGTGGTGCCCTTAACTAGGCCTTTTTACCCTAATAAAGGAGATTCCTCCACATTCTTTTGGACCCTGTACTCCCAGCTGCTCTGGTTAGCCACACCCTGGAGGCTGAGCCGTCAAAGCAGCACACGCCTGCCCGCCCTTCAGACCGCTAGCTCTGGGCCTCGGGCCCTGGCCTCGGGCCCTACACCCCACACCCTGGAGCTTAGCCTTCCATCTCATCCCCCACATCACCCTCCCACCCAAATACCTCACAAATTCCTCTCAAGGAACTTGGCTACACGTCACAGTTCCGACAGATAACAGAATGTACAGCAGAGGAGATTCAGTCAGCCTGGAGGAACGGAACGGCTTGAAGTTGCAGTCAGACAGATCAGAAGCTGGGTGTTCTGTGTGTCATCTGAATTTGCCGTGTGTGTGTGTGTGTGTTCCAGTACCAGAGAACTCTCCGGTGAACGTGAGCGCGGTACTGAACGGTACGGACGTGCTGGTGAGCTGGGAGGAGCCTCCGGGGAAGCTGAACGGAGACCTCCAGGGATACCTGCTGGAGTACAGCACCCCCAACATCAACCAGGTATCTCCCTCACCAAGCACTCTCTAACACACACGCACGCACGTACGTACGTACGGAGGGTCAAACGTAAACGTGGACATGCATGCATGCGCGTTTCATGCAAATCCTCGCGCTTTTGTGAAATCCCTCGACCTCGCTGTAATCTCAGATCACTCCAATCAGAAGTGCTTATCCTGTTGTGCCTCTCTCCCCCTCTCTCCGCCTCTGTCCGCCTCTCTCCCCTCTCTCCCCCTCTCTCCGCCTCTGTCTTCCATCGCCGTCAGACGGTGCTGGACGCAGGCCTCTACCCTGAGCTGTCCATCAACCTGTCCCTGCCCCTGTCCAACATGTCCTTCAGGCTGTGTGCCTACACAGAGGCAGGCCAGGGTCCCTGGACAACCCTACACACCCTCACTCTCATCAGCCCTGGTGAGTGTGACAGAGGGACAGCAGATACCATGGATGTAGCGAGACGATGATGCGTATAGATGATGTGTATGGATGATGCGTACAGATGATGTGTATAGATCGTGGGTATAGATGACGTGTATTATTAGGTAGAGTGACAACACTATAAACACTATCTCATTCATGTCTGTCTCCCTTCGCAGAAATGGTGGAGCTGAAATCCAGAGGTGAGCCATAACTAAGAAGGAAAACCCCTGGGTTGTAAACACCCATAAACATCCAGCCATGTGACCTCAGAGCAGGAACCCAGACAGAGAGAAACAGCATGACCTCAGTTCTTTAGCTGACCACAAGAGTTGTACTTCTCTCTCCTTCTCCCCTCCACTTCTCTCTTTCTCTTTCTCTCTACTTCTCGCTCGCTCTCACCACTTTGCGCTCGCAAATCGCGTCCCCTCTTCAACGGAGGAAAAAGGAAGGAAGAGAAAATAGAGAAGAATGGACAAAAGAGAGGAAGGATGGAGGGGGAGGGGGAGACAAGTCATAAATATTTATAACCAGCAACAGTGTAGCATCTCTGTTTGCTTAGTCTAATCGGGCCAGACAGACAATTCATAAAGAACAAGAGTGAGCGATGAAGAGAGCCAGAGGAGGAGAGAATGTGGGGTGGGCAGGCTGAGGAGAAAGCTCAGGAGAGGGGGAGTTGTTTTGGAAGGGGGGCGGTGGGGCGGTGGGGTGGGGGGGGTTCTTGAGGGTAGGAGGCTGGCAGGGGGGGTGGTGGTGGTGGTGGTGGTGGTGGGGGTCTTCAGTGTGAGAAACAGGCCTGTTGCCTCCAGTGCAACTCCTGAGAGATCCGCTAGGATCTCCTGAAGGAAACGGACGAGGTCAGAAAAGGAAGAGAGAAGGCAGTATTTCGGGTGGGCAGTTTAATAAAGAGCATGAGGTGTCCCCACCCCAGTGTTTACAGAACACAGAGGAGCAGCTGAGGTTACTAAGCGACTGCTTCTAATGAGATCATCGCCCCTTAACGCAGAGCACAGGGAGATGTCAAGAGTCAAATAACAAGTCTAACAGGGATACACAGTACCCCGTAGCGATGACACGCATTAAAAACCACTTTACACCATACTAACCTCTAGAACACACACACACACACCCTGTGGTAACCTATTCAGCCTTTCCCTTAAACACTCACTCACATGACCCGCTTGTTCCCTCCCCTCCTGCCCCCCCCCCTCAGGCCTGTCCTCCCCCCCTGCCTTCTCCTGGCACTGGTGGTACGTGGTGATGGCCATCGCGGCAGCCGTCTCCCTGGCGGTGCTCACCGCCGTGTACGTGGCTCGTCTGCGGAGGAAGGAGACTCGTTTCGGGTGCGTACTGTCGGCCGCCTCCTCCCGCCTCAGGGAGGGAGGGACCAGGCCACGCTGCTGAGCCAAGATAAATGATGGCTTTTACTTGACCTATTTGTCTTAGTTCCCTGTGCATTCTGCTGCATTTAGGAGGCCTCTGGTAGATCCCATCTGTGTAAAGATCCCATCCATCTGAACTAGAGGGGGGAAAAGCATGCTTTCAGCTGTTTAGCC
>BROE01000005.1:5196154-5308654 GCA_036571765.1 Plecoglossus altivelis | reverse complement strand
GCTGTTCTGATTTGGCTCCGAGACTAGCGAGTGTTTGCTCAGTGGGGATTTGTGTTTGAGTAACGTGGGGCTTGCTTGTTAGAGAACCGTGGAGAACTCAAGCTCTCCTTCCGTCTCACCCTCTCGCTGACCTCCCTCCTTACCTCCCCCTCGCTCCTTACCTCCCCCCCCATCTTCTTGCCCCTCCCTCTCAGTGGTCGTTTGGAGTGACCATGTGGGAGATAGCGACGCGCGGCCAGACGCCGTACCCTGGGGTGGAGAACAGTGAGATCTACGACTATCTGAGGCAGGGGAACCGCCTCAAGCAGCCCCCTGACTGCCTGGACAGCATGTGAGTAGCAACATCTCTGTCTCTGTACATGACCTGACCTCTCTCACTGGATCATCTGCGGACGTTTCTGTGCTTGACATGAACGAGATGTGTCTTTCCTCACCACCTTCAGCTACGCCATGATGTTCTCCTGCTGGCTACTGAGTCCTAAGGACCGACCTGGGTTTGAGGACCTGCGCTGTGAGCTGGAGAAGGCTTTGGACGAACTCCCGGACCCGCAGGACCCCAACGAGATCCTCTACGTCAACATGGAGGAGTCCTCCTCGGAGCTGGGTGCTGTGGGGGGCCGGGATCCCACGGGGGGCCCCTGTTTGAAGGGCCTGGAGGCTGTGGCCACGGTGGAGGTGCACCACCCCAACCGCTACGTCCTCTGCCCTCAGCACGAGACCAACCGAGCGCTCTCCGACTCGCTGGAGAGTCTCAACCTGCTGGCATCCTCCTCCATGGCCACCCTGCCCCTCCAGCCCTCCTCTCACTCCACCCCCACCCCCACGCCTGCACCCACGCCCACAGCCGAGGTCCTGGAGGACAGGGAGTGGTGTGGGGTCAGGAAGGTTCCTTGGTAGTGGTGGGTCTTCCCTGCCTCAGTTTGATGGACTGTCAAAAACTGGGATATGGACAGTTTAGGACATGGGTGATCGACACCAACGTGGGCCTGCCTCTCGAATCAGGGAGCTCCATAATCTGTCTTCTTGGTACTGAACCGATTGGACATCGACATGTCCCAACGTACGTTTTGCACAAACAGCCACACACACACACACACTCCCTAAGACATTCCCAGTTGTCTGGAGCTTCCGACAATGGTATTCCTCTTTCCACATTCGCTCTAAGCCAGAAAACATTGAGTGTACAGCTCTTGACCATCCAAACAGACCTTCTCCGCCCACTGACACTGCAGCACGATCAGAGAATCGGACCACCATGTGTACGTGCGCACACCGCCGCCACGTGTTTCACAATCGTTTTGTACCTCCCGGAACATCACGCTGATCTAAGGTCTGCCAGGACCTTGCGAGCCACTGCCAGTCTTGTGCATGTCACAAACGCTCACCAGTCTCTCCTGTCAAACTGACCGGGCAAGCAAAAGCGAATATGGCGTCCACTAGCATGTGACAGATGGTCCTGTTCCTGTTAATCCATGGGAATGGACAAAGCCCTCACGGCAGCTTCTCAAACCACGACAGAGGGAGAATGGGATCGGATGAAGCGGAGGAGACAGCGAACGCGACAACAATATCCATCCCTATAGTGCACCTCTGACCTCTCTCTCTTTCTATGTCTCTCTCTCGTTCTCTCTCTCTCTCTCTCTCTGTCGCTCTCTCCGTCTCTCTCCAGACGCCATCCTTTCCTCACATTCACCCTCCAAGACAAATATCAGTTGATACCGATATTTCTGGGATCTCCAGCTCCCTAAAGCACGTAAACGGCTCAGTGGAATCGCGAGCAGAGACGACAGAAAGGGAAACAAAACAGTGACATCATGGCTGAGGGTTACTGTGTGCAGTTTGACACAGGGAAGACATGGGGAGATCAACACTCCATTTGAGTCTCTGGTCATTATCACAACTCAGGAACTAGTAGTAGACAGTTAACCCCCCCTCCCCCCTCCCCTCCCCCAAAAGGTACTGGTCAGGTGACCAGAGAGCTGTGCTCTTGGGTTCTGGAGAGTTAAAGGACATTTCTGATGGTTAGACAAAAGCTATTGTGGCTTAAGCACAGTGTTACTTCTCCGGAGTCATTGGACTTTTTCTTACATTTTTGTTGTTGTTGTTTGTGTGACCTTTGCACTAATGTTAACATTTTATATACTTTTCTTTATTTTTTTAAATTTGATTTTGTGTTGCTTGCTTTCATTCTGTTTTAATCACTAAGTGTGTTCTTAGTCTGAAATGGACTGATCCATTATGCCTCCGACGAACAAAAGCTAACTTTATGCAAGAAATATAAACGTTTCGTTTCTTGGGAAATGGTACGGTTAGATAGGATGTAGTTCATGTACATACCAACGTTACCACATCCTTAGACCACGATCTACTTCCGCTTTTCCATAATTCTGAGAAAGCGGACATGTCGTGCGTGCAAGGCCACTTCCGTAGAGATTGACGTTCGTAGAGGTTAAGGGAGTTGGGAATGATGCGAGAGGCGGAGAATCGCAAGTGAAGCTAGATCGCCGATTTTCACGTTCTGTCGCTTGTATCGTTGAGTTTCAACAGTACCGTCCAGAACTGCATCGTTACCCTTGCATGTCCGCTTATTTCTGCAGGTGCTAACGTCCATCAGTTAGTCACGTACGTTACGATTTAATGTGCAGATCCATCACTTTAGGAAGGAATTTGGTTCAATAAACTTGCTGCTCCACTGAGTCTACAGTACGCGGAACTAGTCTACCTAATACACACACAGAAGGACTGTCGCTTTGTTAGCGTCATTGAAAAAAACACCTGTACGTTTCTCGTCTTGAGTTTTGGTGCTGTGTGTTTTACCTGGAGTTAGGCTACTACAGTAGCACCGTTTTGTAGATTTCGGACTCAAATCAATGCTGTATTGAAGACATGGTGATTTGCAGTCAGTTTTAACATCGTATACGAAGGATCGTGACCGAGTCAGTTAAGCGTTTGTCCTTTTGAACTATCCTGGTTTAAATGGGCTTTTCACAGAGTGAATTCTTAGGCCTAATTATGCATTTAACAAAAATTGGATTGTACAAAATATAAAAAAGACGACAACTCTTATCTAATATACTTATATATGTTGTAATAGCCTTTTTTTTTTACATGCCACACCTTCAATGTTTATATTCGTCCAGCAATAAACGGAAGGTCTAACTTTACAAAGTGCCTTCTGAGAGCCAGTATTCTGCCATTTGTTTTGGTTTATGATACCTGTGGGTTTCATTGTGTCTAGCTAATAAGGAGACGATTGTTCTAAAACTGGTATGATACTATGGCAATGAATTTGTAAAAGATTTTTATACCTATTTTGTATGAAATAAAAGAGATTCCTTTCACAAGTGAGCTCTGTTTACAATACGAACAGTAACTGACACATGTAGAGATGCAGACATCCAGAACGTTTATTTATCCTGTTTGCTTAAAGAAACACACAAGCCTGTTTACATACTAGTAATGAAAGAAACGTCTGATCTGATGAAAACCCAGGATATATACTAAAAACATTTTTTCCATAAGGCCGAGTGATTAAGGTTCTGGCTATACGAGCAGGTGTTGAGTGTTAGAAGTGGACGTAGGAGATCTGAACATCTCCATTGATCTCCAGCGTGTCTACCTGGTTGAAGTCCTGGTAGCGATGGAAGAAGTCACACATGTGCTGCCCGTTCACAAACACCTTATACCTCTGGTTACCACAGCGGATGGACATCTGAGGAAAGAAGAAAGACAGGTGAGAGACAGGCAGGCAGAGAGACAGGCAGAAAAGTACAGACAGACAGACAGACAGGCATTCAGAGAGACAGACAGAAAGGTTGAGACAGGCAGACAGATAGGCAGACAGAGAGACAGATAGGCATTCAGAGAGACAGACAGAAAAGTACAGACAGAAAGACAGACAGGCAAGCATACAAACAGAGAGACAGACAGGCTTACATCAAAGTACTGTCCCTCCAGGAAAGGGTTAAGGCTGAGCTCTCTCTCCTCCTGTCCCCAGCTACCCCCGATCATGCTGTTCCTGATCACTACCCCCTCCCTCACTCTGGGGTTCATGTGGAAGGCAATGTCCCTGGAGCTGGACATCTTGAAGTTAAGACTGAACCTGTTCCATACATACACAAACACTGTTAAAATACATTGGAAAGTATTTTTTGTTTCTCTGTCTCACACAACAATACATAGTGTGGGAAAACATAGGACAGTTTGTCTTTGTTTTTCTTTCTCACACTAGTTCCCACACACTCACCTGTTTGCTCCCATTGGCACCATGCCCCTGATCACGATGGTTCTCTTGGAGGACATGCCTCCAGGGATCACCTCGCAGTAAGGGATGGGCTAGCAGCACACACAGAGAACAGTCAGATCACGCTTGCACACCTCTGCGGCTGCAAGCCGAACAGCGTACAGAGATTTTCTCTTGAAGAGTTACTCACAGGGTTGTACCTTGGTTGTCCACCCATTACCTGAAACCAGACAAAGATTTCAGGTTGCAATTCATTTACTCGTTCGTTCCATCCCTCCCTCCCTCCGTTTCATTCATCAATATGTCCAGAACTGTTTCTTACCGGCAGGTTCTGTCCTGGGTATCCGCCTCCTCCCTGATCACAACACGAGGGCATTACAAACCTCCATCCAGACATTAAACATGCATCATACGTACACTCACACCTAGTGGCTACAAACTTACCCCCATTTCACCGGGATAGCCTCCCTGTAGGGGAACACAAACATCAGGTCGCAATCATCGCAACATGGGGTACTTTGGTTGGTGTTGGCTGTTGTTGTTACTTTATAAATAAACTGGCTTGACTAGGTAGGGACTAACAACAGAGCAGTGCTTGGACCTTACCCCCATGCCTCCCCCCATCCCTCCTGACGGGTATCCTCCCTGGAGAGGGAGGGAGAGAGAGGGGAGAGAGACATAAAGAGAGAGTCAGAGAGGGAGAGAGAGAGGGAGAGAGACAGTGAGAAAGAGAGACAGAGAGAAGGAGAGAGACAAAGAGGGAGAGAGAGAGACAGAGAGATTTTAGGATGTCTTGTTGATATCCATCACACTGGAAGAAAAGTTTTTTTTTGTACACAACCAGCATGTACAGAAGCAACATACCCCCATGCCACCAGGGTATCCACCCTGCTGGAAAAGCAAGAAGAGAAGGACGTTGGGTCACGTCAGCAGAGGCACCAAGACAAAGCACGGGTACTTAGGTAGAGTTGGTTCCCTTAGGGTTAGGGTTACCTACCATGCCTCCACCCATGCCCCCTGCTGGGTATCCACCCGCGCCTCCACCCATCCCGCCGGAAGGGTATCCACCCGCGCCTCCACCCATCCCGCCGGAAGGGTATCCACCCATGCCCCCTGCTGGGTATCCACCCGCACCTCCACCCATGCCCCCTGCTGGGTATCCACCCATGCCTCCACCCATGCCTCCTCCACCCTGGGGAATACAGGCACTGTTAGCAGGGTGTGGATATTACAATGAAATATTTAGCTTCGTCTCTCTACGTATTTCATTTTTTTCTTTTCCTTTTCTCTCTCTATTTGTAAACACACTCAGTCCTGACCCTCCTGGATGTTTATTCATCCGCCCTTTAGCACCCTGGCGTGAAAGCGAATGCCATTAAAGCTCTTAATGATTCACGATGATTCAATTTCCTTGCCACCGGCGGCGCCCGAAGCTGGCTGCTGAGCGATGGCAAAGTCGCGTTACATTATCAGCTCACCCCCATGACGTTAATAGTCTGAATGGTCACGTCGCCCGCGATAGACAAGGCGCACACTCGCTCCACAGGAATACGATGAGTAAACGAGTGGAAGTCTCGCCCGTTTACTTTAAACTGCAACACAACAACAAAACATTAGTGCCCAGACAGGTCTATAAATAAGTCGAAAGAAAATGCTCCTAGATTCCCAGGGGAAACACACATTCCCTTTACCTGGTAGCCCTCCACGGTAACCACGACGACCATCTCAAAGGCTTCGCCCTTCTTGAACGGCATGTCGTGTGTCTTGTGCTCCGAACCCCAGGATCCATTTTGGAAGCTGTTAAAAACCACCTTGTCCCAACCGTCAAACCGCGGGTTGAAGTGGACTGCGATGTCACTTCCCTCCGACTCCCCACACTGCAGATTCAACGTGAACCTGTAGGGGGCGACAACACAGCAAGCTGCAGTTTGTTGAACTAGGCTGTTCGTGGTCTCCTTTTTCAGGGAAAGAACTTTGTTACCTACAACTTCTACATTTGATATTAAAGATCTGGACAAATGTTTGTTCTGCGCACAACATCGAAGGCGTTGATACAGCAGCATTGCTAGGCAACCTAACCATGACGGTTCCTGAGAATGTAGAACACACAGAGGGACAAGCTGCTGATAAAGAGGTTCCTGTGTGCTAATGGGCTCCTTTGAAACGTTACCCAACCCAGCCCTACCCTCTCCGAGATAGGACCAGGTCACGCCTTTAGCTGAAATGCAGGATCAACAGGTCAAGAGGAAAATAATGTTATTTTGATGCCGGACGATAATCACCATGTGATAACTACCCAGTCACCTGTCCTCTGCGTGCTATACAGGGCTGAAGGAATAGGTCAATCCATACCTCATTGGAAGGCAATGCTGCTTTTCATAAGGAACTGACTGCATGTGACGTAGGGTTAGGGTTAGGTTCGTATCTCATCCCTCCCTTTCCCCTTCAGGGATGGTTCCAGGGTCGTCTGAATCACGCCTGGCTCAAACCGTCTTTCGTTAACACCTCATCAGCTACTCACAAGCGCTCCTCCACAAGGTTGAATTTGATCAGTACGTTCTAATCTTACCTACTGTACAATTTTCCCATCCAGTTTAGGGCTTAGCCAGAACAGAACCTTGGTGGGGATTTTCCCACGGGTCGTGTGTGTTGTCTGATGCAGCGGGGGGGTGCAATCTCACCTGGTGATGTGGTGAGGAATAGAGCCCTGGATGTAGACAGACATCCCAGCTCTCAGACCTCCATAGATCGGTCCTATGTACGGGATGCACTGTACAACAGACACACACACACACACACAAACACAAACACACACCATTCAGTTATCCATGAATGACACCAAATACCTTCTAATATCTGCAGATGAATATTGAAGTCCCTGGATGCCAGCGTGTCTCTTGGCATAACACCCTTCCTGGACGTCCGAAGAGCTTGAGAAACACGTCTACGACCGAACGTCCGGTCAGGCACCGCGCCAACACCACAACGCAGGAGCTGGGTACTCACAGGACTGTACACAGGCTGGTAGCCTGGAGGAGCGACGAACATGGTGGCAGAGACAGACCGACAGACACGCAGCTGGAGGACGGAGGACGAGGTTCTGGGACCAGGAAGTTCTTACAACCAGGCGTCTGGTCTTATACAGAGCAGACCTGAAGGAGGGGCATATGTCATAGTGAGGGGGTAGGGGGTGGGAAGGGGGTGAGGAAAGGAAAGGGTGAGGCAGAGGGAGGCAGAGCGAGACACCTGCAGTCTGTGAACTTAGTTACTCATGCCGTGAGGATGGATGGGTTGAGCCAATCACAAGTCCAGGGACAGATGTGCACGAGCCGAACATGTGATCAAAAGTAGCCGATCTTGTTTGATTCCACAGATGAATGTATGACAGGGAGGGATTTCCATGTGTTTGGAATCAGGAACAGGACCAGACATCAAATAAAAATCAAAGTTTGTTTGTATAACCGCAGTGTCACAGAGGGCTTCACGTACGCCCATAGAACTGCCCCTAAACCAACCAAGCAAACTCACCCGAGACTCCTTTGGTACACATGTAGTCCTTATCTGTTACTGTGTACAGTGTGTCGAAAGTATACGACACATGTAAAGTGGTCTATAAAGGATACCCATCTCATCATGATCAATCATAGGCGCGACCGGGGTCATTTGCCATGTTTACGATGCAGCTGTAGTATTTGAATAAGATAAAGTTCGGTCAAGAGATGACTTTACTCGGGACATTTTAGTTCCTGTGATCTCTCGCTTGTGTTCTCTGGCGTGGTCCGATGGTGGTGAAACACTGGAAATATATTCACTTCGTCTTGAACTTGTTGAAATTCTTCAAGGTGAAACTAAGTTGCACTAATAATTAACTTAACCAGGGAGAACACACCCTATCCTTTTCAAAGACAGGTACTCCCACATACTTACACAATGTCCTACAAATGCCCACAAACACACCAAGGAAAGAAGGATGAATTCGTCAAATCATCTTAAAATAATCTGTTTATTCTGTATTGAAACACAGGATTCAGTCGCACGGCCTCTCAGCCAGGGGTGAATGTGTGATCTCTGTTCTGTTCCAGACTCCAGCTTTCTGCACATCACATGCGCTCACAGTTAAACACTCCATTACCAAACACACACGGCGCCACAAAATCCCTCGGAAACACAACGAGTCGGACTGACATTGTAACTCCCGGCAGGGAGAAAGAGCGTTTCTGTGGGCGTGTGTGAGCGAAGGTGTGTCACGGGAACCATGGCAACGTCTTACAGGACTGAGATCGACAGATCACACGTGACTTGCTTGACTGATAAAAATAAACAATATGCGCAGTGTTCCTAAAAACGACTATCATAAAAATCTAATCTGCGAAGAAAATACAAATAAACCACAAAAGCGAGTCGTTCTCTGTTCTGACTGCAAACCAGGCCATGGTCTTTGTGTTCATTCCATTCTCCCCCCCCCCCACAAAAAAATGAAATAAAAGTTACACATACAATAGACTTTGACCAAAGCAGCTTAGACTGTTTTAGTATTTCAAAGCTCTAAAGAAACAAAGAAGTATATATAGAGTGTTAGAATACATTACTTCTTTAAACGGCATCCAAGTATTGTAACCTAGTCCTTATCAAGGTACACAGATGACGCATCGGCCAAACTGCATACATTAAATACATTCATAACTTATATCAACACGCTGATAAAACACATTGGTGCATCAGGTATCAGTACAAACAGACCTATAAGAATTCTGTTCAGAAGGATTGGATCAATTAATAATCCTGCTGTCCGTCTGTGTGTCGCCGTGACGCCTGACACGCTAAAACGCACAGCGTCACCGAGGACCGCATGCACCGTAAGACTTCAGAGTGCAAACTGGTTTGTCACAACCGTCCGTTTTTTTTCCATCCACATCCGATCATCGAGAGACATGGAACCCTCTCCCTTGGGTCGTGTAAGCTAAAGCACACAAGGTTCCGGTAATGGTTCCATCGCCGGAACATGGTCAAGTATATCTTGAGAGAGAGAGAGCCCGAGAGAGAAGAGGAGAGAGGGAGAGGCCTTGAGTGTGTGACTGCGCCCTAGTGGACAGAGTAGGCACTGCAGGGTGTGGAACCCACCCACATTTTAAAGCACTTCTTAAAAAGCCTAAAAAAAAAGGACAGCGCTATAACTTCGAACATGACAGAGGTAAGTACATAGAAAACTCAAAAAAGGCATTAGCGCACAAGTAGTCTAAAACTGTATTCACTCTAGTACTAATTTTAACAAGCATGGTGATGCTAAACCATCACTTTATAAAAGGTTTCCATGAAGCAAAGCGTGTTTCTTTTCAGGAGGCACTATAACATGTGCAGCAACGGAGACAGAAAAAGGCAGCGTTGTGTGAGTGTGTTTGTGCTCATACTCGTGCATAAAGTCAGTGTTATGTACCTGGTGCGTTTGTGTGCACTTGAGCCAAGCCCATGTCTAGGTTCTCTCAGGATGTTCATCGAGAGAAGCGATATTTTCACACAGAAAAAGACCAGGAAGTGTACTCAGAGCCTTAAAACGCCTCAGGATTCTTCCTCCTCTCTCTAAAACTCGATCATCTCATCAGTTTCCCCACAAAGGTCAAATTGATTCAAATACTGTTTCCGGGAGGTCAAATAGTGTCTGCTGAAAGTGTGTATGCTGTCAAGCAGGGACAGATCCGAGAGAACTCAAGTGTGTTTACGCCCAAAATATAAACCTTAACAACTTCTTAAATACACTCGCTCCGTCGCTCCGTCTCTCAGCTCCTCCTCCTCCTCCTCCTCCTCCTCCTCCCCTCCCCGCACACACACAGCTCAGAGCAGGACACTAGCCCAGCTGGTCCTCGTACTGCTTCCTGAAACAGTCACCGGCCGGGAAAAAGTCCCAGCATCGCTCCGAGTACATCTTCCACACGTACGACTCCTGAGGGAGGGAGCAAGAGAGGGAGAAAAGGACAGAGGGAGGAAGATGCTGAAATTGTCCAAAGACGGCACATGCAAATCATGTAGAAGGTAGCAGACATAAGGTAAAAGATGACAGAAGACAACATGTTTTCAACCGAGAAAACCAACCGAGAACCAAAAAAAAAGGACCTTAAAAAAGTAATTGGACATTTACCTGTCCGGTGTGTTCCGTTTCATCCTTGTTGATTAGATACATCAGGAAGAACCTGCAGGAAAAAGGAGCGAGGGGAACATTAGCTACACACACACGCACACGCACACACACACACACACACACACACACATACACACGCATGCTTACACGGCTGTATTGTAAGAACTACTCACATGTAGTTGGCTAAGTTATGCTCCTCCAAGGTGTGTGTCTCGAAGCCGTGCGGAGTCGAATCAAAATAGTCGCTTCCGATTCCACAAATGAAGCACTGGGTCTGGAGGGGGGCAAGGCGGGGGGGAAGGCGGGGGGAAGGCGGGGGTCAGGTGATTATAACATGAGCAGAGCAGCTCTAGTCTGTCACCTGGTCACTGTAACAGTACAGGTATCTCCAGTGATCTTACCTCCATGTTCTCTCTGACTTGCTCCTGCTGGTCTCTCAGCTCTCCAAAGGCATCAATAATCAAACCTAGAAAATTGGACACAAACACACACAAGTACGCACACACAAGCACACACACACCCATACGCACACACAAGCACACGCACACCCATACACACATAAACAAGCACGCACACCATTCCCAGTTAGGCTGCCCATGTTTGTCTAACCGTGTCTTCACCCCTCTGTGCATCAGACCTACCCTGGATGATGGCCAGCAGGATGACGATGACGAAGAAGAAGAAGGTGATGTCAAACACCACGCGGTACAGCTCGTACTCGTCTCCTGCCGGGTCCTCGATCTCGTCTCCTATACCCCCGCCAGCACGCACGCCCACGTACATGTGGAAGAGGTAACACTGTAGAAAACAAAGGGGGCAGAGGTTGGGAGCGATCACTCTCTCTCTCTCTCTCTCTCTCTCTCTCTCTCTCTGTGTCTCTGTCTCTGTCTCTCTCTCTCTCTCTCTCTCTCTCTCTGTGTCTCTGTCTCTGTCTCTCTCTCTCTCGCTCACACACACACACACTTTCCCAGAGGTCAAAGGTCAAGTTTCCGTCCTCCGCTCACCGTCATCATGTCGTCACACTTCATGTCCGGCTCATCCTCGTCCTCGCTCATGTTGTAGAACTTGCGGAAGAAGTTGAAGGCGACCACAGTGTAGAGGTAGACCACCACAGCCAGCAGACCCACTGTCATCATCAGCTGACAGGGCGAGGGCAGGGCCAAGTTAGTATCACACTCACTTCATATTCTGGGGAATATTCTTAGTATTCACATTATTATCTATTATTCATTTAATTATTTATTCATTTATTTAACCTTTATTTAACCAGAAAAGTCACATCGAGATTAAAAACCAATTTTTCAAGGAAGTTCTGGACAATTATTATGATTATTTTTATTATTCATATTCAATTCCTGTGAGAAATATTGCCAAAGCTTTTGGGAACACAGAGGTTCATGCCATGGATGAGATCTGTATCTGTGGTGGTGTGGAGGCAGGGTAGGTGGAGGCAGGGTGGGTGGAGGCAGGGTGGGTGGAGGCAGGGTGGGTGGAGGCAGGGTGGGTGCATGCGTACCTGTTTGCCGTTGTGGGTGACGGAGGACAGGATGGTGCGCAGGGTTTTGACCCCCATGGCGATGTCCAGCAGATGGGCAGCGAAGAAGAAGTTGTTGTAGTGACCCAGAATGGACATGACCAGGTACCACACCAGGTACAGGAACGTCTGCCAACACACAGAGGCAGAGGTGACTTCCTGTCACCTGTCCAATCACACACTGCCAACACACAGAGGCAGAGGTGACTTCCTGTCACCTGTCCAATCACACACTGCCAACACACAAAGGCAGAGGTAACTTCCGGTCACCTGTCCAATCACACACTGCCAACACACAGAGGCAGAGGTGACTTCCTTTCACCTGTCCAATCATATACAGTGAACACACAGAGGCAGAGGTGACTTCCTGTCACCTGTTCAATCACACACTGCCAACACACATAGGGAGAGGTGACTTCCTGTCACCTGTCCAATCACGCACTGCCAACATACAGAGACAGAGGTGACTTCCTTTCACCTGTCCAATCACACACTGCCAACACACATAGGGAGAGGTGACTTCCTGTCACCTGTCCAATCACACACTGCCAACATACAGATGCAGAGGTGACTTCCGGTCACCTGTCCAATCACACACTGCCAACACACAGAGGCAGAGGTGACTTCTTGTCACCTGTCCAATCAAACACTGACAACACAATAGCTGAACTCACTGGCCAGACTAAGTCACAATCCCTCAACTCACATTGTCTGTGAAAATAACACCAAACTTCCAGATCTGGTATTTGACGTCAATGGAAGTAACCCTAAAGAGAAAAACAACAGCATTTGCCTTACATGGAAAGTAACTGTCCACGCTGAACACATGTCACATAATAATAACAACACTAATAATAACAGCATGATGGAGGACTGGAGGGGACGAGTGTGTACCAGCTGAACATGGAGCTGTCAGGCTCTGGTTTCTTCTCATGCGTCATGGCGCTGACGTCCAGCGAGGCCAGATCCATTCCCAGCAGCTCGGCGATCCTCTCTCTGCCGTAGATGTCTCCGTACTTTTCCAAAACCTACGAGCACACGTACAGTCGGGCACATATGAGTAACACGTTCCTCCTTTATTGACCAATGAAGGAGAGCATTGCGCAATAAGTCAAGTAAACACTGAGCACCGTTCAAGCTGCCTACCTTTCTTTTAACAAACTTGTCCCAGTAATTGTTGGGGAATGACCTACGAGGAATGGGGGGAAATAACCAGGGTTAGAATGCTCTTGTGCCGAGTTCCAAGCAGACCGTTCCATAACTTCCATTCTTGCAGGAGATGACAGTCTTACGGGGTGTTGAGAACCAGACGGTCCCACTGGCCCTTGATGTCATCGTCCTCGGGCTGCTCTGTCACGTACAGACCATCAAACTCCAGCTTCCTGGCCAGCTCCTTCTCTCTCTTGAAGATGACCAGAGGCACCTGAGAGGACAAACCAAGAGGGCGGGGTTAAGAGTATTCAGGGGTGAGCACATTGGTTAGGGTTGGGGTAGTGTTGGGTTTGAGTTAGGGTTGGGGTAGGGTCAGGTTTGGGGTTGGGTTAGGTTTGGGGTTAGGGTAAGGTTAGGTTTGGGGTTGGGGTTAGGGTAGGGTTAGGTTTGGGGTTAGGGTAAGGTTAGGTTTGGGGTTGGGTTTGGAGTTGGGTTAGTATCAGAAGCATCTGATTTCAGGTATTAGAACATCGTGGAACCTTGAGACAGTTGTAGCCGATGATGCAGAGGAAGGCGATGACAGTGTGGAAGATGGACAGGAAGGACATGGTGGGCTGCATGTAGCCTGTTCTCTCCTCCAGGAAGAAGTAGACCGGCCCCTCGTCCTCCTCCTCATCGCCCTCTTCCTCCATTCCAGAACCGCCGTCATCGTCTCCACCCCCAGACCCTCCTTCAAACAGACCCGAACCCTCGAACATGGCCGAGCCCTCAAAGTCCTCCTCGCCTTGGGGGCTGTCGGACACCTGGAGAGACCAAGAGAGAAAGATAGAGAGAGAGAGAAAGAAGAGAGAAGGAGAGAGGGGAGGGAGAAAGGCAGAGAGAGAGAGAGAGAGTGCGGGGAATTTGAAGGTATCAAAACAACAGTGACCATGTCCATATTGCGCCACGCCAGTTTGATGAAGCATCATCTTAAGTTGACAGTAAAACAGACCAGGAGAGAAGTCTCCTGACCTTGTAGAAAAGCAGGATGAAGTTGAGAGCGAAGGCGATGAACAGAGCCAGGAAGCGAAGGTTGTAGAAGTTACGAGACAGGTAGTTCTGTGAGACAAGAGAGAGGTATAATATCACCTTCTTAAACTCCATAAAAGCATTCCGCACGCACGGATTCATTTCAAGGGCAGGACATAGAAACACTTTTTACAGCTTTCATCCAATAGGAAAACACATAGAAGCCTCTCATCCAATAGGAAAACACCAGGAAACTGCTCATCCAATAGGAGGACACCAGGAGGAAATTATTTACCATGAATTTGATCCTCTGGATCTCCAGCTCGTTCCAGAGCTCAAAGCCCTCTTCCGACTTCTTGTCCTTCTTACTCTTGGTCTTCACCTTCTCTTTCACTTCCGGTTCCTCCTCCTTGACCTCTTCTCCATCCTTCTCCGCCTTCTCTCCGTTCTCGGTGCTGTGGGACAGAAGAGGCACGAGAGGGTGGCTTGACAGGATGTTTGTGCCCCCAGATAATACAGCAAATGTTGCAAAAGAGTGATAGAGAAGATCAAGATAGAGAGAATCCTCACTCTGCTTTCTCCGGCTCCGGAGGAACCTCCTCCTCAGGTTCAGGTTCCGGTTCTACCTCCCCCTCTGCTTCTCCCTCTCCCGCACCGCTCTCCCCCGCGGCAGCTTCCAGCTGTAACAACACACAGTGAGCGGCCGAAACAAACACGCACATACATACACACACGCCACTGCTTAGCTCTGCTGAGTAAACATTTCAAAAGTCGCCTCACCAGTTTCCTTTTCAGCAAGGGGGTACCCTCTGGAGTCGGGGGCTCCACCGTAGAAGTCTCCCCGAAGTCTCCAAGCCCCCCGGGGGTGTCGAAGCCAGGCATTCGCCCTCCCTCCTTCTCCTCGCTGTCCTCTTCCTCTTCCTCGCCTCCGCCCGAGTCCAGGTGGTCAGTGGTTCCGTCGGCTTCTTGTATCTCTCGGACCCCCGGTTCTGGTGGCAGATCCCCGTGGACCTCATCCTGCGTGGGGTCGGGCATTCCTGCCAGGAGCTCCGTCACCGTGATCTTCTTGGCCCCCTCCACCAGGCCCCCTCCGAACAGAGTGTTCCAGATGAGCAGGAAGAAGCCCTTGCACACGCTGTAGATGAAGGTCAGGATGCCCATCAGGACAGTGTAGACGAAGGTGACCAGTCCCACCACCATGTCCTTCAGGGTCATCTTCCTCAGTTTGCGGTAACGCCGACGTAGGTTCCGGAAGGTGAACATGTTGAAGAAGTTCACCACGCTCTTCAGGAAGTCGGCGAACGCCGAGCTGGATTCCGGAGGCTTCTCCTCGCCGTTGGCGTCGTCGCCCTCTCCGCCGTCTCCCCCGGTCCCTCCGCCTTCTTCCTCCTCATCCTCGTCCTCTTCCTCCCCTGTTCCATCCTCCTGCTCGGAGATCTGCGAGGCGATGTTCATCTCAAAGATGGTGTCCTCGCAGAAGTTCACGAAGAGCTCCATCTTCTCGCTCTCGCCCCCCTCGTTGACCACGTCGAAGATGAACTGACGTTTGGACTCTCGGACTTGCGGCATCTCCCACTGGTTCCGGTTAGCCTCGCTGATCTCAAAGTAGATCCGTTCGATCTTCCTGCTGGCCCCCATGATCTCGATACGGCCCAGGAAAGGTCGGAAGTAGTTGAGCACGCTCTCGGCCTGCTCTAGGAAGTTCTGCAGGCGGGTGTCGTGGGGAACGTGCTCGGACAGATTGGTCAGCAGCACGGCGATGTTGAAGCCGATGTCCTTGGCGGGTTCCTGGAAGCGGTCGGCGAACTCCTCGAAGTTGATCATCTCGTTCTCGTCGGCCTCGGAGCAGGAGAGCAGGAACTGGATCTCCGAGGGAGAGTACTGCTTCTGGCTGTCCATGGCTTTGGAGAAGTCCTTCTTGGAGATGAGACCTCTGGGGTCGGTCACGTAGTCGCGGAAGGCGTCCGACGCCACGATGTCCTTCAGCTTGAGGAACATGTCGAAGAACTTGAGGATCATCTCCACGTTGCTGGACGACTCCACCAGCATGTCCACCATCTGTCTGGCGATGGTGCCGTTCACAATGTTGCCTGGCAACGTGAATCAAAGAGATGGGAGAGCGTTAGCCCTCGGGAACAGTACGGCAGACGTTTCCACAGCGGGAGGGGAGAGAGAGGTTCATCTTACCCTCAAGGAGAGACAGCAACATGACCACCATGTCTTTTTGCAGATCCAGCAGCTCCTTCAACAACCCGATCTGACTTGAGTCCTGCAGCACAAGTCATTACACACACACACACACACACACGAACACACACACACACACACGAACACACACACAAAAGAAGAATGGTTTCAACAGCTGTTATGCAGCAGTTAAGAGTACTGTCCTCAGATCACCAAATAGCTCTGCATAGAAACAACAGCAAGTGGCGTACACTTCTTTTTGTCATCATTGTCACTGACAACCCTAATTGGCTAGATTCTCTGACACCGCGAACTTAAACAAACTGATCACCAACTGAGTGAAACACACAAGAAGACATGTTCATGTACTGGGGCACAGTATAAAAGTAGCGAAATGTGCGTAGGCACAGAGGTGGTGAAATGACAGAGGTCAAAGGTGAGACTAAGATCACCTTACCTCTGAGTGCGTTCTACTCCAGAAATGATCCTGGGTTTGCATTTCCAAACAACAAATGTGTATTTTTAACATGATATCACAGTTATAATTTGCATCATAGACATATAGAGGAACTGACAGACAGGCAGGCAGATGGACACAGATGGTGGTGGATATGGAGATGAGAGAGGGGAGTCTGCCACTGAATATAAGTGATCTGGACCGCCCAATGAGGACCGCCCAATCAGGACCCACCATGCTATCTTCCAGTTACAAGCCAAACCCTTGGCGAGACTCACACACTTGTCTCACATGAAAATGTGTTCCACCCCAAACAAGGCTCTCCGAGAACTAAACTACAATTGTATATACACTACCAGTCCAAAGTTTGGACACACCCCCATTCATATGAATGGAACAATATGTCCAAACTTTGGACTGGTAGTGTAGGTCAAACTGATATGTAGTCCATCTGATATCTGATATACAGTTGAGACGTTTATCATTACAGGCTGATGGGAGGGTGGGAGAGGGTGGGATTGTGACGTGAATGACTGGGATCCTTAACGCACATGAGCAGTGGATTTGCGTGAAAGCGTTGCGGAGGTGTGACAGCCTGCCTAGCGCCTACAGAGCGTTGCCTGAAGCTCCGCCCTTCCTCTTAAGGATGGCTGGGAGGTCCTGGTAATGACACGGGCACGGCGCAGGCGAGAGCATGAGAGACACAGGCTGTCTAAAGCAGGTGAGTGGTCTGCAGATGAGATGACGCGGGGGGAAAGAGACACAGATTCTTACGCTAGTTCGTTGTCCGGGGTCAGGGTGCATCTGACAGGGTTATACATCAGAATAAAAATGTTATCCATCAACATTTTTTATTCATTTTTGCCGGTGAATAATCTCTCCCACTTGGTTGTTAACGTCACAGATGTTCGACGGCAACAGTGTCAGAGCACCTCTTGCGTTCCGTCTAACCACAGTTCACGTCATGTGTTTATGCAAACCTACATTCTAATAGCAACCAGTCTTGTTTTGGGGAGAGACCTTCAACATTAATACAAAAATGAGGCGCAGAGAGAGACAGGATGTGAGTGTTTGTTAAACAGGGTTAGTCACACCATCCGTAGCATTAAGGATTTAGGGGTGGGATGTTAGCTATTATTAAGTAGCTCACATCTAGCACATCTTAAACATGGATTAAACCAGATTAACAGTGTCAGTACCAAGTTAATGGCCTATAAAGTGAAGTAGTAAGTTGTGTTTTGGCATGTAAGAGCAGAAGTCACAAGAATCCAACCATTTTAAAGGAGGAAAAAGGATCTGAGGAAACCATGTTAATATTGTGGTAGGTGCCCTTGTTGTTTAACTGTTTTGCCTCCCAGAAAACTTCAACCCATGGTTTCCTGAATCACTGTTCTTATGCCTGAGATGTGGTAAACATAGCCTGGTAAATCATAACCATCTGGCAATTCATTCCCCTCATTGAGTTACACCAAGCAGTGTGGAGACGAGTCTGGTCTACCAGATGACAGCACACCAGCACGTCTCACAGCCTGTCTCACTGCTAGTCTCATGACCTGTCTCACTGCTGGTCTCATGACCTGTCTCACTGCTGGTCTCATGGTCTGTCTCACTGCTAGTCTCATGACCTGTCTCACTGCTGGTCTCATGGTCTGTCTCACTGCTAGTCTCACGGTCTGTCTCACTGCTAGTCTCACGGTCTGTCTCACTGCTGGTTTCATGGTCTGTCTCACTGCTGGTCTCATGGTCTGTCTCACTGCTGGTTTCATGGTCTGTCTCACTGCTGGTCTCACGGTCTGTCTCACTGCTGGTCTCACGGTCTGTCTCACGGCCTGTCTCACTGCTGGTCTCACTGCCTGTCTCACTGCCTGTCTCACTGCTTGTCTCACGGCCTGTCTTATGGCTGGCTCTAGGGGGAAGGGCTGAAAAACCTGACTAAGAGCAGCCACCACAAGGGAACAGAGAGAAACCAGCCAAAAAAATAAACGGAAAGAAATCAAATAAATACATACTGTACGCTGCAGGGATCGTGAGGAAAACAGTTCAGAAAATTAGAAATAGAAGTGACGTGTTCACTTTACAGCGAGACATGTTTACTTATTGCAATAATACTTCCAAATACTTTGCAACAATACGAGACACAAAAGATTCTTGTATAATGTGTCTTCTGATGAAATGTAACGAATGACACTTATAATGGAGTCTGTATTCGGGGAGGTGAGTGTCTGTAGGTTCATACCTGAGCCAACTTCATCATCATATGAGCAAAGACATGCAGGAATCCCACTACTGCATCCCACAACCTGCTGTGGGCCAGGGACTGCTGGTTCCCTGTACATGGACCCTGGAGGAGAGAGAGAGATAGGGAGAGAGACAGAAAGTGGATAGAGAGATAGGGAGAGAGATAGGGAGAAAGATATATAGTCAGAGAGAGACAGAGAGAAAGGGAGAGAAAGAGAAAGTGGATAGAGATATATATATATATAGTCAGAGAGAGACAGAGAGAAAGGGAGAGAGAGATGATTAGATTAGATAGAGAACAAAAGAAAAAATTAGTGTTGCGAATTGTCCTTTGACGTCACGTCCACAGACAAGGTGAAGCTGTGCGAGGGCAGAGGGTTCTGACCTGGATGTACTCAGTCAGACTGTTGAAGACCTGCTTGGCCACCGTCATGGCCTTGGAGAAGTTCCTCTTGCCTGGAGCGTCAATGATGTCCTTCCCAGAGTAGTACCAGTAGAAGTCACTGATGGACTCCTACAGAGATACAGACAGGAGTTGGAACGGATGAGTAAGACAGATATCTAGTGATATGTTGTTCGAAATTAGTAAGGAGAGAGAACAGTTCATAGAGAAATGGACCTGTGAAAACAACTGCAAGAGGGAGAGAGAGAATTAGTGTGCGTGAGAGAGACAGGGAGAGTCTCTGAGAGAGACAAGAGACAGAAAGAAAAGAAAGTGTGTGAGAGAGAGAACGATAGATAGAACCAGAGAGAGAGAGAGGGAGAGAAATAGAGACACACAGAGAGAGAGAGAAATAGAGACACACAGAGAGAGAGAGACACAGAGACACAGAGACACAGAGAGAGAGAGAGAGAGAGAGAGAGAGAGAGAGAGAGAGAGAGAGAGAGAGAGAGCCAGAGACACAGCAGTGGATCAGAGGAGTGTATTCTGACAGCCTGGCTGACCTGCAGTCGGAGCAGGTAATCCACAGTGCAGATGATGATGTTGATGGTGGTGGTGCTGCCGGTCTGGGTGCGGAGATAGTTCTGGAAGTCTGCAGACAGACCAAAGAGGAGCGGTCAGAGGAGGGAGCAGCAGGGACTTCAGCTCCCCAAGGACGGACGCTGACTCACCGTTGTTGTGGCCCTCACACAGCAGCTGGAGGAAGCGGAACAGGTCGCAGGTGAACTCGTCGTCCGCCATCACCTTCTCATCTGAACAGAGGGTCAAAGGTCAGAACAGGGAGCCGAGAGATTCCAGGATCGTCACGTGAGGGATGAGAGTGACTGCTGCTACGTGTCTTAAAGCGTGCGATTGACATGTGTGTGTGCGTGTGTTCGGCAGCGCAGGAGGAAGGTTTAAGAGTAATGGATTAGGTCAGGTTAATGATGGATATCCTTGGAAGTGAATTGCTTTTGTGTGTGATACATGTGTGTGTGTGTTAGTGTGTCCATGTGTGCATATCTGTGCCGCTGCGCAGAAGAATGAATCAGCACGACACACACGTGAATCGGCACGACACGCGTGAATCAGAATGACACACACGTGAATCGGCACGACACACGCGTCACCTCGACACTCGTTAGCTCGTTAGTGGGAACCACAAAGACCTCAGAAAGCACAGCCGTGTGTCTGCTCCCTGGAAACGGCCGGCTGACCTCAGCGGGCAGCCGGCCAGAGCGGCTGCGGCTGCGGCCTTCTCTCGCGGTCTTTCACACATCTGCTCTCAACTCACCAAAAGAGCGAGCTCACCACTCTCAAAACAGACAAAAGACATGTGGACGACACACATGTGAAAGAACAGTGATACTGTCACACGGATATCAATCGCTGGACACAGCTGACCACAGAGTCTGCTGCACAGAGAAATCACAGGGAAAGATGAACACACACTTGTCTGGGATGGGGAAGGACAGACACAGAGAAATGACATACGGCACGTGACAGGGGAGAGAGGCGGGGCTTTGTGTCGAAGACATCCAGACACAAAGATAGTTATTCATGCTGGACAGATCTACTGAACTCCGCAAACTCCGGTATGTGTGTGGGAGTAGGAGGGCGACGGAGGGTGGAGAGGATGAGAACCACATTGAGGGGGAGCGGGGGACACAACAGGACAGTGTGTGGGAGTGAGGGGGCCAGGGCAGGGGGGCCAGGGCAGGGGGGCCAGGGCAGGGGGGCCAGGGCAGGGGGGGCAGACAGGGCGGAGGCCTTGTCAGGCATGGCAGAGTGGAGTGGTAGGAGAGAGAGGACAAACAGATTTGGTAGTAAATAATTTGATGGTTATTAATGTGGGGAAAACAATCCAATGGGGATGAGAATGATTACTGGTGATTGTGTTTCTTAGCAGGCATACATATTGGAATCATAGTGAGTTAGTAGCAGGTGAAATACTCCAGGTACCAGGAAGACACGCAAGGTTTGATGGGAGATAGACCACATTAGACACCAGTGACAAAAACGGAAGAGTTATTAGTTACAACAGTGCATGAACTTATGTCAGTCTTACCACGTAACATCTAAACATGTGGAAACATCTTCAATCAATTAAACCACCTCCAGACGCTCTCGGTCAAATAAAATCAACACAGTTACACAAACTGAGTAGTGGATCTTGTTGGTCTAAGACCAAGAAGTTGTGTTCAGTTGTCTCGGTCGTTACAGCACAACCTAAGTCTAAATGTGCATTACCGATGAAACTGTGTCAATTTTAATTGTCAAGAGCATCCTTTGGTTACATGTAACACTGTAGTCCACTAACAAGAGATGAAGAGGGGGATTAAATGATTAGGAAAGAGTTGGAGGGAATGTCAGTGACTGAGTTGTCCTGGCCTAGACCTGACTGTCTGCCACTCCCCCATGGAAGGGTTAGAGTCTCTGTTGAACAGGGTGTTCTAACGGAACATCTCGCTGTTTAGAACCCCGAGGTTTGAAGAGTTCTTTCTGAGGATGCAAATCATTTCAGGGATTTCTAGAACCCACGGTCGCTCCAGCTCTCTGTTTTCCTCCTCGTGATCACTGATCAGGGCAGGGAGGAGTCAGACTCCCATGAGTTAAGGGAGTAACAGTAGATCTGTGATCGAGGCACTCAAGGACCAAAAACTTTACAATCGTAGTCGGCGTCGTTCATAGACGGATAAATGCTGCTTGCGTTTGCCATAAAGACTTTTACAACCCATGGAATTTGAGACTGTAAAGTTCGCTTTATCGACTCCTTGAGTGCGAAATGAAATGCACATAACAGACTGGTCAGAAAATAGGAAAACAAAGAGCAGTGGAAAGAGAGAAAGGACAGAGGGGGGAAAAGGGGAGAACGAGAGACAGAGAAACCAAGTTTTTATTTACCACGCTCTAGCTTCATATCTGAGAACCAAAAGGGCAACCAATAAGGGGAGGGGGGGCAGAGTGGTGTTGTGAGTGGAGGCAGAGAGCGAGAGAAAGAGCGAGGGAGAGAAAGAGAGATGCGGTGAGTGCAGGACAGCGATCCCGTTTGTCAGAGGAGCAAAAAGTACATACCAGTCACAACAATGATTCCTATAATAAAACTGCTTTTTATACTGTAAACACATCAACAAACAATCCCCCAAACAAACAAACACACCCACACCCGTCATACTGAAAATAAAAAACACAGGCGCATAAGACAATATGAATGTGCTGATTTGTCTGGAGGAACTGTGGAGCACAAGGCAAACTATACTCACTTGTTCCCTCTTCAGAAACCATGCCAAGTCCCTCAGCCTTGTTCTGTCTTTCAAAGGCGTTCAGGTCCAAAACACTGGCGAACATCACACAGTCATTAGCAGACATAACAAACATCCGACTAGCCTGCCTGTATGATGGACTGAGTCCATTTGAGATTTTAATACAGTCTGATAACAGGAGTCTTCTTGAGTAGTGTCATCATTGAGGTCTGTCTGTCACGACTCACTACTGTTACTCCATAATCCACATGATCATAATGATCATCACGATGGTGATGATGATCATCCTTCTCATGATAGTAAACAGACCTGCAGGTCTGCATCAGAGCCTGCACGCTCAGGAAGAAGCCCACATCCTTCTTGTCCTTCAGGTAGTCCAGCATCCTCTGCACACAGAGAGGAGGAGGCCATGTTAGGAGAGAAGTCCCCTGTCGCCCCTCTAGCATAACTCTCTGTAAAGCTAAAGAAGCAAATCTATATGAGAGAATCTGAGGGGAACTGGGGCAAGTGAGGGTGAGTCTGGGGCAAAGGGGTAACAGCTAATAGCTAAGAGATAAGGGCTATACGCTCAGGGCTAAGAGCTAATGGCTAAGAGGTAACGGCTAAGAGCTAACGGCTAAGAGCTAACGGCTAAGAGCTAACGGCTAAGAGCTAACGGCTAAGAGCTATGGACTGGGGCAGCTACTCACCTGCTGCACGTCGCAGTTGCCGCCGTTCAGGATGGAGATCCCCAGTTTGAGGGTGGAAGAAACCATGACTCCTGTCTCACCTGAGGAGAAAACACACACCAAATGGAATTGTGAAATGGTGTATCTCTCTGTGTGTGAGAGTGTTTGTGTGAGACTGTATCTGTGTGTTTGAGAGTGTATCTGTGTGTGGAAGTGTATCTGTGTGTGAGAGTGTGTGTGTGAGAGTGCATCTGTGTGTGAGACTGCATCTGTGTGTGAGAGTGTATGTGAGAGTGCATCTGTGTGTGAGAGTGCATCTGTGTGTGAGAGTGCATCTGTGTGTGTGAGTGTGTGTGTGAGAGTGCATCTGTGTGTGAGAGTGTGTGTGTGTGTGTGTGTGAGAGTGCATCTGTGTGTGAGAGTGCATCTGTGTGTGAGAGTGTATCTGTGTGTGTGAGAGTGTGTATCTGTGTGTGTGAGAGTGTGTATCTGTGTGTGTGAGAGTGTGTATCTGTGTGCGTGTGTGTGTATCTGTGTGTGTGTGTGTGTTACCTTTGCAGGCGCTGATCATCTGCAGCACCATCTCTGCCGCTCCTCTGTTGTGTAGGCGGGACTGCTGGTATAAGAGCCTCTGTTTCTCCATCTCTTTCTCCTGCAGGGCGGAGATACAAGGGGGGGGGCTGTAGCCCTGTCACACTGCTCTGCACTGCCCCCCGCACACACTCACTGTACACACACAAACACACACTGTACACCCACACACTGACTGTACACACACAACCTCAAACATTGACTGTACACACACACTCAGTATACGTACATGACCGCACACACTGACTGTACACACACAACCACACACTGACTGCACACACAACCACACCCACACTCACTGTACACACACAACCACACACTGACTGCACACACACACACACACATACACACAGAACCACTCACCAACACATACAGTCACTTACTCTGAAAGCACTCACATGTAAAAACTGCAGAGATGGGAAGTAGCAAAGTACAAAACTTATGTACATTTTTCTGGGATCAGTACTTTACTTTCAGTTGTTAACTTTTTACTTTCACTCTACTTTTCTTTACACA
Organism: Plecoglossus altivelis; assembly: GCA_036571765.1. Taxonomy (NCBI): domain Eukaryota; kingdom Metazoa; phylum Chordata; class Actinopteri; order Osmeriformes; family Plecoglossidae; genus Plecoglossus; species Plecoglossus altivelis. The sequence continues at coordinate 5,284,243 of BROE01000005.1, read as the reverse complement.
ATTATCTGTACTTTCGTCTCCGTACATTTGAATACTAGGTTCGTTTCTTTCGTTTCACTGTTTTGGTGGCATGAAAAAAGGGAATAATTGATGAGTACTTGATGAGAACTCAGTTCTTAGTGAACTGTTGACCTGTCCCCTGTTCTGCTTTACTGTTTTAGACTTCTCTGTTCTCATCTTCACCATTGGCTTGTTTTTATCACTGAGTATGTCTACAAATCTGCCTCTTTTTGGAAAGGTTAAAAACAAAAAAACTAAATGCGAAAAAAGGAGAAACCTGTTGGTGTCATGTTGTGAGTGTCGTTCTGTTTCCAAAAGGTAAATAAGAAATAATATAAGATTTTAAGATTTGAAAGGTTGGGTGTACTTTCGCCATCTCTGTTAAACACACACACACACGCACACACATATATTGTACAGCAAACACCAAGACAAGCACTAACATTCATACACATACATATGCTCTTCCTTTGGGACAGAAAGTATATTAGTGGAGTCAATTATTTCAGCTTTTCACATTTGCCAGCAACAGCAAACGTTTGAGTACGGCAAACACACCGTTTGCCTGCTAGCTATGATCAGGTAGTAGTAGTAGGATCTCCAGCATGCTTCCTTTCTGCAGTCTGACCGTGAGTCTGACCGCGGCTCTTTCTTATGATTGGTGGTCCTACTCTGTCACATGCTCCGAGCAGGGGCGCCTATAAGAAAGGCTGGTTTGGGTCCCGTTAGACAGGTTAAACTGGGAAGCATTCGGCTTGTGTCTATGTGGAGTAAAACACGCTGGTCAGTTCGAAGGGCAAGCATATTCTTTTAGAAACACCTTACTGAGTCATTTTAGCGTGCTACGCTTAGCCTAGCTAACGCCTCGACAGCTAACTCTGGTTATCACTGCAAATGGCAATCATCTCCTGTTGACAAAAGTTACAGTGTTATGCAAGACCCACCCACACAAATACACAATGCAATTTCCCCACCCACAGGAGCTCCGTCGACCCCCCCCCCCCCTCCCCAACACCCCCCACCCTCTCCAACACCCCCACCCTCTTCAGCCACCCCACCCTCCCTCATAAGCCTGGCCGTGGTGTACCCAAGGTGAGGCAGCCTGGAGGTGGCCCTCTGGGCTACAGAGGCACGGTGAGGGCTTGTGTCCTCACAGTGATTAATATGAATCTACCCTACACCGTGTGTGTGTGTACTGTGTGTGTGTATTGTGTATGTGTGTACTGAATGTGTATTGCATGTGTGTACTGTGTATGTACTGTGTGCGTGCTGCATGTGTACAGCTTGTGTACTGTATGTGTACTGCGTGTGCGTACTGTGTGCGTGCTGCATGTGTACAGCGTGTGTACTGTAAGTGTGCTGCGTGTGTGTACTGTGTGTGTACTATGTGCGTACTGTGTGCGTGCTGCGTGTGCGTACTGTGTGCGTACTGTATGTGTACTGCGTGTGCGTACTGTGTGCGTACTGTATGTGTACTGCGTGTGTACTGTAAGTGTGCTGCGTGTGTGTACAGCGTGTGTACTGTAAGTGTGCTGCGTGTGTGTACTGTGTGCGTACTGTGTGCGTGCTGCATGTGTACTGTAAGTGTGCTGCGTGTGCGTATTGTGTGCGTGCTGCATGTGTACAGCATGTGTACTGTAAGTGTGCTGCGTGTGTGTACTGTGCGCGTGCTGCATGTGTACAGCATGTGTACTGTAAGTGTGCTGCGTGTGCGTACTGTGTGCGTACTGTATGTGTACAGCATGTGCTTCCGTGTGTGTGTGTTGTCGTTTGAGTGTATGTCTGGCTGATTGTGCAGGCTTTTACCGTAGTCCTTGATGAGTACAGAGAGGGAGTTATTTTAAGTCCAATTCAAGGTAAAGACAAACAAAATCGATAGATACCCAGAGGTTAATATTAGATTTGAGTTGAGTGCAGATACGGGAGTGGACAGCCTGACTAGCAGGTGAGTAGAGGAGGGTAGTGAGAGGTGGTGGTGGGGGGGGGGGGGGGGGGTGCAAGTTTAGAGTAAGCCGATTACTAACAGTAAGGTAGTAATCACAGACACAGAGTCAATGTGGCTCTGGGAAAAGTGTGCATCATTCACATTAGATGGCATGGGGACGGAACGTTTAATAATCATCTGAGCAGCTCCTAAACCTAAAACAAGGAGGGCAACGTCACATCTCTGAATTGACTGTGACAAACCATCACTATAAACTGTCACAGAGTGGAGGTTTGTGACTCTCATGAAAAGACAGTGAATGTTCATTATGCAACGGACATGAAACGTTGCCCTCAAGAACAAGCTTCATCGGCTATACATATAGGCTATTATCATCTATATCTATGTAGATATAGTCTATAATGATCTATATCTATACATCGCTAGCGAACATTTAGCCTCTACCTCATCACATAATCCAAGCCTGTAGACCTAGGAATGTTACATAGGAAAACTAAATGGGGTGTTTATCGCAGAGAAGTTTTAATCTTCACAGATGAATCAACGACTAGGACGATTGACATAAATCACAGGTTTGGAATTTGTGAGTCAAGGTTCTAAACACGCCTAAGCTAAGGTCTTGACGTTCTATCTATCTATGCATCTATGCAACATTTTGTTGTCTTTAGTCGCACCATCTCTGCACTCCGTCATGCATGTTTTAGAGACACGGGTAATTAAGACCAAGACACAGACTTCGGGGCAGAATCCAGCAAAGGAATGCACAAGTCAGTCCACCATAGCAGGAAAAAAAAAAATCGACAGATCGTGTGAGAGAGGAAGACCGGAAAAGAGAGAGAGAGAAAGATATGCCAGCGGGGGGAGTGTGCGGGGTGTGATGATGGCGCCGTGTACGTCACTGGTGGCGAGATGCTTCTCCGGTGACTCCCCTGTCCCCAGCCCCTGGCCCCCCCATACCATCTCTGTCTGTCGCACCTCAAAGGCTGGCTCCCCCTCCTCCTCTCCCCCTTCGTCCTCCTCACCAATGTGGCAGCTCTGGAGAGAGAGAGAGAGAGAGGGAAGGAAGGAAGGAAGGAAAAAAAAGGTGGAGGAAGAGAGAGACAGAAAGAGAAAGAGACAGAGAGAGAGAGAGAGAGAGAGAGAGAGAGAGGAAAAGGAATGGTGTGGGGGAGGAAGAGGGAGACAGAAAGGAATAATGGGGGAGGATGAGAGAGAGAGAGAGGACAGGAAGACAGGAAAGGGGAAAGATGGGTGTTGGAGGGAAGCGCTCTAGTTAGATGTATGTTTTTCTCATTACAACATAGTACACTGCAGTGTCATCACCAGAGGAAAAACACTCACCTTTGCCATAATGTCAGCATATGACATGTATAGGTGGTCGACATCCAGTTTACTGCAATGAAACAGCAAAACACATGAACCCTTTTCTAACAACTGACGAGAGGGAGAGGAGGGAGAGGGGAGGAAGAAGGGGAGGGCCAGGGAGAAGGGGAGGAGGAGGGAGAAGGGGAGGGATATGGGGGAGGGAGAGGGACTGGGGAGGCGACCTCACCTCTTCTCTGTGAGAGCCGTACGGCTGAAATGAAGAATGAGCTGGTGGAGCGGGTCCGGCTTGGTCTCGGTCTCCTCCTCCTCCTCCTCCTCCTGCTCCATGGCTTTCTACGATGGGGGGGAGGAGTGGGGGCAAGGGGGCGGGGCTTCGTGAATTATTTCTACAATGATCCTTCACCTCCATCCAAACGCTGCAGGACGCAAGAGCTTACGGAGAGGTCGTCGATCATCCTGTCCTCAAAGGAGTAGCCCTCGTTCTCCAGCCAGTTACGCTTGTATCCATCCAGGAACATGTTGGATCCTCTATGCCTGAGACAGAAGGAGAGAGGAACCCTGATTCAGACCTTTGATTGGCTAACGGGCTTTGAGGAGAGGTCCTTCATTGGCTGAAGAAGACAGTTACCTGTGAGTGGAGTGAAGTCAGGAAGCAAGGAAAGAGAGTAAGGGTTCAGGAGGTAAGGAAAGAGAGTGAGGGTTGAGGAGGTAAGGAAAGAGAGTTAGGGTTGAGGAGGTAAGGAAAGAGAGTGAGGGTTGAGGAGGTAAGGAAAGAGAGTTAGGGTTGAGGAAGTAAGGAAAGAGAGTGAGGAGTGAAGAAGGGGAAGGACGAGGATTGAGAAGAGAGATCCGTGAGGAAGAAGGGGGAGGCGAGAGTTAAAGAGGAGGAAGGAGACCCTCACCTGGGGATGTTGTAGAGTGGGCTCATCCTGAAACAGGCAACCACTGCTCTGCGGCGCTGCTTGGACAGCAGCTTGTGCCACACCATCTTCTTCGACTTATACGGACGCTCCGTCTGTGAGAGCGAACAGGAGAAGGGAAGGAGAAAAAGAGAAGGAGAGGGGAAAAGAGGCGGTTGGAGGAAGTATCGTTCCAAGTCCTTCTGCCACGGCTCATGGTGTGTGTGTGTGTGTGTGTGTTTCTACTCACCACCTCAATGTGGTACAGGACAGCTGATACTTCCTGGACCCTCTTCACCACCTTCTCTGGGTCTTCTGCATCCTCTGCCCTCCCAGAAGTCTCCTTGTACAGGGCCATCTGCCAGCGCATGGACGGGTCCTCCACCTACAGGGTCCCACGGGTAGAGTCAGTCAGCTGCACACACTGCGGCCACACCGCCCAGACAAGCTACTCCAAGGAGGAAGCCATGGATGGATGGATGGATGGAGAGAAAGAGAGAGATCTTCTCACCTTGCCCTGCAGGTGAAGATTGTTCTGCAGAAACTCCCTCACCTCCTCATCTGTGTCTTTCTGCAAGAGAACAGAGGGGTGAGGGAGGTAGGGGGGGGGGGACAGAGGACATCAGTCACACACGATGACGACATGACGACCATAATGACCCCCAGGGGGTTAGAGCTGAGAAGCTTCCGATCGATTACATCTGACCGCCCATCGCTAACATGGGTCGGAAGGAGGGCTGGAGCTTCGTACCAGAGAGTATCTGATCTTGGCCAGGTTGATCAGTTCCTGGTCCGCAGGGGAGCACATGTTCAGACCGATGGGTAGGAGCTTTTTCAAGGCTGCCACAATGAGGGAGGTCTGCACCGAGTAGCGGTCCCCCCTGCGCTTCTTCTTAGTACGCTCCACATCCGAGCCCCCAGCCTAGACAGAGAGGGTGCAGGTCAGACCGTACCGCTCCAGTGGGTGTCTAACATCCGACTTGATGTTACTGCGACCTGGATCCCAATGGGAGGACTCTTGTTAAAGGCGTTCTATTTTTGGGGGCTTACCTGTTACAAATGTGAAATATGAGTTATTCTATTACTTTAAAAAAAAGTGGTCTAAAATGAGTCAATGATGGAACTGTTATGAAAATAGATCATAGTGATATTATAAAGTGGGCTGCTGTATGAGCGTAGTAATAAATAGGGGGTGTTGGGAGGGGAAAAAGGTTACGTAAAAAAAAAAAACATGCAGGAAGTCAGAAGATGATTGAAAACACCACAAATCCAACTACATCTTCAAGTCACATTCTCGTCTCTAAAGTGCGGATGGTGCTTATGTGTTATGTGTCGGAGAGCGTCACACAATGCTGTCTGTTAGTGGGCCAGTGAGGAGGACCCTGTCCCAGTACACCAGGAGCAGCACAATGCTGGCCTGCTGGCCTGGCCAGAGCTCATTACTGACTGTTGTCTGGCCTTTCAGCACTTTCCTCAATGACTGTGCTGTGTGTGTGTGTGTGTGTGTGTAAGTGCAGTGTGTGTGTAAGTGCAGTGTGTGCGTGCGCTTGTTTGCATCTCTCAGCACCTTCCTCAATTGCTGTGCTATGTGTGTGGGTGTGCGGTGTGTGTGTGTTTATTTCAGCAGAGTGTGTGTGTGTGCAGTGTGTGTGTGCAGTGTGTGTGTGTGCAGTGTGTGTGTCCAGTGTGTGTGTGTGCAGTGTGTGTGTCCAGTGTGTGTGTGCAGTGTGTGTGTGCTAAGCCAAGTGAGGAACTGCAGTGTTCAGATAACAGAAGTTTTTCCAGTAATGACCAACTCACAGCAGGGGAGAGGAGGCAGATTCACAGCAATTGACTAAGTTATAAGTTATGAAACATTTAGTAAGTAAGGTAATACTGCAAATAAACTATTAATAATCAAAATAAGGTTGATATTAGTAAAAGTGATGGAGTTCTGGCTGGAGATGATGAAGACTAATTCCCATGATGCACCAGTGGAAAGGCAGTCTCTTAATTTCCTGGTCATTGGTGGAGTGAGAGTGGATAGAATGGTGGTGAGGAGGTTACGATACTGAAGTTGTCATGGAAACCGATGGGGAACGTGACAAAACAGGGGCCCTCACCACCCCACCCTCCACCTTTCGCCCCCCCCCCCCCCAGCCTCCATCCCGACCCCCCTCTTCCCACGAACATCGTCACCAAAACAAATCAGCAGCACGCTGAGCCAGGGCAGGTGTGCACAGGCTCGGGCAGGGGCCCATCAGGAACCATCTGGAGGAAGGCAAACCAGTCAAACTCAGAGCGAGGGCGATGAGACTCGGCCACGGCAGGGATCGCACTCCAGACTCAACTGGTCTGGGCTGGCTGCAGAGCCGAGTGCCATGGACCCCCAACGTCACGTCACACCAACCTACGGCAGAGAGCTTTCATCAAGCTGCATCAGACTCCCACCTCACACACACACACACACACACACACACGAGACCGCTCCACGGGTATACGTGTATGTGTGTGTGTGTGTGTGTTAATGAAAGGGGCTGGGTGGGTGTCAGTGCTGTGAAGCTGCACTCTAATCAGCAGGAGAGCTTGATGAAGCCCTCTCATTCTCCAGGTGTGCCATGCGATCAGCACAGCGCTCGTGCACACACACACAGTCTAACCTCTCCGTCTCCAGCCTAGTGGCCCCGCACCGTCACCAACAAAGAACACAGAGAGAGAGAACACAGTTAACACCGTTCTTGCAGCAGGGCTGACACCCCATTGGTCGCCTGCCACCAGGAAGTAGAGATATGAAATTAGTTACGTAACACGTACAGGTCCACGCTATGGAACAGGTCCTTAGGATTAGGAAACATTAGAACATTAAAAAAATGGTATAGAAAATAAGCAATACAGTATTGATGTGCTACATGAAACCCTTAATGTTTATCTTCGGTTTGTGGTGTGTGCGTGCGTGTGTTTGTTTACAGTGTGTGTGTGTACTGTGTGTGTATGTGTGCGTGTCTGTGTAGTGTGTGTGAGTGTGTGTACAGTGTGTGGATGTGTTTACAGCATGTGTGTGCGTACAGTGTGTGCACAGTGTGTGTGTGAGTGTGTGTGTGTGTGTGTGTGCGCGCAGTGTACACGATAGGAGGACATTAGCTGTGTGTTAGCTCTCACCTTGCTCATCTTGCTCTTACTGTCAGCAGTGAGGAAGGACATGTTGTTGATCTCGTTCATCACCACAAAGTTCTGCTCCTCACGCTTAAAGTTCTGATGGACGAACAAATCGAAAGACACGATGAGAGGTGGGAAGACAGGAGAGGAAAAGAGGAGGGGAGGGAGGGACTCACATGTGACTTGGACCAGAAGATGAAGACCTCTCCGACCATCCTGAAGAGATCCTCTGCGTCAGGGTCAGGACAGGTCAGCCATCGTGCCCTGTTACATCACACAGGTCATGTTACACCACACAGGTCATGTTACACCACACAGGTCATGTTACACTACACAGGTCATGTTACACCACACAGGTCATGTTCTACCACACAGGTCATGTTACACTACACAGGTCATGTTGCCTGCTGTTACACCATCCAGGTCATGTTAACAGCTGATACAAAACACCATTCATTTGTTTGTTTGTTTATTTATTCATTTATGTATTTATTCTTCCTCCATATTAATTTAGTGCTTAAAATGGCAAATTCCTATGATGTCACGAGCTTGCATGTCACAATGCCCCTCATCGGAACAGGTACAGTATATGGAATGTTCAATTTGAATGTTTAATCGTTTCCATGGCAATTAGGATTTTAAAAGACAAAGTCAGAAAAGTGACTTTCATATCTCAACTGCCTTGCGAACAGTACAGCCTAATACAACTTTGACTTCTTCTAAAATGTCTAGCCCACCAAGAATCACCGAGATAATGTCCTTGAAAATGAAGGCCATTTCTCCAGACTTCCCAGAGCCTCAGACTCTGCACCTGGAACTCTACAACCTGGGGATCGTTCCGCTGAGGACATCCCAAGGAGTGCGCTTGTTCTCCATGCTCAAGCATGCCTTCATGCCACATGTGGTTGGGTGTGGAGATCTCAGCTACACTATACCCACCTTTTGGTACGGGCCTGGCACTGGGTTCTGCAACCACAACGAGAACGAGGAACCGTATTTCATGCCACCTCCTCACCGCCTCCCCTACCGCCACAACAACATCGTCTTTCCCATACCGCTCCACCCTGACAAATACCGCCAGCTGATACTTCAGGCTAACCCTGGGACTTTCATCTTGGCCAATCAGGACTTCCCCTTCCTGGTCTGCTCCCCGATCTACAGCAGTCGCGGGCGGCTCGTGAAGGACAAGTGGAGGCTCTCCCACTACGAAAGAGACGGCAGCCTAGGCTTGTCTCTGATGTGTCACCTCATGCTCCGCCCACGAGGACGGGCCGGTCGCGCAGAAGCAGAGCCTCGTGAGACGGCGCAGCAGCCGCAGAGCGCCCCCTCTGGTCAGAGGAAGAGGAAGGCCGACTCGGACAGCTGCGGAGACTCCGCCCCCAAGAGGAAGTCCCTGCGCTTGTGAGGGGAGCCCCGGTGGCCGCGGCCACGCGGGGGAGTGTCGGCGAGGGATCTGTCAGGGCCGCTAAGCGTGACATGGAGACCAGAGCAGCGTGGGACAGGACCTGCAGGAGCTGGCCCCGCATGGCTAACATCTTCCATGACTACCAGCACTGCTTTGCTGAACATCTTAATAAAATTCGGGCTTTATTGACAAGAAATGACTCCTCTCTGTACTGTCCAGATAGATACTAGTAAGAAACCATGTTTTTTTAGTTTGTATGAAGGTGTGAGTGGGTATAAGTACACCTTAGACCAGGCATGGTTAACCTCCGAGTACCTGTTGTTGTCCACGTAGCGGATGAGGAGGGGGTAGAGGGCGTACAGGTCTCTGCAGAGCACGGCAAACTCATCCCTGATGGTTCCCTCCTCGCTGTCCACCTCCGTCTTGCCCTCCAGACGCAGGTGGTCCTCCTCCGCCACCACCTTCCCCGCCCTCTTCTTCAGCTTCTCCATGGTGGGGATGAAGTGGGACTTGAGCATCTCTGGCATGGCCCTGCTCACGATGGGCTGGGCGAACACTGGCGCACACACACGTGCACACACACACACACACACGTGCACACACACACACACACACGTGCACACACACATGCGCACACACACACGTGCGCACGCACACACACAGGGGGCAAAGTCAATGATTAAATCCTTTTAAGGTCCTCGACCTGGATGAACTTCATATCATAAAGTTGTCTGAAGAGTGAAGTTTCAATCAAAAATGTTATAAATGTATATAATCCAATGAAAGAAAGCTGTCTTAGGTGAAGGGCTCACTAACAGCACCGAACCCACATCCATGGCCTTGACGTGGGGGCTCAGACACACGCTCACCTGCCAGCCTCTTCATCCAGGAGGCCTCGTCGATACCCAGGTTGTTGACCACGATCTTCATGATGCTGCCCAGCAGTTGGTTGAGCTGTTCGGAGGTGACGTTGGTGCAGATCTGGCCATCCAGCTCCGGGTAGTTCTCCAGCCCCCTCTCCCACCAGCGGGGCAGGTAGTTACACAGCATGGGCAGGGTGATCTCGATCACATGGGGCATCTCCGTGTAGCGGGCCCCAGACTCAGCCAGGTGCCCAATCTCCTTCATCAGAATCTCCAGCTCTGGGATGTCTGTACACAGCTCCTCCACCTGGTTAGGAAGACCCAGTACTGAGGAAGAGGAGGAGAACATTAGAGTGGAAACGATCGCGGATTCAACTGCACATTTTAAGTGCGGGCATTGAACAGAGCGACTACTCCAACGCCGACCGGATATGTACATATTACATCATCGACTTTAAGAGAGGGTTTGGGGCGAGAGAGGTTGCGGTTGCTGTGACTCACTGGCTCTCTCCCGCGGGGTTTTGGTTGTGTAGACAGAGTAGGCGTTGAACTCGTTGAGAGCAGGCTCCAGGTAGGCCACAGGCATGGCTGCAGCCAGGTGAGCAAGACACTCCCCCAGGGCTGGTCTCTGTCTGCAGGACACACACACACAACAGCGTCATCACCTTACACTGAACACACGTGTCTCTACAGCCACACGCTAACCCTAACGCTCACACTCACAAGAGAGAAAGTATGTCTACTTACTTCTCTGCGTGTGGAGTCTTCACAGTGCCCAGAGAGTAAATGCTGCACATGATGCGGTAGCATGATATCTGCAAGTCATCCACTGGGGGGAGAGAGAAAGAGAAAGAGAGAGAGAGAAAGAGAGAGAGAGAGAGAGGAAGAGAGAGAGATAGAGAGAGAGAGACAGAGAGAGAGAGGAGGGATGAAAAAGGGAGAACGAGAGAGAGAGGGAGATAACACATGAAATAATATTAAAATAGTGTGCGGTCACGTCTTTGATTGTTGCTTCAAAGTAAGGCCAACTCACGGATGACATCATCTCCAAACTGGTGCTGGGCGATGTGGTCGAACAGGGAGGTGAGGACCGGCAGCAACGCAATGGTGGTGTAGTTGATGTTCTGGGACACGCCCTTCACCTGTACACACACACACACACACCTTAGTGTACCGCCTTTTGACAAGCTTCTGATGAAGACCACAGGAGGAAGTGGACCTCACCTGGTTCCGGCTGGACACCTTGCCTAGTTTGAGGTTCTCCACCATCTTCTCGATGTCGTCCGCTGCACTCTCAAAGAACTGGCGCAGCCCTGCCTTCACAATCTCAGGGCCTGATTTCATCACCGTCCTAACAAACAGGGAGAGAGACAGAGAAATGAGACGTCAGGTTGGAGAGAGAGAGACTTATTACATCTAAGGAGAAAAAAGGTATAAGAAGGAACTGAATAGATCCAGTATGGATGAGTGTGTTACCTGGCATCGAGTGACCGGGACAGGATGTGCAGACAATTGACCACTGCACTAGCGTCCGTTCCTGAAGATCGAACAGAGATGCTTTGTTACCACGGCAACATCAACACCGAAGACCCCCCGCCCCGACGACAGCGACCATCCCCAAATCTGAATCACACACGCCCGAGCCTGCCACAAAAACACACTGGACAACGTTCAACGAAACGGCTTGGATTCATCACAGCTAAATATCCGCTTGTTGGTTTCCCAGTAAAAGCGACGTCCGGCTAAGCCAGTGGGTAACCCAGGCGACAGCGTTCTGTGGGAGTGATGTCACGCTACTGTGATGTCACGCACGCATGGTGGTGGTGGATGGAGGAACGCAGGTGAGGTGGCTACAGAGGCGCTTCAGGTCAGCCAGACACAACGCGTCATGGGGGAGCCAAGCCAGGAGCCCCAGGGGGCCCCAGCAGTGACACAAACACATGCTGCTTCTCTGCACTGTCAGTGACCACCAGACACCCAGAGCTACACAGAGCTACACAGAGCTACACAGAGCTACACAGACAAGAGGGAGAGCGGCCAGGACAACCAGGCAGAGCAGAAGCAGAGCTAGAGAAGGGAGAGGAGGGGAGGGTTAGAAAAGGAGGGTGGGGAGGAGGGGTTAGAATTAAACCAGAAGTTGGACAGTTTTAGAGAGCGGAAGACAGTAGGGTAGAGGAGTTAGACCATCATGCAGGTTTCCTTACCAAAGAGAGAAACTCTGTGTCTCACCAGAGCAGCCAACTTACAGAAGATACTGAGGGTGGGGGGAGAGAAGAGGGGAGGGGAGAGAGGAAGGGGAGGGGCGAGGTAGGGCGAGGTAAGGCGAGGTAGGGCGAGGTAGGGTAGGAAAGATGGAGGAGAAGGGGAGGGGGGAGGTCAAAGCCAAAAAAAGGAGATCAGGGAAATTAAGGAGGTTTCTACAGAGTGAGGAAGGAGATGGGCGGGGCTAGAAGTAGAACTGGAAACAAATACTGACACAAGCCAGATATTGGATTCAAGGTTTCCGGTACACAGATTCCAGTACACACACACACACACACACACACCTGAAGGACAGTCAGGGAGAAAAAGGGATTATCCTCATTGGAACTGTTTGTTGAGACTGTTTTGGCAACTGACCTTGCAATCATTTCTTTCTCCTTATTGGATGAGATGCCTCCACTGCCCATGATTTTAGCGGGTGTGGACAGGAAATACAGGCAGTGGTTCTTGAAGTACTGGTTCACAAGCGGCAACAGAATCTAGAACAGAGAAGCAGGCAATTTGAAAAGCAGTGTTTGAACGCATCAAAGGGTCGAAAGCACTTTGTTTTATGACGTTCGTAATTCGTGATGCAGTTGTTTCCCAAGTTGTTTCACAGTCTGGCAGTCTGAGCTAATGACAAGTGCTCCAGCTGTTCCTGTCTCACTTTGGCAAAGAACTTGATCTCCTGTTCGTGTGGGGACTTCTCCACCCTGCCACTGCTAACCACAGCCTCTGAGAACAGAAACACAAAGACCACCACATCAACCATGGGTGATAGAAAAGGGGGAACCGAGCGTGTTTATGTCATGTCCCCCCCCCCGTCCCCGTCCCCGTCCCCCCAAACTCCCGCTCACAACTGTACCGAGATGGGCAATGAACTCCTGGGCGATGTCCATCCACTTGAGAAGCTTCTGGAGGAAGCCGTAGGCAAAACGCTTCTCAATGGAGGAGATGTCTTGTTCCATGTCCTTCAGACCCCTGAGGAGAGAGAGGGAGAGAGAGAGGGAGAGAGAGAGAGAGAGAGAGAGAGAGAGAGAGAGAGAGGAGGGAGCGAGAGAGAGGAAGAGAAAGAAAGAGAAAGAGAGGAAGAAAAGAAAAGGAGAGAGAAAGAGGGAGAGGAGGGAGAGAGAGAGGAAGAAAGAGGAGGGAGAGAGAGAGAGAGAGAGAGAGGAAGAAAAGGAGAGAGAGAGAGGAGGTAGAGAGAGGAAGACAAAAGGAAAACAAAACAGAAAGGTGAAGACTAGAACCTCTTCCTGGTCCACATGGGTTTTCTAGAGAGGAGGACTTGAAGTACCTGGTGACAGCAAAGCCATTCATCTGCAGGAACTTGAGCAGGTCCTGTGCCTTCTCCCTGTCCCTGGCCTTCTCCTTGGCCGTCAGGGTGTCATAGGGCACCAGCAAGGGGTGGGTTCCGCCCCCTAAACAAACCACAGACTTAAACCTAACAACGCACTAAAAGCACACAAGGACAACCAACCGAAAAGATCCTTTTGACAGAGCGTCACTCTCACCTTTAGCCTGGAGTTCCAGTTTCTTCTTTCGGCCCCAGGTGTTGTGGTAGTTCTCAGCCAGCTGTTCAGCCATGGACTGGAGGGAGGGAGAGCCAGTGAGGATATTGCAATGTCGAGTCGTGCAAAGTCATGGTCATGTCATGTTTACGTCATGTACCTGCAGTTCTCTGGACAGGGCCATAGCAGAGATGTCCACAGGCTGAGGGCTGTAGCCATGGCTGGGGTCATACGTAGCCTGCAGAGACAAGCCACAGAGAAACATGACACGTGCATTGGATCACCGATGACTTGAAACTTCCGCCGGGTCTTTTCGTCCCTGTTTACCTGAGCCGTCTGGGAGATCTTGCGGGTGGAGGTGGCGGCCTTCTTCTCCACCTCTCCCTCTCCATCCCTGGCCTTCTCCAGGGTCCACTCCCAAGCTAGCATGGCCTTGATGGACTCCTTGATAGGCCAGCGGTAGATCTCCTTGTCCTGAACCACAGAAAAATTCATTATAAAAAAACTATACATGTAACAGTACACACACTCTATATAGGAAGTACTACGTGTAGCAATGAGGAGACAATTATTCATATTTTGTTCCTAAACGGTGCTCACCTTCTCAGAAAAGGTCTTGTAGGGGCGGAGCATAGGGTGCGTCTTGGCGTTTTCATCCAGCACTTCTCCGTAAGTCCAGTTGCTCTGAATCTAAAAAACAGACACAGGATGATCCTGATGGTCTATGAGTCCACACTCCAGAACCCTTGTGTGTACTCTATGGAGCCCGCAAGGACAGACCGACCTTTTCAAAGGCCCACTTGTCATGAGTGTGCTCTGCAAATTTGTTGATGAACGGGTCCAGTCTCTCTGGGATGATGGTACTGCAAGAGGACAGTCACTGGATCAATACGATGCGTTTGTTAATGGGCCGGGTCTGTTTTCGTACGTTTTAATGATCGTTATCGCGTCTTACTTGGTGGTCTCCACAGGTTTGGGGTCAAAATTGCCCTCGGCATCCACAGAGGCCTTTTTCTCAGTGTTGGAGCAGAAACTGGCATCCACATAGTCGGGTGGAATAGCGCCAGCGATGGCACAGATACAGGGCATGGCGATTTTGAACAGCTCGGCATCAAATTTCTGGATGGTGGAAGGAGAGGGGAACAGGGAGGGAGCCAGGAATGACCCTGGTTAACGGCAGCAGAAACTGGCACACTTAAGAATGCGTTGGATGGAATTCCGTGCTGTTGGAGGGAGAGGAAATGCCTACCTTGTGCGCCAGGGATTCAAAGATGCCCCAGAAGAGTTTACGCGAGAGGTGAAGTTCCTCCTCTGATGTCACCCCGAAGTTGGCCCAGCCGTTGGGGAGGCAGTAATACTTCCAACAACGCTCGTAGTGATTGGTCAACAGCTGAAACCAATAGGGAAACAGAGTTACGAAAAAACTCCCGGGCTTCGTCGCGCTCGGAATGACAAAACGAATTAAATGGCGTGTGGGCGGCGTCAGGTTATTTTCAAGCGACGCCCCGCAGCGTCAGAGACGCGAGCGCTCTCCCGCACCTTGAGGGGCATCTTGGCGTACTCGTTGAGGATGGGCACGTCGAACACCAGCCTCCTGAGCAGGTGCTGGAGCATAGAAGGTAGAAGGTACCTGCAGAGGAGCACAGTTGGATTGACTGGACCAAACTGGAGTACCACAGAGAACCTAGGCCATGGAGCGGGCAATCCTGATCCTCCTGGACCACTGTCCTGAAGATGTTAGATGTTTCCATGTTGTAGCAAACCTGATTCTAATGATCAGGCTTCCACAGAGCATTCATTTGAATCAGGGGTGCTGGAGCAGGAAAACATCCAACACCTTCAGGACAAGGTTGACCAAAGCCAAGACTTGCACTTTGGTGTTGAGTGTGAGGAAGCTCCCCTGGTTGGCTGTGAGTGAGGGCTGTGTGGCTGACCTGCAGAGTGACATGAGACACTCCTCGATGACGTCCCTCTGGGCCTTGGTGAGGGCACGACCCCGGGACAGCCGGTAGATGGTGTGCAGCATGGAGTCGATCATGATGGCCCGGTGATCTGTGCCGGCGAAGAGAGGCGCGCACTTGGTGAGCAGAGGCAGCACGGCGGAGCACAGGTAGCGGTTCAGAGCCAGAGCCATCTCAGTGGTGCTGAACGCCACCTAGAGGCAGGGAGGGGAAAAGCACTTCAGAGTTTGCTGAGAACGCATTGAGAACACATTTGCCGAGAACACATAACACCGGAAAGGCCTGAGGAAATCAACTCTGGATAGAATGGAGGACGCTGGAGGAGCGCTCTGTGCTTGTGAGGAAGACGCTGGAGGAGCGCTCTGAGTTTGTGAGGAAGATGCTGGAGGAGCGCTCTGTGCTTGTGAGGAAGATGCTGGAGGAGCGCTCTGAGCTTGTGAGGAAGACACTGGAGGAGCGCTCTGAGCTTGTGAGGAAGACGCTGGAGGAGCGCTCTGTGCTTGTGAGGAAGATGCTGGAGGAGCGCTCTGAGCTTGTGAGGAAGACGCTGGAGGAGCGCTCTGTGCTTGTGAGGAAGACACTGGAGGAGCGCTCTGTGCTTGTGAGGAAGACGCTGGAGGAGCGCTCTGAGCTTGTGAGGAAGATGCTGGAGGAGCGCTCTGAGCTTGTGAGGAAGACACTGGAGGAGCGCTCTGTGCTTGTGAGGAAGACGCTGGAGGAGCGCTCTGTGCTTGTGAGGAAGATGCTGGAGGAGCGCTCTGAGCTTGTGAGGAAGATGCTCTGGCTCACCGTGTCCAGGGATGCGGCAGCCCTCATGTCCGGCAGGAAGCCCACCTCCAGCACGTGCAGCAGGAAGTCCTGGTTATCAATACCGTACACTCTGTCCAGGAACAGCACCATGGAAGCCTTGTGGTCCGGACAGAAGCTGGCTGACATCTTCGGCTCGATGGTGTGTCCGTCTGTCAACAGATCGAGGTAGAGAGAGAGATCTGGAAACTGGAAATTCTGTATATATTCTGTTTGTATTCTGTGTACAGCATGGCATGAAGAACAGCGCTACATGTATGTAATCTGTAAAGAATCAACACACATTAAAAGCTGCAACACCAGTACCGATAATTAAATCTAGCAGCTCTGTTTTTCGAACCTTTGCCAAAGGCAGGGATCTGGACAGCCAGACTGATGACTCCAACCAGGTCCTCTATGGGCACCAGAGACCTCAGAATGGCTCTGATCCTCAGAGCTTCCCCCTTGCCCGCTTGGATCAACTGTGGACAAACAGACCTCAGTCACTCCCATAAAGAAACAAGTCCCCTCTGACCTCCAGACTCTAAAAAAGAAGGCTCGTGGGCCTTTCTACTCACATGCATTTCAGGGGCGCATCTGCCCAGCAGATCAATGAGGGCGGAGTAGAAAGACATGATGGCGTTGCCTAGATGCACGCGGTTCTCCTCCTGCTGCTCCTCCCCTCCGAACCTACCGCAGAGGAACACCCACATGTAAACAACACCACGGTCCTTTCCCTCTCTAATGCGTCTCTACTGAGTACAGCATTAAAGGCTTCAGCTCGTAAACAAGAGTAATGTCTCTCTGTCTATCCTGAAGCAGCTGTTCTGAGGGAGGCCTCACATGGGGAAGCGCCTGTCCTTCTTCACCGTGGGTCCGTCCCTGGCAGGGTCCTCGGAGATCTTGATGGCCTCTTCGATGGCGGCCAGCAGGCCGGCGCCACCCTCCCCTCTCAGGGCGGGACCGAAACACTCAGGGCGCCGGATGAGTAGGCGCACCACCACGTTGGCATTCTCCTCCACGCTCTCTCCTGCGAGCGAGACACAGACGCTGAATGCCACGCAGAGATTCTGGAGACTAGAAACTGTTGGTATTTGATCTCTATAGATTCCTATGGTTGAATCTCTGTCTTTGCCTGCGCATGACCAAAAACAGTGTAACAGTGATGGATGGAACTGACCGTTGACGAAGACAGCGAATCGCAGGAAGTCTAGGTATCTCTCTCCTCCACAGGGGTTCCAGCCGATGTCGGGGTACCCCTTGGACAGCAGCATGGGGCAGCTTCGGAGACCACAGCCGGCCAAGTACGTCACCACCTGTGACCCCAGACAGACAGGACAGGGTAGGCAGACATCATTAGCTTTGTGCCTCTTATGGTGCTTCATAACGGCACCTGCGTGTCTAACAGCGCCTGCGTGTCTAACAGTGCCTGCGTGTCCATGTCGAGTACTAAGCGGAAGCTGACGCAAACCTTCTCCAGATCCTGTTCCTGCAGAGCCAGAGCCAACTCGTTGTTGTCGATGCACGAGGCAGCAGCAACATCCAGAGGGGTGGAGCCACGCATGCCTGGAGGCGGAGCAACAATGACAACAACATTTATATTCAAGTTGACTTCAGCCGCTGGGTTCAAACCTGTGGGAGGAAAAAAAGAACCTGGCTGTTCTTTTCTGACGACAGGTACTGACCCAGGCCGATGCCGCTGTTCTGAAGCAGGTAACTGAGATGATCGAACATGGAGCGCTGGTTCTGACGGCTAATACGGCAGAAGTAGCACAGGAAACGGCAGCAGTTGGTAACCATCTGGGGGAACCTAATCTCCTGGTGAGGGAGAGAGAGAGAGAGAGAGAGAGAGAGAGAGAGAGAGAGAGAGAGAGAGAGACATTCGGGTTAGGTTCAGTAAACTGTCACAAGAAAACCTGATCTGCGCTGCTAGCATGAAGAACATAAACAAAATGGACCCTCACCTTGGAGTCCCCACCTCCACCCAGCACGTTGACCATCACCTCCATGACGGTCTCATGCATGCCCAGAGCTCGCATCAGATTAGGATGCTGGTAGAACACCTTGTTATTCATGATGTTCCTGGCAGAAGCGAAAAGAAAAAGAAGAAAGTCATTACATTCCAGCTCCCTGAGACTTTTAGATTCTCCTCACATGGACAACCTGTCAACGTCTTTCAGAAACAGGGTCTTCAACCTTGAATCAACCATCCACAACTTTTCTCCTCTACACACCCGATGCTCTGGATCATCAGCCTCTCCTCTTCAGGGCCCATCTGGACGATGAGGAGCGAGCGGATCTGACCCAGACACTCCAGCAGGTCCATGGTGTCCTGGACCGACACGGCGCTGATGATGTAGGCCTTGGGCAGGGCTCTGATCAGCTCACCCAGCCCGTCGTACTGCCGGTGGAGCAGGCTGAACATCATGCGCACCAGCTCCGGGTTCTGGATGAACGACTCCTGGGCCCAGTGGATCATGGTGTGGGAGATAAGCTCTTGAAGGGTGCCTTGGAGAGGGAGAGGAGAGCCAGCTAAGACCTGCCGATCTGAGGAAGGATTTTTGCGAAGGATCTGAGATGTGTTTTGCTGCGTGTGTCTCTTACTAGGTTTGACTTCCTCCTCTTCCTCCGGCTCCTCCTCCTCCTTCTTCTTGCGGAGGTTCTTGACCTTGTCCACCAGGCTAATGAGCCGGCCCCTCAGAGAGGTGTCCACCTCCTCCTCCTCCTCCTCCTGCTCTATGTGCACACCTGGAGTAGAGGGAGGGAGGGAGGGAGGGAGGGAGGGAGGGAGGGAGGCAAGAGGAGCTTAGCAGGCCCATATCACAAACAGCAATTCATGTAATTGCAGAGTTGTCTTGTCTGTTGAAACGCGGCAGTCAGAACTGACCACAGTGGAGCAAGATGTCGTTGTGGAACTCAGTCAAAGTGTCACGGACTTCCTCTGGGACCGGACAGTCCTCCTCGTCAGGCCCGTTCTTGAAGTTAGTCAGCAAGATGACCTGGAAGGAACACAGGTTAAGGTCAATCAATCAACCTCGCAATGACACGCCCCTCGCTCGCTAACGCCCCAAGCGCGTCCCCGTACCTGTTCCTGAGGTGGGGAGCGGAACTCCCGCGTCTTCCGCGCTGTCTCGGCGGCGCTCATGGTGAACGCCCTCATGAGCTCGTTGTAGCGTTCGCGCTGGTTGCTCTGGATGGCGTAGACGAAGTGGTCGGAATAGGCGACAATCGCCTCCACTCGGTGTCTCAGTTCACAGTCACAGAAGTACTGGAGCAGAGTGCACATCTGTGGGAGGAAAGAGAGAGAGGGTGAGAGAGCGAGGGCGAGAGAGACAGACATGTCAATTCTGAGCTTATTTAGAGGATTTTTACGAGCTGATGTCTTTTAAAATCTCTGACTAACCTGTAGTTTGACAGACTCTGGCATGGTCATTTGCAGTAATCCCTCTTCCAGGCCTTCCTCCTCTTCTTTCACTTCCGCCTCCACTGCCTCACCTTCTTTCTCTTCCTCTACATTCTCTCCATCCACTTTCACTTCTACCTCGCCCCCTTCCTCAAGCTCCGCCTCCTCTTCGCCCTCCTCCTTCTCCAGATCTTTCAGCTCCTCCTCTTCCTCCTCTCCCATTCCTTCATCCTCAAGGTCAGCTTCCTCCTCTTCTTCTGCCTCCTCCTCCTCCTCCTTCTCCTCCTCCTCCCCCTCCTCTTTGGACGTGGATTCGTCCCCCTCTGCCGCCTCTCCCTCCTCCTCCTCTTTCTTGGCCCCGAAGACGTTGGGATCAATCATTTTCAGGATGTGCATGGTGTCTTCGTCGTTGAAGATGCCCATGATCAGCAGGGTGCTGATGAGCTTCAGGATGGGGACAAAGTGGAACTCCACGCTGCCCCCTACTGGATCTCGCATGGCCTGACTTCCGTCCAGCACGGCCTCGGTCAACATGCTGATGGCTTTGGTTTTCAGTTCCTGGAGGGACGACAGCCACCGCATGCATAACTGAAGTGACCGTCTCCGAGGCAGCCAGTCTCATTCGCGTACAAAATTCAGCTCCAATCACACACTTGTCTCACAATAATGATAATAATCATCAATCATAAATCATAAAAACACTTACCTGCAGAGGGAAGATGGGACTAAGAGTGTAGAGATCGAGATCTGTGCCCACAAAGTTTATGGGGGAAAAGTGAAGTTTGGGCCGTAGACATGTGGTCAACCCCACCCCAGGAAGAGCGTGGGCCTTCTCTGCGTCAGGGTACAACGTGATGCTGAGGGTCTCCGTTGTCATGGGTACGATGAACTCCCTGTTGGTCCCCAGGCGCGCCCGCTTGGCCGACTCCAGGTGGATGCTGATGAGCAGGTCGTAGTAGCCGCCGCGGAGGGGCCCGGGCAGGTAGGTGTTCTCGATGGCATAGAAGAGCTGGGACTCATCCACGTGGCTGCAGAGGGCGTGGGCCACGCGGTTGTTGCCCAGCGCGCACACGGCACAGTACAGCATGAGGGTGTGGAAGTGGAACTTCATCAGGTCCTTCTGCTCCGACAGCTCCAGGATGTCGATGCACCTGGTGGGGACGGGCAGGAGGAACGACATGGGTCACGTGGTCCAGTTATCACCCTACGCCATGCAGGTGCAACTGGGCATGTCGATTGCAAAAGACGAGCCAAAAGCTGTTGTAATATGCGGGGAACATTTTTTTAATAACATCTAATCAACATAAACGACAATCTTTCTATAGTCTAAACTATAATCTATAATATAAATGCATTCTGTAACTATATAATCTAACTATAATCTAAATCTAATTTTTAACCGTATTCGCATAATTCTCTAGCCATCATAAAAGCAATCTTTTCTGGATTTCTGCAACCCTGACACGCGTGCATCCTTTCATTCTCATCTTACACCTTTGGAACAATTAATCTTTTTCTTATTGCCCCCCCCCCGCCGTCCCCCGACCCCCCGGTCGACCTCTGACCTGTTCTCCTCAGGGATGTGCAGAGCCATCATGATGAGGGGTTCGATGCACTCCACCATCCAGCCCAGCCTCTCGCTCACCCGGCCCACCTGCGGGTCCAGGAAGTGGTTGGGCATGCGGCTCCAGATCACCGGGGTCAGCATCTGGACGTCCAGGCGGGGGGGACACTGGGGAACTGGGTTCATTCGTTCGCTGCGGAACATGGCCGCCGAGATGGGCATGATGTTCTAGAGCGTGAAAGAAGGACAGGGAAGGAGGGAGAGAGGGGCGGAGGAAAGAGAGAGGGAGAGAGAGAGAAAGGAAGGAGCGAAAGAGAGAGGGAGGGAGGAGCGAGGGAGAGAGAGAGAGAGGAAGGAAAGAAAGCGAGAAGGAGAGAGCAAGGAAGGAGTGAAAGAGAGAGGGAGAGAGAAAGACAGGGAGAAAGAGAGAGAGAGAAGAGAAAGCAAGAGGGAGAGAGCAAGGACAGAGCGAAAGAACAAGAGAGAACTATAAACAGGTGGCCACTAAAAGTAGTACGGATTTCAGTACGAAAGTCAACCAAAGGACAGAGAGGACCGGCTCCTCAAAGAGAGAACAGCCAGAGGCAGCAGAACAGGACCACTCTGACCTTGAGTTTCCCCAGTTCCAGCTGCATCAGGTTCTGACTGGTGGGCTGGAGGAACACGGCGGGGAACAGCTTGGTGTTGGGCTCCACCTGGAACGCAGAACATCTCGCTGTTTACTCCTACACAACCCTATACTTCCACGGAACAAGCCTTCACCCCGTGCCCTCTCCCACAGAGCGACACCTACACGCAGAAGGATTTCTTCATAAGCACACCACACAGGTATTCTCTAATGCACACTCGCTCCACCTCCTTCACCTGGTAAAAAGCATTGATCTCCTTCCCATTGGCTGTGAATGTCATGAGACCTGTTGCCAGGTCAACCAGACAGCCAACCACAAGGTCTTCCTGATTGAAGCGTGCCTGCTGGGAGCTGTTGCCAATGTCTCCGCCCCAGACCATGTAGCAGTTACTATGCTTCATGCTGTAGGTGGAGGGCAAAGGAAACAAAAAGACAAACATGGACATGGAACAGACACCACATAGAAGAACACATTCTTAATCTGTCTTAATATGCTTCTGGGTTAAACGTCAAATAACCACAAATCCAATTGGGATTTCCTCCACGAGAAGAGACTGACCTGTCGTGGATGTTGCCCTGGTCGTCGCCCACGGTAACGGTGACATTCCGCACTTTTGAGAGGTCAAAGCCAGGGTCGTACTGGTGATAGTCGGGCGTCACCCAGCCCACCCAAACACCACTGGGCTCCTGGCCGGCAAAGATCCTCACCGAGTAGTAATACTGCAGATGGAAGAATCAGGCGGATTAGGA
The DNA here is from genome assembly GCA_036571765.1 of Plecoglossus altivelis. Lineage (NCBI taxonomy): Eukaryota > Metazoa > Chordata > Actinopteri > Osmeriformes > Plecoglossidae > Plecoglossus > Plecoglossus altivelis. The sequence continues at coordinate 5,261,826 of BROE01000005.1, read as the reverse complement.
ACGCAGTCTAGAGATCCGTAGCTGGAATCAAATAAGATCTAAATCAGGTTAGGTCAGTCGTGTGTCTGCTGAAGACGCTGTGTTCACCGTGGTGGTGTTGAGGATGATTTCGGGGTCGTCCCGATCGTCCGGGACGACGTCTTCTACCAGACGAGGCACGGCCGGCGGGGCGGGGGTTTGCGTGGTGGCCAAGGCTGCCTTCTTAGCCCTGGAGAACAACCTGGGGTCCGGACACAAACATGTCAGTAATCACCCCCTCCTACCGCTAAACCAAAGTTTGCACTCTGTCATTCTTCTACGAGTCTTTCCTCTCCACACCACAGCAGCTTACCCTTTCTTCTTCCCCTTCTCCGACACGGTGTCCTTCTCGTTCTCGGAGCTCCCCGCCACTTCCTTGGCCACCGAAGGCTCCTTCTCCTCCTGCTCCTTGCGGCTGGCGGACTTCTTCAGCACCTCGAACTCCGAGTCTGGCTCCACCTCCAGGACCTCGTCCTCGGGGATGGTGAGGGCGCGGGTGAGGGGCGTGGTGCCCGCCGTGACCTTGAACGTCTCGTGGAACTCCACGGGCATGCTCAGACGGAGGAAGAGCATGTCGGTGTTGGCGTTCTGCGAGCCGTACGTCTTGTGGGTGAGCTTCAGACAGGGGGCGCTGTCAACCGTCCCATCCACGCGGGACACCTGGAAGGACGGAAGAGAGTTAGACCGAGATTGTCTAGAAAATAGGTCGAAACTGAAATGCATGCATTTTTTTATCGTCCCCAAAGCCTTTATTTCTTTGATTCAGACTTCAGTGTTTCCAAGTTCCACACGGTCTCCGTGCGTGGGATAGTCGCTACCTCGATATGGTGGTGGTTTGTGGGCACGGGGATGAACTGGGGAAGGCTCTTGCTAAACCACATGGTGATGTCCCTCTTCATGTTGATGGCGAAGGGTTCGAATCCCTCCTGGAGGCCGCAGATGGCGAAGTAACGCAGGCTGCTGACGTTCTGGCCCAGGTTGATCCTGCCCACCTGAGACAGGCCCAGCATACACACAGGGATGAAACCTGAAGAGAAGGGATACAAGTTAGCGCTTCGCCTCACGATGACCAAACAGGAAGTCAACAGGAACAGGAAGTAACTACAACGACACTGCGGTAATCCTTCCCGAGGGAGGCTGCTCGCGCTTTGATTTGTATTCTTCCGTAATTACATTTCTGCGCTTCGAAACCTTGCTCCGGTTTCCGTGCTGTTTTTTGGAACTTTGTAATTAGATTTTGGACTTGTAATTTGATTAGAATTGAGACTGAAAAAAGTGACACAACAGTATTCTGGTGGATCGAGTCGTGTTTATCTCCTACCCTCTCCAATCTCGATGTCCTTGAAGGCCATCTCTGATCCCGAGTCGCTGATCAACATCTCCCCGTTCAGGGTGAACATGATGTTCTGCTCAGTCAGGTCGATCATGCAGCCGACCACATCCCCTGACAACCACTGACGGCCAAATGGCTCGTTGCCCACATGCCAGCGCTGAGCCTAAGGGGGTGGAGGCAGGTCAAAGGTCACAACCAAGCCTCAGGGTCATTAACAGTACGGTATGCGGGGTCCATCTCGCCCCCCAGCTGGGCTGTCGGAACCAACCTTGTTGCCGTTGAAGACGTAGGCGAGCTCGTCTGCTCCCAGTTCCGTGTCGGCCCGGACGTTGGGCCTGGACCAGCCCACCCTCATCTCTCCTGTGGTCAACGCCTCAAACTCAAAGTACCACTTCCCCTGGGTAACGGCGTACGACTTCTCCGCCCTGAAGATGCGCACCTTGTCCCCTCGGGTGTTGTCATCCCCATGGCCGCCTGGGGGAAGAAAGACAGACAGGTGGAGCAAGGGAGGGGGGGGGAGGGGGTCAGATCATATTTTCAGGCTGTTGGTTTCCCAGGAGATGGTCAGATCATCTCCTTTAAGCTCCATGAATAGAACTGGACGCAGCCAAGCAGGTGGGGAACGTCAACTTCTGCCGCACCAGCAGACGGGCCTCGGATACCGCGGCAGGGTGACGAGAACCTGCCCTGAACGTGAGCGTTTCGCAAAGAGAATCCAGACACTTACTGGTCTCCTGGTCCGGAGGCTCGATGTTGTAACCGTAGCCAATCAGAGTGCGCACTGCGTTGTTGACGCTGTCTCGATTGGTCTTCTTGGTTTTCTCATCCAGCAGGACGTAAGGCACCAGGCGAGGGTTCCGCTTATTCATGATGTCCTTGAATAAGAGCACGGAACAGCAACGCACTCGTAACTATGACAACGATGCTAATGTTTGTGAATGTGGTGGTATTTACAGCCCTTCTATCGATCCCTGTGTTACAGAGTTAGATGGGAGGGAATAGGTTGGAAAATACCTGCACGATACTGTAGGTCCACCCCTGTCGCACGCGGTCCCTTGCCCACACGTTGTGACCGTTCTCTGCCAGCTTCTCCACCAGCTGGTTCTGGTTGGGCGTCAATTTGACATGGTTCAGGTCCAGCGGGGCGGGCTTGAATCCGTTGGTCATCACGTAGCTGTGGGGGCGGAGGGGGCGGAGGGAGGGAGTCACGCAGGCAGTTATTGGCACGGCAGCGTTTGTTGTTTGTCAGAGGAGCATAAAGGAAGCTCTGAAAGAAGAGAACGATAGCGGGCATGTGGCCCAGACGTCCTTGGCTGGAACACTCACGTCTTGGGTAGCTTGATCTTCTTCAGGTTCTCCTCTGCCTTCTCGTCTCCCATTCCCACATGGCAACCTAGAGCTAGCAGAGTCCTGTAGCATGCCAGGGACACAGGTTACTACCTAGAGCCACAGGCAGCGTTTCGAGAAAGCTGACTCAAAGGAGGAGATAGAAAAGCGAATGAAGGCCAAACTATTGGCCCCTTTGGACAATACTGCACACCCACGACGGAACATTCTGGCTGAGCACAGGAGCACGTTCAGTAATGTATTCGTTCTGCCATGGTGATCAACCGAATGCTTCAGTTTCAAAGCGTTGGTACTACTAGTCATTGAACACCAGACATTCTGAAGAAAACAAACCATGCTCTTTGTTTCAAATATTGTTCGTAACAAAAACGGTGACTTTACTGTGTACTGTGTATTATTACTGTGTAGTATTTTAACCCCTCCTTGAACCGCCACCTTAACGTGGTGGAGGGGTTTGAGTGCTTGAATGATCCCAGGAGCTATGTTGTCGGGGGCAATAAGCCCCTGGTAGGGTTTCCCATGGCAAACTGGTCCTAGGTGACTAGCCAGACTAAGTGCGGTTCAACAAAAACCCCTATGACGACAAAACTAAGGAGCATCGTTACGTCGCCCGGAGTGGCGTTACCGGGGCCCCGCCCTGGAGCCAGGCCCGGGGTGGGCGCTCGCAGGCGAGCGCCTGGTGGCCGGGTCTTTGCCCATGGGACCCGGCCGGGTATAGCCCGAAAAGGCGACGTGGGATCACCTTCCTGCAGGCCCACCACCCACAGGAAGGACCGTAGGGGGCCGGTGCAGTGTGTTTTGGGCGGCGGTCAGGGGCAGGTGCCTGGACGACCGAGGCCATGCACACGGTCTCTAGCGCTGGGGACATGGAATGTCACCTCGCTGGCAGGAAAGGAGCCCGAGCTTGTGCGGGAGGTAGAGCGTTACCGGCTAGATATAGTCGGCCTCACCTCCACGCACAGCCTGGGTTCTGGGTCCATTATCCTCGAGAGAGGCTGGACTCTACATTTCTCTGGCGTTGCTCGCGGGGAGAGGCGGCGGGCTGGCGTGGGCTTGCTCATAGCCCCGTGGCTCAGCCGCCACGTGTTGGGGTTTACCCCGGTAGACGAGAGGGTCGTGTCCCTGCGCCTTCAAGCCGGGGACAGGTCTCTCACTGTTGTATCGGCCTATGGGCCGAACAGCAGTGCAGAGTACCCGGCCTTCTTGGGGTCCCTGGGAGGGGTACTGGATAGTGCACCGACCGGGGACTCCATTGTTCTGCTGGGGGACTTCAACGCCCATGTGGGTNGATGATGTTGTCCTGATGGCTCCATCGGACCGGGACCTACAGCATGCACTAGAGCGGTTTGCAGCCGAGTGTGAAGCTGCCGGGATGGGAATCAGCACCTCGAAATCTGAGGCCATGGTTCTCGACCGGAAGAAGGTGGCTTGCTCCCTCCGGGTGGGTGGGGAGCCCTTGCTTCAAGTGGAGGAGTTCAAGTATCTCGGGGTCTTGTTCACGAGTGAGGGAAGGACGGAACGTGAGATTGACAGGCGGATCGGTGCGGCGGCCGCAGTGATGCGCTCTCTGTACCGGTCCGTCGTGGTGAAGAAGGAGCTGAGCCGGAAGGCAAAGCTCTCAATTTACCGGTCTATCTACGTTCCTACTCTCACCTATGGTCATGAACTTTGGGTAATGACCGAAAGGACGAGATCGCGGATACAAGCGGTCGAAATGAGTTTTCTCCGCAGGGTGGCTGGGCGCTCCCTTAGAGATAGGGTGAGGAGCTCGGTCACACGGGAGGAGCTCGGAGTAGAGCCGCTGCTCCTCCACGTCGAGAGGAGCCAGCTGAGGTGGCTCGGGCATCTGTTTCGGATGCCTCCTGGACGCCTCCCTCGGGAGGTGTTCCGGGCATGTCCTACCGGGAGGCGGCCCCGGGGAAGACCCAGGACACGCTGGAGGGACTATGTCTCTCGGCTGGCCTGGGAACGCCTCGGGATCCCCCCGGAGGAGCTGGAGGTGGTGTGCGTGGAGAAGGAAGTCTGGGCCTCCCTGCTCAGACTGCTGCCCCCGCGACCCGGCCCCGGATAAGCGGAAGAAAATGGATGGATGGATGGATGGATGGATAGTATTTTAAATGGATCTTTCTGATTACCAAATTTGATTGGGTTTGCTGTGAAATCAGAATTTCCCTTAAGAATAAATACAGTTCTATTTAATACAATGAAGTACTGCAGAGTACCAGTCACTGGCTGGTATCCTAGCAAGCTCTGATGTAGCTATCCTGCTTCAAACAGGAAGTCCCAACAGAGCACGCTCTTACTTCAGCGTCTCCCCAGACATCTGCAGGTTGTAGTTCCTCTCAGGTTCCGGGAGGTTCTGGAAGTCCACCAGGCAGGGGTGCAGCTTTTTGTTGTCGTCTCGGAACTGTGAAAAGGAGGAACTTGAGATGGTCTGTGTTTTCTTGTCTTCGTGTGTCAGAAAGACAGAGTCGTCGATGTCGATGGATGCGTCAAATCAGATTTATTATTATTATTCCGCTAGCTTCAGTGGAAAGGCTGCTGAGGTTTTGCTGTTTCAAAACCTTGTTACCACCCTCGCAACTGATCAGTACTGGGTCTCCTTCTCCACCTGGGGTACTCCAGTGGTGGTGTGTGCAGACTCACCACACCGTAGGTCCAGCCCTGCTCGATGCGGGTGACTGCCCACAGCTCGTGGATGTTCTCCGCCAGCTTCTCGCGGATCCGCTCCAGGTGCGGCGGGAGAACGATCTGAGGAGCGCAAGAGGTCAGAGGGGGAGACACTCGTGAGCTGCAGGGTCACTGAGACAGCAACACGAGACTGACCGCTGGGCTTCGGTCGGTCGGGCTGACACAGAGAAAGTGGGAGGGCAGCGGGGTTAGGGGCTGGGTTAGGGGCGGGGTTAGGGGAGGGGTTAGGGGTGGGGTTAGGGATGGGGTTAGGTGCGGGTGAAGGATGGGGATATAAGGGTTGGAGGCTTTCCCACATCATCTCTAAGCAGTACCTGGATGGTGTCCACTGGGCAGGGGGTGAAGGAGGTGTGTGTCAGAGACTGGGTTGGACCCAGCAGGTTGCGAACGCCGTCAAAGTCGTGCTTGTACTCCTTGATGGGCTCGATACGCATCCTGTCTTTGGGCAGCAGCGCCTCGTAGCAGGGGGCGTACCCCGGGGGGGGCAGGAACTTGAAGTCTCCATGACGACCACCCAGCAAGAAGCGAGCTCTGGAGCAAAGGACGCAGCAGTTGTCTTGTTATCTCACAGGGAAGATCTTAGGGAACTCCAAAGCTTTTTCTTCCAAGTTAGGCAATAAGGAAACATGGACAGAGGCCAATTCTCTCTCCCCTATTCAATCAGTCTACTATTGACTTTGTCACCACTGTTTATCATTGTAAATACCTCCGATAAACAATTAGGTGTGATCAAAAAAATCTGTCATTGGCATCTCTGACTACAGATTGCTGAACCATGTCTATCCTACTTCAGTTTGATCATGTCTTATAAACTTGGATTAGAAAACAGAGATTTTTGTTGTGCCAAGTCTATCATGCTGTTCCAAGTCTACCCCTCTTTACCAAGTCTTTCTTCTAAATTGCCTAGCAACCTGACAACTTACTTGACTCCGGCCGAAAAGCTGATGACAGGGAAGAAGAGGCCATCCACGTTGAAGTTCTCGAACATGCCCTGCACTGGGTGTCCATTGATACGGAAGGAGATACTGGGCACGCTCAGATCCAGGCAGCAGCTGACCACGTCATCAGCGGCCAGGGCGTGCTGATTGGGCGAGGCCACCTGGCGGGGGACGTGTCCTGGAAGGCAGAGAGGACTTCAGGGACACAGGGGAAAACCGAGAACCGGAATTTCCGAAACCTCGGCGGGGATCATTTCTCAGGCTTTAGCTTACCAGACCACAAGTGCTGCCCGTCAAAGCCGTAGGAATAGAGGTCATCTCCCACACCATTGCCTCCCCAGCCCTCCCCTCCTCCAGGGTAGGGACTGTAGCCCTCGGTCAGGGCCCAGCCCACGCGGAGGTGAGTGGCCTGGGCCGTCACGAAGGGCTCCACGTGGTCCACCATCATCTCAAAGTACCACTTCTTGTACTGCGTGGATCCCTCGCAGGTACCCAGGAAGATGTTGGGTCTCACGCTGCAGACAAGACAGCCTCAGTGACGATGGCCAGCGTCAGACGCGTTATATCAAGGTCAAAGGTCACATCAGGGCCGACACCTACCTGGTGACATAGTTGACGATGTTAGTCTGAAGCAGCAGGTCACGACCAGGAAGTAGGTTTTCTGTGATGAGGTTCTGATTGGATCTCACAGCGACGCCGTTACACACGCAGAGAGAGCGTAAGACGTCCAACACCTGGAAGATGACGCAGGCATGAGAGGAGGGTCTGTTACGGACGTCGCCGTACCTGGTCGTCACCATGGCAACCTGCTGACCTTGTGGTTGCGTCCGTGTTTGTCCAGGAGGGAGATGATGGATTTGATGTGGTTCTCCTGGATGATGTTCAGAACCTCTGGACTCTCGATCAGAACGCAGTAGAGCACCTCCAGGATGCCTGAGGAAAGGCAGACGGTTCTGTCAAGATTCCAGTTACATACGTCAAGTTTGATCATATAAAGCTTGTATTTTGGGTTCAGAATCAGTTACGGTGAACATTATGGTTTGTATTATGGTGTGGACTGGAGAGAGTCTTCCCTGTACCTACCAGAGGACGCCTCCAGTCTGTCCAGTTTGCTGACCAGCCAGTCAAGGTTGTCACAGAACAAAGCGCAGTTGGAGCGGTTCCCTCTAATGAGAGAGGCTGGGAAGAGGTTGAGAACAGATTGTTAGAGGGAAGGGGAGGGACACATCCATGGGAACACATCCACGGGGACACATCCACAGAGACACATCCACGGGATTGTTAGAGGGAAGGAGGGACACATACACGGGGACACATCCACGGGGACACATCCACGGTTGTAGCAGTTTAGGCTATAGCGTAGTGGACGAAAAAGGCCAGCCTACCCAGTAGCTCATAGAGGAGGTTGACGATCTCCTTCCAGGACTCTGCCGCCTCCTCCCCAGCGAACTCCGAGAAATGGGCAGCAGTGTTGTAGACGTTCAGACGGTCGATGCACTCCAGCACAATGGTGATCATCCCCTGAGGCCAGCAGAGAAGAGGAGGGGCTTATGTGGTGGGAACACCGCTGGGTGTTCATTTTCGCATCAGTCAAAAGGGACTGATGAAGGGAGAAACTGTGTGGTTAAGATGTAAAGGACAATAATGGTGTGTTCCTTCTTGTGTGTGTGCTGAGTGGCACTAGAACAGAGGTTCTCAACACTGATCCTCAGGGATGCTCACGTCCTGCGGGTTTCAGATCAGTGTTTTAGATGTTTCCCTGCTCCAATGCATCTGATTCAAACACATGGGTCAATAACTAGCTCTGTAGAAGCCTGGTAACAAAACATGCGTTTGAATCAGGTGTGTTGGAGCAGGGAAACATCTAGAACATGCAGGACAAGGGGGTCCCTGAGGACCAGGGTTGAAAGCCACTGCGCTGGCAGCTTGCCTCCTCTTGGAAGAGGTTCTGTCGGTTGCGGAGCGAGCGGAGCTTGGTCTGCTTCTCCTCGTGCTCCAGCTCCTCCTCTGGAGGGCGGAAGTAGAAGATGAGGTCCTGCAGGGAGAGGACCACCGCGTCCAGCGGCAGGGCCACGGGCCCCGGGGCCTTGTTCTTCCCACTCAGGGAGTCCAGACCCCTAGAGGATACATACACACACAGTCACCACACGCATACACACACCACATACACACAGTCACCACACACACACACATACACACACACACACAAAATCACCATGTACACACACAAACACACACACAGACACACACACACACACACGATCAACACACAAACATAAAGTCACCACATACACACACACAGTCACACCAATGCGTCAACACTAACTACGAGGGTGTGTAGATGGTTACGCTGGATTTTGAAAGGAACAGATGCTGGTCGTACTTGATGAACTGGGTGAAGAGGCCCAGGGTGCTGTAGATCATACGAGCCGCCTGAGACTCCTCGATCTGGGAGCGGGACAGGGACAAGGCGTCGTCCATGTGGCCCTCTTGGTGCAGTATAGCCTGTGCACACACAACATACACATCCATCTGTGCATCACTGAAAGTCTCCAACAGGTTCTACTGCAGTTCAGGGACAGACTTCGATTTCACTTGGCCAATCCCAGTCCTGGTTCTAACGGGAACGGAGACGACGGGAGCCGTGATGAGCCTACCTTCCTCTTCATAAAGCCCAGGCGGGCTGCCTTGGCATCCAGGGAGGCGTAGGTGAGCCACAGCCCCGTGGACACGTGCTGGACGAAGCACATGGACTCTCCGTACTTGATCTCGGGGATGCCCATGCCCTCCACGTCGCGCTTCTTAGCCCCCTCCACCTTCTCCTGCTCGGGGGAACCAGGCAGGAAAGAGGGAAGGAGGGATGGTTAGAGGGAAGGAGGGATGGTTAGAGGGAAGGAGGGATGTTAGAGGGAAGGAGGGATGTTAGAGGGAAGGAGGGATGGTTAGAGGAAACGAGGGATGGATGGAGGCATTGGCATAGGATCGGGGGTGAGACGGGTCCCCCTCGATATTGGAAAATGCTGCATGTGTCCCAGACAAAAGTTAGCCTATTCCATAAGGGCTTTTATTTTGATTAACTTTTATTTTGAAAGCGCAACAAAGAAGATGTCGGATTATGCCAGCAAATCTGTCCCCCCCTCCTCAATGTCAAAGTTAAACCAATGCCCTTGGAAGGAGGGACGAAGAGGGGATTTAAAAGTATAATTCTGACCTTTGTCACTCGGAAACAGAAGGCGGAGAGCTTGGTGTTGGCCTTCTCAGGGTCCACGACCATGAGGCCCTTCTCCTCATCCAGACACAGGTACCGGCCCGTGGTGATGTGCCGCACTCGGAACGACTGGCCCCACTTCATGTGGCTGCCGCTCCAGCTACAGGAACAGGGAAGGGTCAAACTTTACCAGAAGGACAGAGTCAAAAGAAGACATAAAGAGAGAAAGAGAGAGAGAGAGAGAGAGAGAGAGAGAGAGAGAGAGAGAGAAGAAAAAGGGAACACGAGAGACAGAAGTAGAGAGAGAGAGCATCTCACCTAGAGGTGAACTAGAGGAGACTCTCACCTGATTCTCAGTGGCTCCAGCCTCCAGAGGGAGCGAGCCTGGCTACACACTGCACCACCCTCATAGTGGGCCATCCTGCACACACACAAGGGCAGCACTGCTGTCAATATCACCAAGACACAGCATGCTAACTACACCAGCCTGGAGCGACGTAAACACGCTATAGAGGGAGGGAAAGGGTGAGGGAGAGAGGGGGAAAGAGACAGGGGGAAAGAGACAGGAAGAGAGAGATGGGGAGAGACGCGGTGAGAGGGGAGAAGGAAGTAGAGAAGGGCAGAGAGAGGGGGAGAGGGAAAGAAAGAGGGGAGAGAGAGCCGGAGAGGGCGAGAGAGGGGGAGAGCAGGGTGGTGCAAGAGTACAGACAGAGGACAGGGGGGGTACATGGGGGGGATTGGGTGAGACAGTGGGGCAGGGAGGCACAAGGAACTCACCTGCGATTCTCCTCTCCTTCCTCTGGCGTGGAGATGGCCAGGCACTCGTCCATGTGTCCGTGAAACAGCCTGAGAACGTGACCTCCAGTCAGAAACCCTGGGAGAAGGAAACAGGTCAGAGGGTAACCCATACATGTAACATGACATACATGTAACATGACATGCATGTAACATGACATGCATGTAACATGACATGCATGTAACATGACATGCATGTAACATGACATGCATGTAACACACGTGTGAATGTGCGTGCGGGGGATGATTAGAACGAGCTCTGGCACCGTACCCTCGGCCAGCTCGCACCCAGAGCACACTGGGTTCATGTTCCACAGAGTCTGCATGAAGGAAGCGTCCACCATCAGATCTCCACTGGCGTACGACAGGTGCTGGAGGGGAGCAAGGAGCCGGAGGAGGGAAGAGAAGGGACGAGGAGGGAAGAGAAGGGAGGAGGAGGGAAGAGAAGGGACGAGGAGGGAAGAGAAGGGACGAGGAGGGAAGAAGAGAGAGGAGAACGTCCGCAGAAAGAGAGAGGAGCAAACTTAGTACACTCCCCAGGTCTTCACTTCAGCCTTGACATGGAAGAGAGAGATGGACCCTTACCAGGTATCTCTCAGACGACACACTGACCAGGATGAGGTCATCTCCTACCCTGACCTTCTCACCCTCTGACCTCTGCTTGGATGCTGGGTGGATTGTCCACCAGCATGCCTCACCTGGTGGAACACGCGCATGAAATCAGCACAAATACGTCATCTCTCTCTTTTACATGTATAGATGTTTAGTTATTCCCCCCACCCTAGCAGTCCTAACAGTCCATACTGCACCTGTGGAGTCTTCCTGTAAGCCCACGTCGAAGGCCAGCTTGTCGGTGAGTGAGCGTGACGTCGTCAGACAGCTCAGATACTATGGAGGTGAGATCACAACTCCAGGTTGATACATACCACACCTTCACATGCCTCTCTAACTACTGGGGCTGGACATGAACCCAGATGGAAAGAGAGGGGGAGCGAGAAAGAGAGGGAGAGGGATGGAAAAAAGATGGAGAGAGAAAGAGAGGGAAAGGGATGGACAGAGGAAGACAGAGAAAGAGAGAGAGAGATTGAAAGAGTGAGAGAGAGACAGAGAGAAAGAGGGAGAGAGAGAGACAGAGAGAGAGAAATGGAAAGAGAGGGAGAGAGAAAGCGAGGGAGAGAGTAAGAGAGAGAGAGGGATGGATGGAAAGAGAAAGAGATAGAAAGAGAGAGATGGAAAGAGATGGAAAGAGAAAGATTGAACGAGAGAGAGAGAGATAGAAAGAGAGAGAGAGTGAAAGAGAGACGGAGAGAGAGACGGAGAGAGAGAGAAAGACAGAGAGAGACGGACAGAGAGTGTGGTCTCACCATGCTGGAGTGGTAGTGTCTGAGGAGGATAGCGTGGCCATACAGCAGGGTGCGGTGACCTCCACCCTGGGACGACTACAGAGGGACAGAAACCAGCGCACACAGGGTTAACTGACTGGCCTCACACAGCCGGCTAGAGACACCAGTAAAGCTGCCTGCTCCAAGAAGGGGAAGGGAGGAGGAGAAGAAGGAGGAGGAGGAGAGGAGGAGAAGGAGGAGGAGGAGAAGGAGGAGGAAGAGGAGAAGAGGACAGAGGAGAAAGGAGGAGGAGGAGAAGGAGGAGGAAGAGGAGAAGAGGACAGAGGAGAAGGGAGGAGGAGGAGAAGGAGGAGAAGGAGGAGGAGGAGAGGACGAAGAAGAGAAGAGGACAAAGGAGAAGGGAGGAGGAGGAGAAGGAGAGGAAGGAGGAGAAGGAGAGAGGAGGAAGAGGAGAAGAGGAGGGAGGAGAAGGAGAAGAGGACAGAGGAGAAGGGAGGAGAAGAGGACAGAGGAGGAGGAGGAGAAGGGTTCTCTTGCCCACCTCCTTACCACGGAGCTGAGCTCAGTGGAGTGAGAATGTTCTCCTTTCCATACAAAACACCAACCACAACACCAAACACAACACCAACCAAATGCACCAGACCAGAGAAGAGAGACTGTTCAAAGGGAGATTGAACACTTTCTTCATCGCACACAGACCGTGACATTCACAAGTAGCAGGTTAATGTCACTAAACACCAACCAAAAGAGAGCAGACAAGTCAACAGTAGCAACAACAAGGACAATGCCATTCATATCCAGTCATCGCCACCGGTTACAGCTGGCATGGAGAAAACACAGACATCACATGTAATCATCCTACCTTTTCTCAATATCCAGCAAGGTTTCAAACAAACAAACAAAAAAGAATTATGGTTGTAGTGACGGTATAGTTAGCCAGATTCATCATCACCAGCACCAGACACCAGTATGATCATGATCGGGCTTCGGGTTTGTAGGGGTTAAGAAAACCTTGATCCACTGCGATAGGGCCAGGGCACATGTGTCAAAGAGCTGGACTAATCAATTAGCCCTGGGTGACATTAGCACTGGTCTTCAATGGGACAGCTGAAGAGCCTAGAAGCTGGGGGGAGGGGGGGGGGCTAAGACAGGGTAGGGGGGGGCTGGTGGGGCTGGTGGGGGACAGGCTAGGCCAAGCCAGCACTCTGATGGGGTGTCAGGTTCTAAGCCCCCGTCACCCATCGCCCCCTCGATCCCCTGCCCTGGTCGGGACTCTCCGCTGGACTGCATGCCATGCTATTCTCATCCCCGGCCTTCCGCTGGAAAGGCCAGGCTCCAGCTCCAGGGCCCCAGGCTCAGTCCCTCAGGGCTGAGGCTATGTGAGAACAGCCCCTGATAACATGCTAATGTAGCTGCTACGCTACTGATTACACCCACACCTCTGCTGAGTGCATGGGCATGTACCCCAAGCCTGTTGGTCGGAGATGGATCAAACATCTCTAGTCAGGACGCCGCCATGGTAGGATCTTAGGTTGGACTGGTGGGGGGAAGAGTAGGAGAGGGCGGGGGGGGGGGGGCAGACAGGCATGAGCCAAGTGGATGATTGTAGAACGTTGGAGGAGGAATGAGGAAGTGAGGTTAATCCAGAGGAACACGTGACCAGAGGCAGGGAACCATGCCATTATGCACGGGAGGGGTTAATATAGGTGTCAATGGTGATGCATGAAATACAGTTAGATGGTGAGACTGAATGAATATGTAGATGACTGAATGAATATGTAGATAACTGGATGAACATGTAGATGACTAAATGAACATGTAGGCGACTGAATGAAGAAACTGACACCATAGAGGCTGAGTGTGCAGTTAAGGAGCTTGTACGAGCTACAGTTGGTGACAGTAAGTTACTAGAGAAATGCAGTCACTGCTATGTCTATTAGAACGTTATGCTAAGGCTCTGTGTATTGTTTACTCCCAGGTGGGGTCCTACTGCGGAGGCACAGACAGGTGGAAGACAGCTGCATCGTGTCTACAAGCGTGTCAAGTGAAAGAAGTGAGACTAGAGGGGGTGGTGGAGTGCGTGAATGGCAGTCTCTACGTGACTGAATCGGACAACCAGGAGGTGAGTACGGTTTTTTGGGTGTGGGGGAGGAGGGAGGGAGGGAGGGAGAGTGTGGGGTAGGAAGGAAGGAGAGAGGAGGGAGGGTGTGGGAGAGGAGGGAAGGAGAGAGGAGGGTGTGGGAGAGGAGGGAAGGAGAGAGGAGAGAGGGTTTAGGAGAGGATGGTTAGTTCAGGGTAGGTGGGAGGAAGGGTGGGAGGAGGCAGGGAGGGTGTAAGAGGGGACGGAGGGAGAAAGGAGGGACAAAGGGGGGAGGAAGAAGGTGGGGGAAGGAGAGTTTGGGGGGGGGGCTCCAGTTTGGGAAACAAGTTACAGGATATGAGACATGTGCAAAGACATACCCATTTGTCCAAATCGACTGCCTGGTTGGCAGGGAGAGAGAGGTGGAAGTGTCAGAGAAAGAAACAAAAGGTCAAGTGACTTCATGGTCTGGAGTTGTGTGATAAATCTACTCTATAACGGGTGTTATATGGAAGTTTTCTCAGAGAACCAGAGGCGATGGAAACATACTGTTCCAGTAATAAAACAAGGTCTTTTCCGTGAGAGCTAACATGACAGGAAGATAGTTTATTTTTCTTAGATTGTTCTTATCGAACAATACGGCTTGTGTCTCTGCTCCATTATGTACCGAAACAAACCTGAAACCACAGAAAAGCCCAGAAAAATCTCAACCTTTCACAAGCCATGCCTCTTTGAACAAAACGATCTTCTACATCTGCCACCTCAATCATATTCATCCTTCCATTAGTTTAGCCCTCCTGCCATCCTTCTCTGCATCCTCTCATCCCATTCATCCATTTTACAGTTATACATCCATCCATCCAACCATCCATCCATCCAACCATCTATCCATCCAACCATCCATCCATCCATCCAACCGACCATCCATCCATCCATCCAACCATCTTCGCTTACCTCGTTCATCTCCACGGTGTTGGCCAGCATTTCCTGCAGAGCCCGCACTGACAGCGACTGCTCCAGGATGAAGGCACAGATGGCCAGATCTGGGGGCACATTCTGGGGAAGAGAACCCCGATGAGGGGGTGGGGGTGGGGGGGAGGAGTGGTTTAGCACCTGGGCGGGTGTGGAGTCCTGGGATGTGAGGGCTGTTTGCCGGCAGTAGCTCTTACCTGGGCGTTGGAAGTGGTTTCCAGGAAGCAGAGGCGATTCCCAAAGCCCTCGCAGGAGAGGCAGAGTTTGATCTGCTCCTTCAGAACGGTCGCAGTGCACTGCAGTACAATCTGGTCATCCTGTACACACCCCAGAGAGAGAAACACACACACACCATAGTTAGAGCACCTGGCCTGCCTCTAAGGCCTGTGAGGCCTGCCCATGAGGCCTGGCCATGAGGCTTGGCCATGAGTCCTGCCCATGAGGCCGGCCCCTGAGGCCAGGTGTGACTGGGCTGCCAACAGCCCCTCACTATAGGGGGGGGGGTGTTGCTAATAAAGCGAAGACAGAGAAACGAAGCGGGCAGGATGCTAACACAGTCAGTCATTTGTAGCTCCCTGTCAATGCCACAGGCCTGCCAGAGATGGGTGTAAATTCACCGATAAACACCCCCTCCCTCTCCCCTCGTGAACCCACACCTGACATAGAACATTCCCAGCTGCTCTCTCCACTCACTCGTTACGTAAGTCTATCCATCTTCCTCCCCCCTCCTGCTATCTCTATCTCTCTGTCTTCATCTTTCTGCTCCCATTCTTCATCTTTCTTCCTTCCTCCCTCCTCTTAACACGTTTTTTGTCCTTTGTCTTTTCTTCCTTCTCTCTAGCTCTCCTTCTCCCTCCTCTCTCTCTTCCTCTCTCTCCCTCCTCTCTCTCTTCCTCTCTCTCTCATTTTCTTCCTCTCTCTCTCTCCTCTCTTTCTCTCACTCCCTCCTTTCTCACTCTCCCTTTCTTTCTCTCTCTCTTCCTCTACCTTCTCTCTCTCACTCCCTCCTCTCTCTCTCTCTCTCTCTCTATCTCTCCCTCTCTCTCTATCTCTCCCTTTCTTCCACTCTCTCTCGCTCCCTCCTCTCTCCCTTTCTTCAACTCTTTCTCTTCCTCTCTCTACCTCCTCTCGCTCCCTCCTCTCTCACTCTCCCTTTCTCTCTCTTTCTCTTCCTCTCTACCTTCTCTCCCGCTCCATCCTCTCTCTACCTTCTTTCCCACTCCCTCCTCTCTCTGTTTCTCTTCCTCTCTATCTCTCTCTTCCTCTCTCTTCCTCCTCTCTCTTTCTCTCTCTCCCTCCCTTTCTCTCTCTCTCTCTCTCTCTTACTCTCTCTCTCTCTCTCTCTCTCTCAGTCAGCAGTTCTGTCCTGACTCGTGACCTGCTGTGTTGGACGAGTGACAGTCGGTCTGATGTCACACTACAGGAACAGAGTCGAATCTTTCAGGCTGAAAAGCGAGGCCAGCCAGAGACCTAATAACATGCCCTCCCCTCTACCCACAGGCCATCTCTGTTCCTGGGGCTTAACAGTATCTCATCTTCCTTTAGTTAGCATATCATTTATCTTACCTCAGCCTAGAACTGTCTCCTCTGTCCTCACCTCTCCTTCCCTCCCCTCCCCTCAGTGGAACAAGGAACAACCTTGTTCCTCTCCACCTCAGACTCTGGTAGCCATGCCACAATTCACCCCTTCAAGTTCACCTCCCTTCCCGTGTCCATTCAACCCGAGTCTTCAATATTCTCTCTAACCTAACTGGCCCGCCTATTCGACTCCCTCTCTCGCAGTTACAGGAACGAGTGACGGTCTGTCAAATGGCCTCGGCTCCTCAGCGTGGAGCGAGAACATCAACATCCAGTCCTGTTCTCCAGCCACTCCAGCCACTCCAGCCACTTCACCCAGCGCAGCCATCCCACTCACACCTCTTCACCACTGCTGCTGCTGCTGCTGGCTGGCTGGCTGGCTGGCTGACTGACTGGCTGGCTGGCTGACTGGCTGGCTGGGGCGATAACCCAGCAGTGATGGACTCTCCTCTGGCCTCACATCGCTCATTAGTCATTGTTTATCAGAACAGCAGTGGAACGGCGAGAGGTTACCCAGGCGATACAGAGGGGAGGAAGGTGTTTGCAGACACCAGAACCGAGGTCGGCTCAGCTGATCTAAACGGGCCGAGGAAGAGTCAACTGAGCCGGACTTGACGCACCAAACTGGGCTAAACTGGGCTGAACAGGGTTGAGCAGGGGCTAAACTGGGCTGAACCAGGTCTGTTTTGAGTCCAGTGCAGCTGGAGTCTGGAAGAAGACCCTGATATGGGGATAAGGATGTTTGGGAGGTCTAAAAGGAGACTGACGCTATGTGACTCACAGTCCACTTCAGCCAGGATGATCAAATGACACGGAGGATAGTACACAGTGCACGCACACACACACAGTACACACACACACACACACAGAAGCCACACACACACCTTACACACACACAGTAGCCACACACACACACACAAAGACACACACACACAGTACACACACACAGTACACACACACAGTAGCCACACACACACACATTAGCCACACACACACACACAGACACACACACCAGAGCCGCAGTACTGCGTGGCCTGGCTAGCCACTCAGCTCTTCAGAGAAGATCTACACACCCACACACTCACACTGCAAACCTGACTGGCTTCAGTTACCTCAGCAGAGTTGTATTAGTAGGGAAGACAGGGGAACAGAGTCAGGGATACCAGCCTTGTGGTTTATACAGGATAATGAATTAGATTCACACAAATCCCCTTTTGGATTAGAGACTGAAGTATTTAATTGTGAACAAACGATCATCTCAAACAGCAATTCGAGCACCAATTTAAACCCCTCTCTGTCCGTGCGGCACTGCGTCTAATCTCTACGCACACAATATCCAGTCACTGACACCTTTGGACATGGAAGACGACCAGACGCAACCCCGAGGCGACAGAGAAGACCCACTGCTGCAAATCTCCCCAAACCTGTTTTGTGTTACAGGAGCCTCCATGCCCTCCTAAGAGTCCTGCCACTCCATTTTCATCCTGGCCAAGTACCTGAAAAGCCCCGACAATGCCCCCCCCCCAGATACACATCCCTTCCCCCTCAAAAAAAAACCCTGACTGTAAAAAAACAGCCATAAAAACCTATATTATTATAACTATATATTTGCGTACGTATTGTAACTGAAAGGGAGCAGTTAGGAGTTTACCTAACTTAAATTGCTTGCTCACATCTCTGGATTTGCAGGCCATGGTTTGGAGTCCAGCTGTAGCTGCGATATGTCATGTCTTGCCCTGTCTGAAGCAGAACGTTCTGGAGCCCGGTCGTGGGTCGGCCCTCCTCTTGACCGTCCCAAACGTCCTCCCGCACGGCGCTGCGATTGTCATTCGTGTCACAAACTCTGTCTGTCCCTCCGCGAGGAATTGCGTTGCTTCTATTATCGGTGCTGGGGTGGCGTTGGTGAAAGGACGCCTGCTGCTTCAGCCTGGTGCCAGGAGAGGATCATGGGAAACCTCCTGAGGTATACCCCTCTCTCCCTCTCCCCTCGCTTCATCTCTGCTTGATGAAATGTTTCAACAATCTCAGGGGTCTTGTCCATCCTGGTTACTGACTGGAAACATCCAGACAGTCCTTTACCAAGAGTCCAGAGCAGGCACGCTAGTATGTTTCTGAGGGAGAGAGGGTGTATGGATATTGCTGCGTATTTGCGTGATACCGGTGTTGATGTTTATTTTTGTTCTGAGGGTGAAAATCTTGTTTGTCAACTCAATGTTTCTTTACAAAAGCAACATGGGATAATAATTAGTACCCGCCTCCGATTCCTTCACCCCAGAATACCCACACAGCCTCCAAGTTCTTGCCCCCGCGCTGACTGAGTCTCGTGGAGTCCTAAGCTATGTCTGCGTTCTTGACTGAGCTGAGGGTGTTGGACTACCTTGCAGCCTATACGGGGCTGCTGTTGGTGAAGCTCCTGGCACTACACCCCGCTCCCCACACAAGCTAACAGGAGCCAGGGAGGATCGACCGGTACTAGATGAGCTTATCCATTTGACAAGAGTTTCAGACAAACTCAACAAGCGCGGGGACCAATCCACCGCGTCAACTACGCGAGCAACCCCCCCCCATACACACCCTCTCTCCCTCAGAAACATACTAGCGTGCCTGCTCTGGACTCTTGGTAAAGGACTGTCTGGATGTTTCCAGTCAGTAACCAGGATGGACAAGACCCCTGAGATTGTTGAAACATTTCAAAGCAGAGATGAAAGCGAGGAGGGGAGAGGGAGAGAGGGGTATACCTCAGGAGGTTTCCCATGATCCTCTCCTGGCACCAGGCTGAAGCAGCAGGCGTCCTTTCACCAACGCCACCCCAGCACCGATAATAGAAGCAACGCAATTCCTCGCGGAGGGACAGACAGAGTTTGTGACACGAATGACAATCGCAGCGCCGTGCGGGAGGACGTTTGGGACGGTCAAGAGGAGGGCCGACCCACGACCGGGCTCCAGAACGTTCTGCTTCAGACAGGGCAAGACATGACATATCGCAGCTACAGCTGGACTCCAAACCATGGCCTGCAAATCCAGAGATGTGAGCAAGCAATTTAAGTTAGGTAAACTCCTAACTGCTCCCTTTCAGTTACAATACGTACGCAAATATATAGTTATAATAATATAGGTTTTTATGGCTGTTTTTTTACAGTCAGGGTTTTTTTTTGAGGGGGAAGGGATGTGTATCTCACTTAAGCACCCATATCTAAACGTGTCAGACAACTGCAGCAAACCTCCAGCAAGGCTCCAGTCTTTGGCAGCTGCCCCGATCAGAGTGTGCTGATGTGGGCCACCTCCTGTCCAGCATCGACCGCAGCCTGGCCCGCACAGACTGAGTGAGGGACAGCCAACAGGGGGGAGGAGGATGGATGGTCAATACGGCCCAGGAGGTTGGAGAGGGCAAGACGGGGGGGGAAGTGGGGGAGTGGGTGGGGGAAACCCTTTGTAGAGGGTTTTGTCCTCCCCGCCCCCACTGAGGTAGATCAAAAGGCAATACTACTGCATCCTCTCTTTCTTCTCTTTTCCTCCTCCCTAACACTCTCTCTCTCCATCTCTCCCTCCTCTCTCTCTTTTCCTCTTCCCTAACACTCTCTCTCTCCCTCCCCTCTCTCTTTTCCTCCTCCCTAACACGCTCTCTCTCTTTTCTTCCTTTCTAACTCTCTCCCATATACACACACTCCCCCCTTCTCTCCCCATCTCTCTCTGTTTCATTCTGGATAATGACCGGGCCTCTAAAATGTCACCTGACAGGTAGGTGGGAGGTCTGACTGTTACCTGACAGCAGCAGAGGAGGAGGATGAGGGTTGCCCCCCCCCCTCCACCCCACCCTCTCTAACCCCTCTGCTTCAGAAATACCATCTTTAAAGAGCCGCTTTACTCCTCTTACATCAGTGCAGCACAAACAGTTATGCGATGGGGAACTTTGTAGCTTGGTGTCAGTTAATACCTCAAGCCCAGCAGCCCAGCCAAGGGGAGCAGCCATGCCAAGTACTGCAGGTCCTACTACTACTGACACTGCACATAATATATAATACTCTATAATACTAATGATAGTACGTCCCATACTGACAGTTCAAGCAATTGGCAAGGCTTTAAAAAGTTTAAATGGTTCCTCTACCTCATCTGTCTGTCTGTCTGTCTGTCTGTCTCTCCTTCTCGCCCTCTCTATCTCTCTATTTATCAGTCTACCCCATTAAGCAAAACCCTATTTTAGCATCTTATTTCTCCTCTGTCCCCCCCCAATCTCCTTCCACCCCCCCCACCCTCCACTCCTCCTCTCTTGCAGGACAACCCCCCCACCCCCGCCACCCCCCCACCCCCGCGGCCCCCGGCATCTATTCCTGGTGGTTGCACCTGTCACTCTCACATTCCCCTCTTCTGCTGACCAGCAGATAGTTCTAGGATCTCTTGGAGAAGGCCTTCAGAGAGCCTTCCTAGTAGGACCATGAGTTACTGCGTTCTGTGTTGCTGTGGACCTGTGTTACTGACCGCAGGCAGACCCTCACTGAACCACACAAGCCAAACCCCTCTCAACCAAACAGAGGACAACATGTGAGTTTCCCAGAATTCCCTGATTTCCATCCGAATAAAAGACCAGCTGATGAGCAACAGTTGAAACATGACACATTGGAGCTGCGTAAAGGCCCATAGAAATGGATGGTTTGCAGTGGCGTACTGCTTGAGAATGGAAGAACACGCCAGAAATGCTTTAAAAAGGAAAGAGGAAGGATTTTATACCATCACATTTGCCCGCAGCTAATGCAAAACAGCCAGGCTACAATGGTAAAAGTAATTAGACTACATTGAATCTTGAATTCGGCTGAGGTTGTGAATTTAAATGAGGCACTGTAGCAGCTCGGCTTCCTGAAGAGGATGGCTCTGTACCGTCGAACGTGATAATACGCTTCTCTTAAACACCGCCATTATCAGGAACCTCTCCTAAATCACCACAGGTGAGAGTCAGATACTGACAGGAACCGCTGCAGGCACACATCTGAGGAAACACCTTCATCAATAAATGATTCCGGTGGGGTCAAAACGATGATTCGCCTTCATCCATCACAAACGTGGAACCAACAAACTTGGAATGGACCTTATTTGTCACTCCGAGAAGGCGACTGACACGGAGGTTTCCAACCAGAGTCCATTGCTGCGCTGTCAAGCGGCGTAGCGAACTGTAAACCTTTGAATGGATTGCAAACCAAACTTGCAACGTACAGAAGCAAAAGCAACCATCTTAGGCAAGCCCTGTTCAGACCCACATACCACAGAGCTCATGTACGAGACTCATGTCTAGGAGTCATATACAAGATTCATGTCCAGGAGTCATCTACAAGACTCATGTCCAGGACTCATGTACAAGACTCATGTCCAGGACTCATGTCCAGGACTCATGTCCAGGACTCATGTCCAGGACTCATGTCCAGGACTCATGTCCAGGACTCATGTCCAGGTGTTATGTACAAGACTCATGTCCAGGAGTCATGTACAAGACTCATGTCCAGGACTCATGTCCAGGACTCATGTCCAGGACTCATGTCCTGGACTCATGTCCTGGACTCATGTCCTGGACTCATGTCCAGGAGTCATGTACAAGACTCATGTCCAGGAGTCATGTACAAGACTCGTGTACAAGACTCCCATTCAGAGCCACATACCACAGAGCTCACGGCCTTGTTGACACAGGGTAATGGTTTTGCAGCAGACAAATTGTCTGCATCGAAGCTCGGATCTCCGTTACTGAGTGACATGACTTTAGTGGAAGGGAAGGACTTTGTAGGGATCAGTGGAGGGGCCTGGCTACAGAGCCACCTGTTTATTGTGTAAGCTGTGGCCATGTCACCGTGGCCGTTCAAATAAGGCCAAGCTAACAGGTGCCTCGTCGACGTTCAGCGAGGATGTGTTCATCTCTAGGGCTCTGCACTTCATAAGCCTGGCCCTGCTCACACTCACCCAACACCTCTCCTCTCCCATCCTCCTCCTCCTCCTCCTCCTCCTCTCCTCTCTTGTCCCAATCCCCTGCCCTCTTCTCCCCTCCTCTTCCATCCTCTCCTCGTCTCTCCTCCTCTACTCTTCTTTCTTCTCATTAGGAACGTCTTCGACGAATCGTCTTCGTTTAATATGGACAGCCACACACCACTGGGTATTCTGTGATCACTGCAGGTGTGTCACGCAAAAATAACGAATGTCACAGATTTCTCGGCACGCTCTTTTGGCTGCGAGTAAACATGGCCGTCTCTCTGGAGTTGAGAAATTTATGCATCCAGAAAAGCGATTTTATAAATAATTTTGGCCAGTCGGCTAGGCGAAAAGGGTGTGTGACAGGAAAAGTGGTGTGAGTAATTTATCAGAGTTTTACAAGGAAATGACCTGGGTGTTGCAGAAACGTGTTCTAATAATACTATGTGAATGTCAGACACGTGATCACAGCCTTCGATGTTGAAAGAGACCTTCAAGCCAAACAATAGGATTTAGTTGACGCCAATCAGAACAATCCCTTAGAAATACTGTATTCCCCCCATACACACACTCTCTCACTCTCTCTCTCTCTCTCTCTCTCACACACACACACACACACACACACACACACACACACACACACACACACACACCCTCCCAATGGATGCCAGCAAGTAGGACGCTGGTTCCTCGTCTCTCTCCCCCTTGAGTGTTTGAGCTTATAGTGGCAAACTATAAAAAGAAACTGCTGCTATAGATTGGAACCTGAACAGCCCTTCTACCTCACGCTCCTGTTTCACACCAAAACTCTCCAAGCCGTCGCAAAAACAATGACACAGCTTTTCTTCCTTAAACAGGCAAAGAGAATAACTGCTAGCCTTCAAAATACTATTCATGTTTGTCCCCACTGGCCGCTGTGCAGGGTAATCCAGACTCTAACAACAGCAAACTAGGAAACCCTCCTGCCAGCTAAGCTCAGCGTCTCACACAGGACAGACTGTGGACTGACTGTCAAACTCGCTACATGTTTTAGATGCAGGGTAACAGACAGTAATGCTACTACCTTGTACACCTGGCCCGTCTGAATACAGACAGTCCTGACTAGGACCAAGCCTAAACAGAACCTACATAGACAATCCACAGCATTCTCAGATAAGCCATTTTACTGTATGAGTTATTCAACTGACGGGCTGTTCCACAATGTATCATTTCTCTTCGCTGGCACTGCTGAGCAAGCCGTCTACAGTTTGAGAGCCTCGGTAAAAAGGAGAAGGGTGGAATTCGGTGGTGAGGATGTACAGTGCGCATAGCAATCGCCTTGGATACGTCTGGGGTTGAACTGAATTGATCTAACAGTATTAAAAAGGCAGAATTGTCTGCCACAGTTCTGTAGAACACTGAGTGCTAGAAGCAGAATGGCACCCTCCTCTCTCTCTCCTCCTTCCTCCTCCTCCTCCCTCTCCCTTCCTCTATTCTCTCCTCCTCCTTCCTCCTCCCTCTCTCTCCTCTCTACTCCTCCCTCCTCTCTCTTCCTCCTCCTTCCTCCCTTTCTCTCTCCTGCTCCCTCCTACCTCCTCCCCTCTCGCTCTCTCTCTCCTCCTCCCTCCACCCTCCCCTCCTCCTACCCCGGCCCCCGCTGTTTCCAGATCATTCTCACAACGAGAGGAAGACAGAGGAGGATTGACACCAGCGTTTTCCCAATCCCCTCATTAGCGATGATAGGCCTGTCTGTCTGAAGGAGACGATCAGAGTCTGCCAGCCAGTGAGCAGACTCTGTCCCCCCTCTACCAGCCAGACGACTGTGGAGCCCTTACTGAGATCGTACTGTCACTCTGCCTGCAATCAGACCAGACAATGCGATGCCTTGCACAGGGACACCCCAGGAGTGCAGATAATTATCCCACCATCACCATCAACCTATCCTTCACAGGCTATGGGAATGGAGTTTTGGGGAGGGGGGGGGGGTTGTAATCCCCCCAAATCTCCAGCAGAATGCCTTGCCTTTCCGAGTTCTTAGGCTGCACCCCTGGCGGAACTATGCACAAGATGTGACCTCACAATTGACACTGGCCAGTCAGACAGAAAAAAACCAGGATTGTTTATGGTTCTATTATCCAGGAACGCCAGCAGCGTTAATGTCTGAACTGACCCCCATTGACCTGACAGGAATTCAGCCTCGCTTGGTAATCCTCGTGTGCTTGTATTGCTAGACCTGTCACAGGTGGAGGAGCTGCTGTACCCAGACAAAGCCAGCCACATTGATAGTGATGACAGTGATGGACATGTCTGTATCAACAGGTGTCTCTGGCTCTCCTGGTCTCTCAGGATCACTGGTTACGACTGTCTTGTCACTGGGCCTTAGGGAGATACTGATGTTAATCTGCTGCCTGCATACAGGCCTCATACTGTGTGTCTTGTTTGGATCTCAGTGCCTGTCTCCCTGTCTCGCTCTTTGCCTGTCTCCCTCTCTGTCTGTCTGTCTGTGACCCTGTCTGTCTGTGTCTCCCTGTGACCCTGTCTGTCTGTTTGTGAGTCTAGCGGTCTGTCTGTCTGTCTGCCTCCCTGTCTGTCTGCCTGCCTACCTGCCTGCCAGCCTGCCTGCCTGCCTGTCAGTCTGTCAGTCTGTCACTCTGTCTGTCTTTCTATCTATGTGTCTGTCTGTCTGTCCGTTTGCCTCCCTGTCTGTCTGTGTGCATGTCTGTCTGTCTGTCTGTCATCCTGTCTGTCTGCTTGACTTTCTGTCTGTGTCCCTGCATGGCAGCCATCAGGCTGTGTCCAGCTGTCCCCCTACTGGCTGCCAGTCTCCCCTTTCCAGCGATATAAATAGATAACGATGCAAACAGATGCACCGGCCCCTGTCTGTCCACACACACACACACACACGCACACACATGCTCAAACCCCCATACTGTCAAATCCTCCATTAGGAAGAACATTCTAGAAGTCATTGTAGAAAGACTCTGAAGAAAAACCTCCCATCTACATCACCGTTGGGAACTAATTAGGATGTCTGAAGTTCGAGGTAAATTCCAGATGTCATGATTGCCATAGTTGCCGTGGACCAAGAATAAAAAGCAGGTCACAGCACATTCGTGCCCCATAAAAATAGTTAACTAAATACAGACGGGGGCCATGGCTTGAACAAAAACTGCATCTAGAGATTTTAATATGACTTGATTTAAATGTGTCTTCGATATCCAATGCCATAACAGCAACATTAACAAACACGAGGAGCCGTTAAAGCCATCCAATACGTGGAAGGAAAACTTGCTGATATTTGGGTCAATTAAACGTCCGCGAACCAAATAACAACTGGCACTCTGACAGAGACGGGTAACTGAAATGCTAATCCAGCTCCACAACACTGAACAACAATGTTCACATCCCTGGATGATTAACCCTGTAATTGACCTCCCAAACGCACACACGCACGCACACACACACACACACACACACACAGAGACACACACACACAGACACACACTCCACTCCTCACCCCCAGTCCAGAATCAGGACTGAGCGCAGGTCGATTCCAACAGAGAAAGTAAGAAAGGCAGCACTCACCGTCCGGAGAAACTGAATCTCCTCCTCTCCGTCTCCTCCTTCTGCCATCCTGCTCCGGTGGCTATTTGCAGCTCCTCGGAAGAAACAAGAAAATCCTCCGGTTTTCTCTCTCTTTCTATTTTTTGTGTGTCTTTTATCCCTCTCTCCCCTCGCAACCTTTCCCTCCTTGTTACCTCACTCCTAGCTACACCTCTCTCGCTCTCTCGCTCTCTCTCTCTCTCGCTCTCTCTCTCGCTCTCTCTGACTCCTCAGTGTCTGCGTGTGGGTGTGCAGGAGGACAGCATGAGTCCTGTAGCTCCCACAGTGGTGTGAGAGAGAGTGACGACCAGCCCAGTCGCTCTACCCCATCGCATCCCACCGGAGGGGGGAGGGAGGGAGGGAGGGAGGGGAGAGGGAGGGAGGGAGGGGGAGAGAGGAGAGGAGGGGCAGGCACCTTGTTACGCGTCCACACGGCCCCTACCATGCAGCCATGTTAGTAGAAGTGAGCCACTCCCTCTCGCTCCCAGGTCCTTCCCCTCAGAGTCTCGTCGGCTATAAAAGGAAGGTGTGCGAGGAGTCACTGAGACTCCTGTCTTCTCTGCCTCGCTCGGAACGAACGACACATGCAGTCGTCCCCCTAGCACGCACGCTCGGCTAGCCTCCTTCCAGTCGTTGAACTACATCAAAACTGTGAGGGTTTTGTACTGCCTCAGGTTCACGGAACAACAAAGTATACAGCGATATTCATTTCATACAGTAGACACCATAACTGAGCACAACTGTATTGTGGTCAATTGAGCCCCTTGTACTAACTGAGGGTATTTTTGCTTTATGTATCGACCAAAGAGGTTGCTACATTGAAAAATCGAAGACTCTATACTAGTCTTTCTAAACACGCTCGGTATAAGTGTATTTGTGGTATAAGTGTATTTGTGGTGTGTCTGTGTGAGTGCGTGTCTGCGAGTGTGTGTCTGTATGAGTGCGTGTCTGCGAGTGTGTGTCTGTGTGAATGTGTGTCTGTGAGTGTGTGTTTGTGTGAGTGCGCGTCTGCGAGTGTGTGTCTGTGTGAATGTGTGTCTGTGAGTGTGCGTCTGTGTGAGTGTGCGTCTGTGTGAGTGTGTGTCTGTGTGAGTCTGCAAGTGTCGTGCCTCTGCGAACGTACTCCGAATGTGTGTATATCTGAATGTTTGTATAAGAGTGTGTGTGTGTCGTGTGTGTGTGTGTGTGTGTGTGTGTGTGTGTGTGTGTGTGTGTGTGTCGTGTCGTGCCTGAGCTCTTCTTCTCCCGCATCCCTAGACTGATGCGGGGCAAGCAAAAGTGCAGAATCGTTTTATAACCAATCTGAATCTCATCTGCACTTCTCTACAGTCGGTGCTAGGTTTCAGTGTGTGTGCAATTCCAGCAGAATTCCTTGTCCATCATTTCTATGTGAGAAGATAGTCTGGCTGTACTTGGTCAAATAGGGAGTCCAATTTTGTCTAATGCGCTGTATATCAATAATTCCGTCTATCCTCGTCTGACTCTCGTGTGCGCCTCGTTTACCTATTCCTCTCTCACACTATCACCAACAAGAACCGTGTTCACCTAAAAACACTCCTTTGACAGCTTCCGGACACATCAAGATAATTGCAAGACCGACACACCCCTAAAGCAACCAATGAATGCACTGCGAAATTCAGCAAACCATGCGTTCTCGGAACTCTGAATATAGAGCGACAACGCAAACTCACCTCCAGAGAGTCCATCTGTCATCCTCCGTCGTGCAACCCTCTTCGCGCATCACCCATAGCAACGACATGCTGAAATGTAGTAGTTACCGATGCACTTTGCGGCAGACGTTGGTTTACTGCCCAAAAAGGCACTTACCTCGGGAGTTCCTCACGGGTAAACTGAATGCTGGGAGTTAGAGTTTCGTAATACAGTTTTATTCTCGAATGACGGTCTGTGCAATGGCGCTGTCTGTCCCTTAGATGGCAGTGTTCAAGTTTATTTAGCTAACACAACCGTTGTCACCTCAGTCAGCGTCACTTTGTAAACATTTCATTGTAACTTTTTTTTAAAGTGACACTTCAGTGTCACGTCAGTGTAAATGTGCACCAAGCAACGAATCGCAGTGTTTAGTGAACAGAACTTTGGGGTTTAGAACGCGTCAACCCACCACGCTTTTCAGCCCTTTTAACGCACTCTCGCTAATTGACCAGGGATCTCACATCACTGTAAACTAAGCAAAACAGGGTCGTGATCACTCTGGGTTTTTTTTACTTCACTTAACGGCATACGTTTGATCGATATCGCTCACATTCTTCCTCAATCACACCCACAGGGCTCTTCAGCGGCAACCTCCGCCGTCAGTGACTTTAGTGTCCCCTCTTGAGGTCGCCTCTTCCTCCGGGGGAGCCTGAACAAGGATGGCTTTGAGCCTCCGGGTCCAGCTGCACACGGAGACGGTCGCTCTAAAACACTGCGTCCACTCAGCACCCCAAGAGAAGGAGAGGCAGAGAGAAAAGAGAAACGCGGGGTATGAGACCCCTGAGTGAAAGGCCTGGATGATTGACAAAAAGGAAGAGATGACGGTAAGGGTTTAGATGAGGCAAGACAGGCAGCTGTTGCACAAGATTCTCGGAAGAAACGCCAAGAATTTAATAGGAACGTTCAATTATTATACGTGCGGAAATCGCCTCCACCTTTAGAGAAGGTACTTGTTGTGTTTATACCACTAGCACAGACCACTGATAGATGTTCATCATTATCTCTGTTTCGCTTCTCCTCCTGTCCCCTCTGCCAATGTTTAGCTCACAACTCGCTCATTTGTGCTCTCTCATTCTACCGCTGTCCCCTCCCCCTTTCTCACACCAGTACATACACGCAAACACACTGATGATAGTTCCCCTATCTCTCAGTGTCAGTTCCTACATTAGAGATACTGCCTTTTTATACAGTAGGACGGGGTTATAGAGCAGGGTTTTAGTACAGGGTGGAGGGCAGGGTTACAGAGCAGGGTCATAGAATGAGGTTGTAGAGCAGAGGACAGGTAATTGCTATTATGACAGTCTGACGACAGGATATCTACTGTCACATCGCTTCCACTTCAGACTAGTTTAGTTATCAAGTCGAAGCTTGTTGGGGTGTATTTTGTGGTCGTCAAACTCATTCAGCGTAAGAGAGAGAGAGCGCGAGTGGTATACACGAACGGACGGACGGACGGACGGACAGGAGGTGGCGTCGAGTCTGAAGAGGCGACCGATAGGGGAGCAGAACTCATCCGCGACAGGTCTCAGTCCCTGAGCCTGCTTGCCTGGGAGACGCAGGCTGGGCCATAGAGGACACACACACACACACACACACACAGAGAAGGAGGGAGTGGGGGTGGGGGGGGTCATGCATGCAGCTGTAGCGTGCCAGGTTACACACACATGCTCCTGAGGACCACCAGAGGAGGAGGAGAGCTGAGGAGACCACCTTTACTATGCACAAGAACAAGAGGTGAGAGGAACGCTGGGAGGTGGGGGGGTGTGGGGGGGAGTGGGGGGGGGAGTGGGGACTGCCTGCCTGGCTGGAATGCATCGAACCAGTCCCAGCGGTGTGTAGTATGTCAAACTGTCAGTCGGGCTCGGTTTGAAGCGCTCCATGAGCGATGTCAATACTCGAAACTAGTCTCTGTGGTTTGAGCGTCGGGTTTTGTTGAGAAGTCGCAGGGCTGTTTAGTTTCACGGCTCCTTACTCACGACTGACAAGAAACTGAGCCGTTGTAGAGAAGGGTTTGGTTGAATCTATTCCAAGGTGTGAGCAACACCTGCACGGAAGCTCACGGTGTTGTCAGATATATTGTTTTCTTTCGCTTTTAAAGATAAGACTGACTGTTTTAAAGGACTTTTGAGTGTGTGCTTGACCTACATTTGACTGGGTTTGATTGTGTACAGTGCTGTGGTTACATGCGCGGCAACAAAAAAAAAGAAGGTTTGTGTCTACTACACACAAACAAGCACTGGAAGTCTTGAGCTGGGTGGAGAGCTGCTCACCTTGGCATGGTGTAGAGACTGTGCCCCCCCCCCCCCCCCCCCCCCCCCCCCCCCCCCGGCCCCCCAATCTCACTGTCTTCAAATAGATGCTCCTAGGATCAGAGCCACAGTGTATGACCATCAAGATCGGTGTCTATTGGAGTTTTTAAGCAGAGCATATCCTGACTCAACGTTCGTTTGTGTCCATGTTAACACATGAGTGTAAGTCTAACATGGGAATTTGTCTCCTTGAAAATACCTATGATTCCACACCATGCGTGCAGGATTGCGGGTTACAAACAGCAATGTTGATTCTGAAGGGGAGTAGCATATTGATGTCACAAACATTATTTATGGCAGATGTGTTGACACTGTTTATAGAGAGGCTGTAGAAACAGTGTTTTGGTGACCTCTTTTCACTTTGTAGTTCAGATCCTATCGGGTTTTGTAGCAATAAGGGCTTGAGGGGGTGTAATCGCAGATGATTTGATCAATCAAACTCTGGGGATGTTTTCTCTGTGGTCAAATCATTTCCACCAACGCTCGCAACATTTGTAGTGGGTTGATAACCTCTTTAGACATTGTTATTAATGACACAGGGGGGGTTCAGGATTTCGTAAAGAGAATGAGAGAGAGAGAGGGAAGGGAAGAAAGAGGGGGGGGGAGAGAGAGAGAGAGAGAGAGAGAAAGAGAGAGAGAGAGAGAGAGAAAGAAAGGGGGGCTGAGAGAGAGGGAGAGTAGACACACAAACAAGGCCTTCAAACGACTCTGGCATCAATTAATCAATTACCGAGAGAAAGGAAGGAATTTGCATGCCCCCCCCCCCCATTTTTCTCTATTAGTGTGTGTGAGAAAAGAAGGGGGACGCAGATCTGTGCCCAGGAACTGTGAGTTGTTACATGGAAGGAGGGGGGGGGGGGGCTGAGGGGGTCTAAAGAAAAACATTTGGAGCTGTTTTCTGAATGACATGAATAGAGTGAGGATGAAGGAGAGGGAAGGAGGCCGAGAGGAGAACAAACGTGTGGACTCAGTGTGCGGGTTCAGTTCGCCAAACCCGTGTGTGTGAGGGAGTTCCTGGGCTCAAAACCTTTGTCCCTTAACCCTGAATGTCATCATCTCACCTCAAGACTGACCAGTGAGGCTCAGGCACGCTGGTGTTGGTGAGAAATTCTCTAGAAACAAAACCAGGCTTGTCGGGTTATTTAGAATTTACACAAGCCCCAGCATGTCTGTGTGTGTGTCTGTGTGTGTGTGTGTGTGTGTGTGTGTATGTGTGTCTGTGTGTGTGTGCGTGCGTGGTAAGAGATAGAGGGAGTATTGTGTTATTGACATAGCTCCCAGTAGCCAGCCTCATTCTAGGACCAGGTGAATGCAAATGTCCAAGACAGTAGACAGGGGCTAATTGTGCCATGGATTTGCATGGGAATCTACCAAACTCCCCGTTGGGTTTACCAAACATCACCCTCTCCACAGCCGGCCGGCGTAGAAGAGTAGATGTCTCACTCACGCTAGGTAGCCTCAGGCTAGAAGTTCGATGTTTAGTCACTCTGTCTTTGCATGACCCACAGATCCAAGGGACTGATCGGGTGGGTTGTTTAGGTAATAACCGCTTCCCCCTTTGAAAGAGCGACAGATAAGGACAGACTGCAAACGGCAGCGATGGAGCCAGAGCTTCCATGGTGGAGCCCGTCTCCGGTACGAGCGACGCAGGAGAGGGGCCTTGGGCCACATGGCCGTCTGCATTCCGATGGGATGCGTAGAAGACAGTCTGTTACGGAATGAACTGGGCGTCTTTTTCAAATGTATTACGTCCTCAGCACTTCCTAGTAAAGGTCTTCAGTCACGTGACGTACCTGTGTGGGTGTTTCACTTCCCCTGCCTGGCTTGTCATGTATATAGTCTGTCTAACGACTGTGTGTCGCCTGCGTCCCATTGGTTTGCCCTGATGTTTTGGGTTCGGCGGCCAGCGTCATGAACCGAAGAGAAAGGGACCCAACGTTGTCTGGCCAGGGTGGAAGGCTAGAGGGCTGGAGGCTAGAGGGATAGAGGCTGGAGGGAAGGAGGCTGGAGGAGTGGAGTCTGGAGGGTTGGAGGCTGAAGGGTTGGAGGCTGGAAGGGTGGAGACTGGAGGGTTGGAGGCTAGAGGGATGGAGGCTGGAAGGGTGGAGGCTGGAGGGTTGGAGGCTGGAGGGGTGGAGGTTGGAGGCTGGAGGGTTGGAGGCTAGAGGGATGGAGGTTGGGGGCTGGAAGGGTGGAGGCTGGAGGGATGGAGGCTAGAGGGATGGAGGTTGGAGGCTGGAGGGATGGAGGCTGGAAGGGTGGAGGCTGGAGGGATGGAGGCTGGAAGGGTGCAGGTTGGAGGCTAGAGGGATGGAGGCTGGGGGGGCATTAAGGTTCTGGTACACCACCATAGTCATTGGTGAGAGAGCACACCCTGTAGTTTGGGAAGCTGCTAGGGTAGGAACTGAACAGAATGTCCTGGGTCCTGGGAAGACTGTCCTTAACGACCAACACAGACTGAACAAGACCCCTGGGCCTGTATGACTCTGTGCTACCATGCACATCCAAGTCTATTTACACTAAGATATACAGCAGTGTGTGTGTCTGTTTCTATATGAGGAGAGTTTGAAAACGACTCACAACTTTGAACCAGGAGAGTTTAAAATTAACATTCTGTACTGATGATACTGACAAGGAGGAAAGGAGAGAGAGAGAGAGAGAGAGAGAGGGAGAGAGATTAGTCTGCTAATTCAGATAACTTGAAGTCAGTTCTTTGAATTAATGTAATGTGCATTTCCTGGTAATGTTTTCCTCATACACAAAGCAATGAGACAAACTGCCCCACACCACGGTCATACTAAGGACATTTTTTGCTATTCGGTAACACTGAGCACTGACAGAAAAACGAAAAGCCACTGTTGGGATCAGATTCGGACTTATTCCTTGACATGACAGGCTTTCTTCCCCAGTGTCAATATAAACAAAAAACTGTGCAAGGTTGCTGGTAGCACAAGCAGGTAAGAACCTGCAGTAACCAGATTGACAGACCAGCATCACGTTCCGTCACCAAGCAAATGATTAGATCTTCATAGGCAGCTAATTTATCTCTCCATCTCTCTGTATCTCTCTCTAACACGCTCCCTCTAACACGATCTCTCTAACGCTCGCTCTCTTTCTGCTCCTCCCTCTCTCTCTCTTTCTCTCTCTCTCTCTCTCTCTCTCTCACACACACACACTTTCCCTCTCTCTCTCTCTCTCTCTCTCTCTCTCTCTCTCTCTCTCTCTCTCTATCTCTGGCCTGTAGGAAGTCTCGCGTGGAGGGCCCTGGGGGGGTAAGAAGCAGACGTCCAGTTCAGAGGCGTATGACCTGCCCCAGCCCCCAGGAGATCACCCGGGCCCTGCAGACCCCCACCCCCCTCCCCCTGACGCGAGCCGCCAGTCTGGACGAACTCATCCAACTGTGTCTACACTGCTTTGGTGTGTGTGTATTTGTGTTTCCGTGTGTGTGTGTTTGTGGTTCCGTGTGTGTGTTTCTGTGTGTGTTTGTGTATGCGTGTGTTTGAGTTTCTGAGTGTGAGCGTGTTTCTATGTTTCCGTGTGTGTGTTTTTGTTTCTGTGTGTGTGTTTGTGTTTCTGTGTGTGTGTTTGTGTTTCTGTGTGCGTGTTTGTGTTTGTGTGTTTGTGTTTCTGTCTGTGTTTGTGTTTCTGCGTGTGTGTTTGTGTGTGCGAGAGTGTGTTTCTGTGTGTGTTTCTGTATGTGTGTTTGTGTTTCTGTATGTGTGTGTTTGTGTTTCTGTGTGTGTTTGTGTTTCTGTGTGTGTGTTTGTGTTTATGTACTGTATGTGTGTGTGTTTGTGTTTCTGCGTGTGTGCTTGTGTTTCTGTGTGTGTGAGTGTGTTTCTGTGTGTGTGCTTGTGTTTATGTATGTGTGTGTGTTTGTGTTTCTGTGTGTGTGTTTCTGTGTGTGTGTTTCTGTGTGTGTGCTTGTGTTTATGTATGTGTGTGTTTGTGTTTCTGTGTGTCTGTGTGTGTCTGTGTGTGTGTGTGTGTGAGGCTCTTCCTGGTTTAGCTGTTGACCTCATCTCTCAGTCCTTTCCACTCTCTTGTCCCTGCTCCATCCCAGGTTATGTAAGCGAGGGATGAGAGGGATGAATCTGGGGTGAGAGTGAGGGGGAGCTGGGGATGAGGGGAAGGGGGAGACAAAATGGAATCACATAATCAAGCTTTGTTTCATCACACTGGAATGGCCACACAGTCACAGTTGAACGCATAGAAGGGTACTCCACATTGCTTGACCTACTTGCCCTTGGTTACACAACCTAGGATCAAAGGTCAACACGACACTCGGACGAAGCCCTGCATCTATCCACCTTGCTCAGCTGGCGACAGTTATACTCACACGTTCAGATATTATTAATTATTATTATTGTTATATGTATTCCCCGATGGTTCGAATAACCTGGAGCCTTTTCAGCTCCAGCTCACCTCTGCTCATGTTTGGTGTTTTGACCCTTAAGTCTTCTGTTTGTTTCAGACTCGGAGGGCCGGCTGGTTAGAAGCTCCCAGCTGGTCAACATGACGCTGATGATGCACATCTGGGTGGTTCCTTCCCAGACGTTTGCCTTGAAGCTCCTGGCTCTATATCCTCTCTGATCCCCTACTTCAACCCCATCCCCCTCCTCCCCCATCCCCTTACCCTGCCCCAAGTCCCCCCCTCCCCCCCTCCCAGGCCCCGTTGGCCCCACAGCCCCCTCATCACATGTCTATTAATCCGTGAAACCTGGAAACAAACCCTCCTTTGTTGGGCCAGACGTGTTTACTGAAGAAGCCCGTTTGCGTTGGGAGCACGGCGGTGTAACGGTAGGGGCTTTGTTGTTGTCAAACTGTGGGACGGTGTGTGTGTGTGTGTGCTCCTTGACTCTTGTTACCTATAAGGACTGTCCTGTCGAGAAGGGACTGAGAAGACCGCAGATCTGCCACCTCATCAGGTTAGCGTCAATCCGCGCCAGCATACAAACTCACACACACACACACACACACACCCTTTCACGCGCGCATGCAAACTCACACACTTCTGTTTCACATGACGTCCGAAAATAATTCAATTCTGCCCTGTCGTGACGCTGCACGAATCCTTGATCGGTGTTCGTTCGTCTTAGACAGCGATGTGTTTGTGTTGGGTCCAGCGTTTGGCCACCTAGCGCGTTCTCTGTGTTGTTGCCCCGGACAGGCAGTGGATCAGCCAGTTCCCAGCTGTGTTCGAGGCCGATCCCAGACTGGAGCACATCATGGGCGACCTGTGGACCCTGGTGAGGTCAGAGGTCAAGAACACGCACTCGCAGTGCATCGATTCGTCCTGCTTGTAAGTCATAACTTCTACTGGAGCGTTTGAGTCAAACTGAGGTCTGACCGCCCGCGAGGTCGACGACAATCTTCAGTCTACGGTGTTTTGATTGAATCTCTCACTGCAGAAACACCGCTGGTAACATTTCCCAAGCCCCCTCGCCTTCTGTGAAGAAGAGGAAAGTGTCGTTGCTCTTCGACCACATGGAGGCTGACGAGATGGCGAAGCATCTAAGCTATCTGGAATTCAAGAACTTCTGTAGCGTTTCTGTGAGTACGTCCGACCAGCCGCACCAATGAGAGGCCTGCTTGAAGGTCGCCGCGCAAAGTAACACCTCAAACACCTCCCAGTCGAAGCCCAGATTCTCCAGCCTTGACCTTCGCTGTCCTCTGATCCGGGTAGTTCCTGGATTACCACAGCTACGTGGTGCGCGGCTCCGTGAGGGACAACCCGGCGCTGGAGCGCTCCGTCATGATGTGCAACGGTGTGTCCCAGTGGGTCCAACTGATGATCCTCAGCAGACACACAGCCCAGCAGAGAGCCCAGGTCTTCACCAAGTTCATCCACGTGGCCCAGGTAGGTAACCATCAGGCGGCAGGGGGTCACAACATCAGTGCAGATGCAGTGGCGGTGTTCGTTAAAGGGGTATTCCGGGTTTTTTCTTTTCTTTCTCTTGTTGCCCCTGTAGAAGCTGCGTTCCCTTCAGAACTTTAACACTCTAATGGCCGTGACCGGAGGCCTCTGCCACAGCTCCATCTCCAGGCTGAAAGACACGGCCAGCCTGCTGCCGCCAGACATCACCAAGGTCAGCCAGGGACCTGGTGACACCAGGCCTGTCGACACGGCAACGAGCCGCAGACTCTTACTAAACACCGACTCTGACTCAATACCGACTCTGACTCAATACCGACTCTGACTCAGCCGTAGTCATTCTCCATTTCATCACCTCCTGCCAGTTTGCGAGCTCTGCGTGACTGGTCTCAACAAGTTCTCTGAACAAACGCACGTCCTCCCTCCCTTCCAGTCCCAGAAACCCTCTCCCTGTCTGTCCTGTTGCAGGCTCTGAGCGAAATGACTGAGCTGCTGTCCTCCAGCAGTAACTATAGCAACTACCGGCGGGTGTACAACGACTGCGTCGGCTTCAAGGTGCCCATCTTGGGCGTGCACCTGAAGGACCTGATCTCCCTGAACGAGGCCTTGCCTGACTACCTGGAGGAGGACAAGATCAACCTGGGCAAGCTGCAGCACATCCACAGCAACATCAGCGACCTGCTGGCCCTTCACAGCTACACTCCCCCAGAGGCCAACAAGGATCTGCTGCACCTCCTCACGGTGAGGGCGGGGCCTGCTGTGGGTTATGTCTGTTGAAAGCGGTCTAGATGATCAAAACAATGAAACTGGGCGGAGTGCGTTTGAGAGCGGGAGCGAGCTGGCGTTTGAACTCTTGTCTGTCCTCCTGTTTCTCAGCTATCTCTCGACCTGTACTACACGGAGGATGAGATCTACGAACTGTCCTACACCAAGGAGCCCAAAAACCCCAAGATTCAGGTTAGTAGCTCAGCGGTACAGAGCGTTCCTTTGATCTCCTCCTTTGATCTCCTCCACTAACGTCACCTTGGTCTTGACCTCTTTTCATCTCTTGTCGTACCAGTACCTCATGTCCCCTTGTCTGTGGGCGCGGGAACATATGGTACAACAGAATTTTTTCAAAACCCGCAGGCTTGCACAAAAGCGAACCGCAAAGAAGGGCGTGCGCTTCTGAAGACGTGCTAACAAGTGGTTTTGTTACGTGAGCTATTCTCATTTCCTCCCCCTTTCTCTCTCTCTCTCTCTCCCTCCCTCCCCCTCTCTCTCCTTCCCTATCTCTCCCTCCCTCCCCCACTCTCTCCTTCCCTATCTCCCTCCCTCCCTCCCTCTCTCTCTCTTTTCCAGCCTGTCGCTCCAGTCAAACCTCCTGCTGTTGCAGAGTGGGGGTCTGGAGTCACCCCAAGGCTAGATCCTGCCACTATATCTAAACACGTCAAACAGATGGTGGATGTGAGTATTTAACTCTGTGTCCACATGAGTGTCTGTCAGTGGTTTTCGCTTCCTTATTACCGATCAGGCTAAAGCAGAAGTACCTCGATGGTGCTGTTGGTAATGCCTTCTCTCTGATCACGCCCTCTGCAGTCCATCATGAAAAACTACGACCAGAATATGGATGGCTACATCTCCTTAGAGGACTTTGAGAAGATTGCAGCCAACTTCCCTTTCTCCTTCCCTCACGAAAGTGACAGGTTAGAAATCCAATGACGCACAGGGTCAAAATAATTCAAGCGTAATCGCATCCGTCGGTAAAACAAAAAAAAAAGAAGTCACGCGACCGCCCGCTTACTCAACATCCTGGCGTTCCTTTCCCTCCAGGGAAGGAGAAATCAGCCGTGAGGAAATCACTTCCTACTTCATCAGGGGGATGTCCGTGTGTGCCAAGCTGGGGCTGAACTTCAGCAAAGTGCACAACTTGCACGAAACCACCTACAAGCGGCCCACGTTCTGCGACAGCTGCGGAGGCTTCGTGAGTGTCCGCGAGCGTCGTGATCTCTTTTGTCTCGTCTGTGAGTCCACCTGAGGTATGCGGCCCTGTGACTAAACCCCCTCCCTCTTCTCTGTCTGATCTCTCCCAGTTGTGGGGTGTCAAGAGGGGATACCACTGCAAAGGTGAGATCAGCCCGCCGAGTCCCAACGTCTCACCAGCTGTATGGAAGATGTTCCCCCTTGTTACGGCTCTGTGTTGAGGTGCGTCCTCTTTAATGTCTCTCTCACCCCCCCCCCCCCCCCTCCCCCCCAGACTGTGGGATGAACTGTCATCGCCACTGTAAGGACCTGGTGGCCATAGAGTGTCTGAAGAAACACAAAGTGTCTGGCAGTTCCTGTCCCTGCACGCCCGTACCCGACTTCAAAACCAAGGCTAACAGCTGGAGTAAGTCATCCTCTCTGCCTCTCTTCGTCGTCCCTCATCCTGTCATCCTCTTTGGGGTTATATACACCTTGAGCTGTTATTCAATGCCTTTCAATGACCTCTGCTACATTTAACACCCTGTGTGTGTGTGTGTCA
The DNA here is from genome assembly GCA_036571765.1 of Plecoglossus altivelis. NCBI lineage: Eukaryota > Metazoa > Chordata > Actinopteri > Osmeriformes > Plecoglossidae > Plecoglossus > Plecoglossus altivelis. The sequence continues at coordinate 5,223,598 of BROE01000005.1, read as the reverse complement.
TACCAGGCTCTGAGGAGGACACCTTTATTTTCCCTCAAAGCAACGAGGCAGATCACAATAGGGGTGATTCTACCATGAAGAACATTACCGACTCAACGTCAGACGGTTCCACTCAAACAGATCCTGGGTTCTGGACCCCACAGAAGGTGGATAAGAGCGGAGGCCAAGCAGACTCCGATGCATACAGACCTCGCCCAGAGAGGGTAAGACCTATACCGTGTGGCTGAAGACCACAAAGGTCCTTATGTTTAAATGGCAGCTGGATATAGTTGGTGTGTGTGTGTAAGGAGTCCTGGTCTGCCTGTGCTCCTCACAGGCCAGAGGAGCATCCATGCCAGTGTCTTTCCTCCTGGAGAAGATGGAGGAACTGGAAGTTCACAATGACAAGAGCAGGGAGCCTGACTGAGCAACGCTGCGGATGGATACACTGCCTGACACACACACACACACACACACACACACACACACACACACACACAAAGACACACACACACACACAGAGAAACACACACACACAGAGACACACACACACACAGACACACACAGTCACACACACACACCCAGATAGACAGACACAGACAGACACACAGACACTCACTATACACACACACACACACAGACAGACAGACAGAAACACACACACACAGACAGACACACACACACACACACACACACACACACACTATAGACATGGACTCAATTGGACTGTCTGGGTCAGACACACAGGATCTCTGTCACCCAAGTCCAACTAATAGACTCTGGAGATAATACGTGTGTTGGAGTTTGTTGAATGTTATTTTGTTTGTTTGTTTTCGCCGCCTCTAACTTGTTAATTGAACTGTTTGGTTTATGTACAGTTGATGAACGTATGAATTTCATGTGGATGCTATTGATTTCTCTGATGCTAAGCTTCTCCCTAATCTGGGAGACCTTCAAGGTGTTCATTAAAACAGACACGTTGAACAGTTTCCCATTCAACAAACATACTGCTTTAGTTCAGTTATGAATGTGAAACCACTGTATTTACTGTTGCTGTTACAAAAAAAACAACATATGTTTGAAATTGTCATCCCTTGTTGAAAATATTTCAGTCATTAGTACTTGTGGCCAATCGTCGAAGGGTCGAACGTCTACTATGAAACATGCTCAAGAGGACAAATGAGATAGTTTAAAATGGTAGGTTAGCCTGAGAGTGCATACTGTGCTGTAGGCTGTCAGGTCTGTCGATTCTGTGGTTTTGGGCGTGACTCCACTGTAGAACAGCTGACCGCAGTTTCCCCTTTGTGTTTTTCTACAAGGCACAGATATGTTGCTAATGTGAAGAACCCTACAGACTACATGACTGATCTTGCCCACATGCACAGCTAAGTGGGACGCGAGATATCATCCAAAGTTTTATTGTCAAATAGAAAAGGAATCTGACAACAGTCTACGGCAAATACAAACATTTTTACAAAACAAAAGGTTGGACGCACACGACTACTGAATATGGCAGCCAGAACTGTGACTCAGTGCATCAAAGATCATTGCATACATTATCACGATTGGAAATGTAATAATCTAACTCTAGGGGAAGATTGCAACAGTTTCCAAATCCAGACAGAGAAAATACAATCGATCTTTTTCAAAGTGATCACAAGAGAGCAGTAACTCAACTGGAACTGGAGGTTGAGTTCTCAGCTCCGACACCAAACTGAACGCAGAAAAAACAAGAGTAAAGAGAATGACGTTTAACCTCAGTTAGAATCTCTGTTTGCTGGCGACTCTTCCTGTTCCTCCCTAAGAACATGCACCTCATCCAACTGTAGAAAGCTGGGGAAACTGGGACTGAACACACGCCCACATCAAATGCATAGTGCAGAGGAACAACTAGTACACGCTGGGACATCTACTTTACTATTTTACACAAACGATCAATGCTAAGAATAAGACGTAATTCATAAAAGGGGGGAGGTTGAATGAGAATGACAAAGAACTTAGTAGGCAGGCGTGTGTGTGAGGGCAGGGGTGTAGACCAGGGGTGTAGACCAGGGGTGTAGGCTAAGGGGGGCAGACCGGGGGGGGGGCAGACCTAGGGGCAGAGCTAGGGTGAAGACCAGGGGGTGTAGACCAGGGGTGTAGACCAGGGGTGGCAGACCAGGGGGGGTAGACCAGGGGGGGTAGATCAGGGGGGTAGACCTAGGGGCAGACCGGGGGGGGGGCAGACCAGGGGTGTAGACCAGGGGTGTAGCCCGGGGGGGGTAGACCAGGGGGGGTAGACCAGGGGGCAGATGAAGGCTCAGTTACTGGGACCCTGAGGAGGAACCTTGGTTTCCCTGTCCAGAGTAGTTTCCATACTGGCCATAGTACTGGTTCCACTGGCTCTGATTCTGATAATACTGCTGCCACTGCTGGGCATACTGGAGTAAGGGAGCGGGGGAGAGAAAAGGAGAAAGGTAGTTACTGAATAGATGCTGTATGGCGACAACGTTACTTAATGATGTTTGCAGTGGCTGGGTGAACACGGAGTTCTACTAATGAGATAAGACTCTGGTTCATTACCTGCTGATACTGCTGGTTGTAGCTCTGTTGTTGGTTGTACGTCTGTCCAGTGGCAGGTGTCTCACTGTAGCTCTGGCCGTATCCGGGATACTGGCTGTAGTTGCCGTAGTTGTAACCTTGGTTATAGTTCCCCTGGTTGTACCCTTGGTTATAGCCCGGGTTGTAGCTCTAGCGATTGACAGAGACAGACAGTCTACAGGGTTGTTCACGATCCATAGACAGCTGTTGGTCTGCATTGGTGTCAGCTCCTCTCAGGCTGATGAAGAGGTGTGTGTACCTGGTTATAGCCTTTGTTGTAGGGAGCCTGTCGGCTGTAACCTCCTCCTGACTGTTGGTTACGGTTGTAGCCTCCTCGGCCGTTGGAGTTTCCGTCGCGGTAGTTGCCTTCCCAGCGGCTCTGGTTGTAGTTTCCGCGGTTGTAGACTGTAGAGTAAAGGATTAGCACCGCATTAGCAGTTGACAATGGGAACGTCTACTGAACTCCGAAAGGAAGGATTAGCTCCAGTACGCGAGGAGAACAGTCTCCTTTACCTCCTCTGTAGCCACCCCCTCCTCCTCCTCCATTCCCTCCCCGGCTCTGGTAGCCCCCTCCACGGGGTCCGTCGCGGTTGTCATAGCGCTGGAAGCTTCCTCCGCGCCCATGGAACCCCCCCTGGCGGTTGTCGTAGCGCTTGTCAGGGGGCGGGCCAGCTTTCTGCCCCGCCTCGTTGTAGCCCTTCACCAGCTTGCTGGCCTCCTCTCGCTGCAGCTCCACAAAGGTCACCTCGTCCAGGAAGTCGCTGGTCTCAGGAAGCACGAAGTTGGCTTGGTGACGGCGGGTCGAGCGGCGACAGGAACGGAGAGAGAGAGAGACAATCGATCCGACAAGTGGGGGTAGCGAGGAGAGGAGAGAGAAGAGAAAGACAAGAGAGAGAGAGACACCGGGGAGGGGGTTGCAGTGAAGGCCAGAACAGCCACACCACCAGGAGACAAAATGAAACATAATTAATACCACGCACAGGCAGTGTCAACTCTAGAGCAACTAAACTGACAGAGGCTCTTTGATGACAGCAGATGACAGCGTGCGTGTGTGAGTGTGTGTCTGACGAGATCTGGCACAAACAAAAACATGACCTCCAAAAAGGAACCAGAAGGAAACTTTTGTTCAAGCAAACACAACGGGGGGGAGGAAGGGGGGAAGGAGAGGGGGAGGAGGAGGGGGGGGGAGGAGGACTTGAAACAAGGACAGATGACAGAAGGAGAGATAGCAGGAGGATCTGAGGGTCTGGCACTGCAAACCAAGGGAGGCTGCAGTCTACCAGCTTGGTTCTCTTTCTCTACGTCGGTCAGTTTAGACAACGTGTGGGTCGGGGCAACAAGGAGACCCCCCTGAGAAATGTAGGTCGTTTGGATCTAGTGTAAAACGGCCCTGGGTTTGCAGTGCGTTTGGAGGGAGTCTGATGGCGAGGGGCAGAGACGAGGGTAAAACAAGGAAGGTTCAAATTCTGGAGGGCCATTAATCATGTGACAGAGATTATAATCTGGCCTAGTTAATGGGGAGAGGGGGCGGGGGGAGAGGAAGGGGGAGGGAGGAGGGAGGGAGGGGGCACCTTCCAAGTTTGATTTAGACACAAAAAAACATAGAAAAAAGTAAAGTAGATCTGGTGGATTTTTTTTTCTTTTTTTTTTTTTTTTTTCTTCCACAGCGTTCCTACCTTTCATTTCTAAAACAGCGTGATCGGGAACATCCTTCCCCTGTTCACCAGTTTGCTTTACAGTTCGCTCTTTTAAATCCTCGTCCGTGGGACAAATTACAATAGCCTTGCGTTGAAAACCTTCAAAAGGTCGCATTTTTCGTCTCTGGGCTGATCCATATACATTTGTCTAGCAATGGTGACAAGAAAGTAGAAAAAGCTGTTTGTTATCGTTTACTTGTTCTGGCTTTGCTTTCCTCTGGACGGAAACTGGAACCCTGCAATAGTCAAGCGAGACAGGTTGGGCTTGGTGGGCAGATCTATGGTTCTACCCTCATGTGAACTGACAGCCTCTCGCACCTTCACAGACTCACCTGGAGACGCTCTGTCACCCGGCACGTCGACTGACAGCAGGGGACCCCCCTTCAGCTTATCGAGAGACTGTCAAATGACTGCTGTGTTTGTTTGCTTCTGTAGCGTATCATGAGATTGAAAAGTGACATTTCTATGTGTGGGGTGAGGGGTGGGGGTGGGGGGGGGGATAAAAAGCTATGTAGATACAGCAATGAATGAAAAATTATGTGTTTGTTGTTAATGTTACTAGGCAGTTCTGATGACTATGATCATGATTATGATGTCAAGATTCGGAAGAACTAGCGAATCATACCATGAAAAGTGAGTCAGTATCAACCTGAGAAATTGCTCATTCAAATCCAAACATTTCCCTTCCCTGACAGGGTCCCCTTCCCTACCAACACTCACCTGCTCCTAACGCAGCATGTGCCTCCGAGCCACAGAGCAGAACATACAGGTAGCTTACCTGAAGGTACTCACAACCACCATGTTTGGATCCAACATCCATTAGACTGACTTACCCGACCACAAGTTTCCTAAAAGATGAGAACGAACGCCCTGAAAAGCTGAAAGTGGTTAGTCTTCTCACTTACCTTCAGGTTCAATTCATACAATAAAACACCCTGGACAGTTCCACCAACTAGCTGTTAAACGTACCTTTAAATAGGCTATCAACAGTCTCCTTATGGTTACCATAGAAACGGAAGGTGTTGTTTGTTTGTTTTCTTTCTTCTTTTTTGGTTTCTTACTCACCAGTCAGTGTTTACTCGTTTCTCAACATCTCAACATAGTACTGGACTACTTGTACAATTCTGGGTTTCCCCCAACATGCAGCATAGGATGTTAAAAAAAGGCAGAAAATACTCTGAGAAATGATGACATGACAGATTCCGTCACTGTTACAGGAGAGCGTTAACATTACAACGAGCAGCAAATAGCGACAGAGGCTGATCAACGCTCCCTCTACTCTATCCTACATTGGCCCCCTGAAAGATAAATACATAGTCCATTAGAGAGGTGCGAGGTAGCGGGTCAGTCAGAGAGGAGGAGCGTGTATCAGAGCAGAGGGGGGAGGAGAGGACGGGGAGTCGCTACCTGGTCCAGGATGTAATTGCGTTTCTTGCGGGCGGCGATCTGGATGAGGCGGTTCAGACACTGCGTGGCCTGCTGGATCAGAAGGTCCCAGCGCCCCGTGTAGTTCCTCTGGCGACGCAGACCCATCACCTGGACGACAGATAAGCTCGCCGTCATGACACTGTCACAGCCGCGTCCGTCTACCTCTCCCGTCCATCCATCGCAGAACTTTCACCTTCATCTTGTCCATGATGGCGTTGGTGCCAAGGATGTTATACTTCTTCTCAGGGTGGTTGTCACTGTGCTTCATGGCCCAGGTGGTCTTTCCACAGGCGGGCAGACCAACCATCATCAGGATCTGAGGTCAAAGTACAAGCACAGGTAGAGACAGGTCAACACCCACTTTAAATCTCTATCTGCCCAGCTGTCAGGGTCCTGTCAACGCCAGGGAGGTCCAGACGTACCTCGCATTCATGGAGGTCCAGACGTACCTCACATCCAGGGAGGTCCAGACTTACCTCACATCCAGGGAGGTCCAGACTTACCTCGCATTCAGGGAGGTTCAGACGTACCTCACATTCAGGGAGGTCCAGACTTACCTCACATTCAGATTTGCTGGCAGGACCCAAGGTTCCTCGGGTCCTTTCCTCCAGGCTGACGTTCTGGATGAAGGCGTAGCCCTCCGGGGCAGGATAGAAGGGCTTGTCCTTCTGGCCGAAGTTGAACTCCACGGCACAGTTCTTCACCAGGACGTGCGGGAACAAGGCGCGGCCGGCCAGGACCTCCCGGGTGACACGGAAGGCCACGCCCATCTGCGCGCCGTTCTTCGAGAAAGCCATCTCCACCTCCTCGCCGCTGTCGAAATCCTGAGAGGGCAGGTTGCATTCAACGAGAAACATGTTCTCTTCTCTTCTCTTTGAACTTTTGAAGGTTCTCTTCAAAAGTTCAAAGTTCAAACACAGGGTCAAAGCTACCAAAATACGGTAATCCCATACTCACGATATGGCAGCCGATGACGTCGTTCTCACCAAACTTCTCTCCGTAATCTTCAAATTTGCAGTCGGAGGATTTCTTGCCGGTTCCTCCGTATCCAAAAGAGAAGGCCTCCTCCCCTGAAAACACCACAGACACGTCAGTCCTCCAGGTGGAGCAGCTGTCTTTGCAAACCAAGCATCCACTGACTACGCCCTCCTTCTAACCGCTCTGTCCCCGTGCTGTCCTCACCCAGCTGCGTGCTGCAGGAGTCCAGAGACCAGCCGATCCTGACCACGTGGGGATCAGGCTCGCCACTGGGCAGGTGTTTCACCGGGATATCCTCGACCACCTGGAACAGATACACCAAACACCCACCCAGAGCCCACTGTAAACCTGCACGCCAAGCGCGGCAGAGCCGGCTTTACCGTGACTGCTTGAGGTGAAGCGAGCGACCGGCGGGGTACCGTATCGTCTACGTCGCACTACCTTCATCTCGTAACAGGCGCGACCCCCGGCGACGCCGTGCGAGGCCCGCGCTCCTGCCCACAGGTAAGCAAAGCCCTCGATGGTCAGAGGGTAGCCACTGTAGCGATCACGGGACACCTTGAAGTGCAGGTCACAGTTGTCTGGGCGATGAGGTGAGAAGAGGAAGAGTGACTACACATAGATGCGACCATGGTCGCTTTGAAGGACCGCCTCTTCAAACAGATTATCTGCACTGAATGTGGATGTTTAACGGCTGTAAAGATCTTTACGTACAAGTGTCAAGGGCAACGAGAGTGTCATCAAAGTCCTCTTCCTCCTCTTCAGCGGGTGGCTGTGGCGAGCGGGATCTAGAGAAGATCCATTAGATCACCATTCAAACACATGCACCAAAACATGGCTTCCTCAGTCAGCGACTTTCGACCGCACGAACGAACCAGCACAAAACCAGCAGGCGGAGCAGAACTGACCTCTTGTCCTCGCGGTGTTCATAATAGCCGTAGCCCCGGCCCTCTTCGTACGACCGCTTGCGTCCGTACTGGCCGGAGCGCTCGGCCTCCATCTTGGCCTGTTCCGCCTGCTGAGCCTCAAGCTCCTCCCACTCGTTGGCGGGTTCAGTCCGGCAAGGATTCTGCTCCGGCTTCGGAACTTCCTGCGAGCACTCCGTGTTCTCCTCTTCCTCTTTCTCTTCCTTCACCTCGGATTTCATCTCGGTTTCTGAGACAGTTATAGGGGGCTTGTTTTTGTTTTTTTAAGGAGAACATCTTTCCTAAAGTATGAGGTGTAGGCTAGGCACTTCCTGAACTACAGGAAGTGTGTCTGCTCTGTGACTTACCTGGTTTGGTAACAAGGTGCTCATCTTGTTCAGGCTCGGTCTTGGGCTCCTGAGGAGGAATTTCGGTCTGGCTCACGTCAACATCTGATGACAAGTCTGACATCCCGCAAGTCACGGCAGGATCTGGCTCTCTGTCTGAAACTGAACCTACAGTTTCTCTACATAAAACTCCACCTGACGTCACCTCAGCGCTGTCAAAGCCTTCCTCATCTTCACTGCTTCCCTCCTCAGATATTCTTTCGTCTGTTCAATACAACAACAAACATCTATAAAGATCGAGAAATACAAGTTTTGGCAATGCTCCTTGGAATTTATAAAATGATCGTGTACATGTTACTCAAATAAAATACGGGCTACTATTGAGAGGGTATGAACTACCTGGATTGAGAATAGGATCATCGCTCAATAACTCAGCGGAGCCTGTTCGCAGATCTCTCGGTGATCCGCTGCCCCCTTCAGGAGTCTGTTCACCGGTGTTCAGAGCGGCTCTGAGCCTGTCCACAAGATCAGCTTTCAGCCCTTTGGTGTCCAGGCCGCGGCGCTGCAGCTCCTCTCTCAACTCATTGACTTTTAGTTTCTTCACGTCAACACTATTCATGGCGTTAATACACGGGTGCAATTATTTCCTTATCTGCAGACAGAGACATGGGATGAAAGGGGAATTCATGTCATGCAATAACATGGCCATACCATGCACTGCACACAAGGTCACTCATCATGTCAGCAGTACATCCCCTGACCCTGTTCTGAGAGTCGAGTAGAGGCTATCTTAACTAACTTTGTTAAAGCAATGCTTGCGTGTTAGCTAGCCTAACTACGCCTGCTAATCTATCCGGTTGATGTAACCGCGCACGTCGACCTCTGTAGTTGACATGAGCAAAAACTGAGTGTATATTATAAGATACCCGCAGTGTGATAGCAATATACTGCTGCTGACACTGACAGCTAACCAGCAGGCCGATGCCTCTGTGGTCCCGCTCAACCAAACCTTGTTAAAGAGCCGCATAAGGCTACACGAACAAGTATAAGGCAACTAAAATGCAACGACGTCATTGCTCTAAATACAATTCCTTGCTAGGAAAGTACTGCAGTAAAATGTTTTACCGTTGGTGGTTTCTCCCAATGAAGTAGCCTAGCTGTCATAGCATGAAATCTGTGTCAACAGAAGCTTACTGCCACCTACCGTTCAGTCATCGGTATAGACTTGACTTTGGAGGAGGAACACAAACGCACTTCACATACTGTACACTATCACATTTTTTTAAATTTTACATCAAGTTTTTATTTTACATCGTTCATTTACAATAGTCTGCATACGCCACAGGCACCGTTAATACGTTTTCTTCAACTAGTGCATGGATCCAGTGTGTAGACGGTACACATCTTTAGAAGAGGAAGAGAATTGTGAATGAAATGAAATATGTGGAGAAAAAACGCCTCTTAGTACGATGGTGTTCTGTCATTCTGTAATGCCACAACCACCTAAAATAAAGCCATTAAAAGAAATAATGTTCATAATCATAAGTGCTTCATTTCCCAAATTACAAACAGCCACGATATGTTGAAATAATTCCTGTATGGGGCCTTTTCCAATTATGGTTACAGATTTGAATATAAACTATGAATATCATAGCAGACCGTTTTCACAATTGGCTGTCCGAACAGATGCAGACGACCGTACATAACGCACTAGTCTGAGTATCGCGCTGTACCCATCTCTCGCGGGAAGTGCAGATCCGACCGAGATTTAAAGGGCTGTGTAACTAACATGGATATGTTGTCCTGTACCGTATTGTTGTACGCCCTTCTCCACATACAGATTATCAAACAGTCGTTATCACGCAGCCAAGAACCCTTCACATCATTTAGAAGCGGTAGCACTTGCCACAGGGTAGGATAGCAATAGCCTGTTCATCTCTCTGAGCTGGGCATCTAGTGTCTCTGTGGTTAGGGCGAGCTCTCCCAGCTGGGTCTGTAGGCTAGTGATCGTCTCGTTTAACTCGTCTTCCTTGCGTCGCGAGTTCATGGCCTGCCGGCTGTATTCCAACACCATACAGCCGCCGCCGATTACAAAGATGATGGCCTCTCCCAATAGCTCTGCCCCTAGTTCGGCTGCTGCGTCTTCATTCAAGGGCTTGATGGTTGAGCCGCGAAATCCCATGATCCTCATCTTCGTCCTCATTTCAATCCAGTGGTATACTGAATAGAGAACACATACAAAATATCATTTGGCAGTGCTTCTACGATAGGCTGTGGTACCTTCAAGTTAAGTGGCTTTTGATTAAAAGGCTAACATTGACACTTATGTGGAGACTTCTTGAGAGTTTGGCAGTTAAGTCTGTAAACAGTCTATGTTGAATTCTTACAACATGTGTTTGCTTCTAATGTTTCTCGGCAAATTGCTGGTCATTCCTTTATGTATCGTCTTATGTATCGTCTAGCGTTAGTTCAAATACTGTCAAAGCGAAATAACATTCACCGCTGGTCAAAAGGCACTTTCAAACGATTCATTCCACCTCAATGACAAACACGTTCCCACACTGAGAACAGCCCTATTGGTTAACATCTCTTTCAATCACAAAAAGACACCCATTTAACAGTACGCCCACGTAAACAATTGGCTCAAAATCAGTGACAGGTGAATCTCATTGGCTTACAGATACAGGGCAGTCATCCTGTGTTGCGTGCAATCTCTGGGCGTCAGAGACAGAGGTTGCACTAACATGTCAAACAGACTACAGTTACTCACACTGTGCCGGTGGAAGGCATACGTAATTCTTGAAGAACTCGCTTCTTCGAGCCCCTGCCTTAATCCTGTTCGCCACAGGTTTGCTCATTTGCCGCACACCAAGGTAGAGCAGCTTAGCGATAGGAAAGGCACCAACCACCATCTTGACGGAAATACTTCACTGAGGGGCGGGACAAAAAGGTGACAGTGCGACGTTATATTAATATTCATGACGTTCGCTTGAAACACACCCACTTCAGTAATTTTGTTTACTTCTTATTTATGAAGTGAACAAGATTTAATACGTATGAATTAAAAAATATTACGAATCACATGTATTAAGTTCATGATTTCTTTAATTATTTGAAGTTAAAAAAGTGAAATAGCTGGTACGATTAACCTTTGTTTCCCATTTATGCTTCTAACTATGAGAAGAGATGGTTGACAAAGGCTACCAGCCTATACTTCAATAACCTGTGGTGGTTTCAGTAGTTAGGTTTATGTTACTGAACCGTTTTTGTCATAGCCTACATACGTTTTTTAAATAACAAGAACAACACACGATTTAAAACGCGTTTGCACGATTGGACCACTGGAGGGAAGGCTTACCTGCGCCAGCTGTGGCGGAAGAACAGCTGGATCGGGTTACAGCAACGCGGCAGACAAAGTGGGTTGGACTATGAACGTACCAAAATAACTCGCTTTACTCAAAACGCACTGACCGACTGGCTCAACTCAATACCTACATAAACACTTTCTAAAGACAAAGAGAGAGTGTTCCTACTTCAGAAAACAGTCGTCTTTCGGATGAGGATCGGCTGGTATCCGGAGTAAAACGGCAGTTTTTTGGGGGTAAGGAAGACTTTAATTGGAAGTATGTTTCAGCTTGGATACAGAAACATTCGCAGCATGACAAGTATACAACCCATTTAAGGATCGCATCTTAGTTAAACAGTTCAATAGACCATGGTTTCTGTTATTTACCTGTCTGTTTTCATAGGAGAGAACACACTGTGTCCTTTGCCGCGTGACTGGTGAATGTGTTGAGAATCGCATAGCTTTCTTGAACTAATGAAAGTCAGATGTTCTCATTGCACAAAACATGGATCAAGCCATAGAGTGGCCTGCAGACTAGACACTCGTTTGCAAGTTTACGATGGACATACAATCATCTCAACTAGAATATATTTTCGTTCTTTTTAGAGACACGGTGACAAGAATTGTACTTAATAAACCCATTTGATCCTATCAACTTTAAGGTTTAAGGTGCACCATGAATAAAGTGCCCGTGAAGTTAGTACTTTTCCCTCGTTAGATTGCACTTCAATTGTCATGGCGTGTCAGCCAGCTAAACCAGCTGAGCTGCATTGCTGTTACGGCTGTTTGTATCTTTTCTAACCTGTACAAGGAATTTTACATGAAACCATTCATGTATTTTCACAAACATGACCCACTGACGAGATCTGAAGAGGTTCTATACACACACACTTTTCAACCGTTCAAAAACAGGTTCATTACGGCTCTGCGTGTGTGTGTGTGTGTGTGTGTGTGTTCGGTGTGTGTGTGTGTGTGTGTGTGTGTGTGTGTGTGTGTGTGTGTCCCTACCAATCCGGGTACTATTAATATTTAGTCTTCAAATGTGCTGCTTTTACAGCGCACAACTTAATAGTTTCCCCTGTATGCTACTCTGCAGGACTCGTGCAAACAATGTTTGGCGCGGATGTTAGACGTGCCTTGTAATTTCCTTGGAATGCCAAGCGTGGGATCTGGTGTGAAATTGAGAGATTCCTGAGTCACATGCAGGCATAAAGGGCGCGTGTGGTTTTGGTACCTGATCTATACAGTTGGGGAGTGAGCAGAAACCACAACCCGCCCAATCAATCACTCACTCTTAACTTTGTCTGCAGAGTTACTTGAATGTGGATGCGGTTGAGAAATATTTACAGTTCACTGTAATTTCCGACGAGCGTCTAAAATAAGAAGTGCGTCTGTATTTTTCAAGCCTTCGTGAATAGGACACAAGCTTCCTTTCGATGTATTGGGTGGAATCTTGTCAGCTGGTGCTTAGTTGCTACTTTTTAAACGGCCCTGGGTGGTAGCTCCAAGCAAGAAAATGGGTGTGGGATCTGTACCCTTTAGTCATGTATATCTTTAGCAATTACTTCACTCTGTAGACATTCTGCATAGACACTCTGTATAGACATACACAAACTTGAAGTTCAGGTATGGCCTCAGAACTGTTCTTTCAACAACAAAAAAACCTGCAGAAAGATGCAAAGTGACTGTCATGTAATGTGGAGGATGGTAGTCTAACCCTGCGTGATGATCTTGGAATTCAGACTCTTGCCCACCAACGGTCTAAATGTCAGACACACCTGATTAATAACTGGCCTCTCCTCCCCAGTGCGGAGAGACATACATTCCTGATATCCTACGTAATGTCGGAGCCCAGCACCATTTACCTGTGGTGCTGCGGTGTACATGTACCGCCATTCACCCCTAGTCTGAAGTTGAGCTAATGATCTCTGTCTCTTGATAGTGTGCGTAAGATGGTTCAGTGGAGTCAAGAGTTTGTTTCGTTTGACACTGACCCCTGACAAGAGATATGACATGATTTAAAAGGTGCGAGAGTAACAAATCATTTAAACCCCTACGAGACAAGCAGAGTGTCTTCTGAAGAATAGCAGCAACATGGCAGTGTCCCTGCTGCTTGATCTGAAAGAGCGTCAACCGGAATTTCAAACTCGTCTGTCAAGATCTGACAGGGGTGGTTTATTGGGGGGGGTTGGGGGGGGGAGGGAGGGGGGGGGGGGCCATCAGGCGTGTTCTAGCTCGGGTTTACTGTGTCAGTTGTAAATGATCCCAAGGAATGTCGATGTGTCAGTCAGAAGCTGGAGGGGGTTACCAGGGAGACCGGGTGGTATCTGCCAGCAAGACTATATTGCCTGGTCCCGCGTCTCCAGAGAGAGGGAGGGCGGTCCGGAGAGGCAAGGTTCCAGCGTGGGCAGATGAAACTGAAACAGTACACGAAGGAGATGAATGAAAGGACGAAGGGAAGTGAGCAACTGAGAGAGAAACCGGAGGATCTGCCTGACGTTTCTCATTGCATGCCCTGGGGAGAAAAACTGAAGAATGAAGAGAGAGAGCAAGAGAAAGATATATATAGAGAGGGAGAGACAGAGAGAGAGAAAGACAGACAGAGAGAGAGAGAAACAGAGAGATAGCGAGAGAGAGAGAGAGAGAGTGAGATAGAAACAGAGAGAGAGAGAGAGAGAGAGACAGACTGAGAAAGAGGGAGAGAGAGCAAAAGGAATGGAGGGAGTGTTTGTAGTCATTATGGACACACCCTAGGATTCAGCAAAGGGTAGCCTATTGTTGTTGCTAATCCTTTAATATCTCTTCACTTCCCACAGTCAACCTACAACTTCTTTCCCCCTCATCTGCCTCTGTGATTACAGAGATCTAATGGTACCAGTTGTTACAGTGGGGACCTTGAGGAAGGTCTACATAACCATTGCAAAGGTGTTGCATACAGACACGTTTCATCTTTTACAAAAAAAAACATTTCCTAGATCGTGTGCAGCACCACCCAGAGGCATAGACTCTGGTCCCTCAGCGTACTTTAACACGGCCAGAGACCGTGTTCTAAAGTTCGCTGAAGGACAGAAATGGGTGGCAGAAACCGAGGGAGAAAGGGACAGATAACAGGGTTAAAGTAGTGACTGAGTAGAGAGCGAGAGTTCAAGCTGGTATGTTTGAATGACTCGCATGAGTCACGGAGAGGGGGGAGAGAGAGAGAGAGAGAATGACCCGAGAGACAGAGCGAGTGTGGGAGGCAGCGACATAGAGAGGGAGAGAAACTGAGCGACAGAAAGGGAGTCTTGTGTGTGCGCTGCTCTTGGAAAACACCGATAAGCTGAACAGCAGTGGACCCGAGCTGGGCTGCACGCCTCATTGGACGGAGGGGTGTGGAATGTGAACATGAGGCCAGTCTGAGAATCCACTGGCCCATCAGAAGATACACTCCACTCTGTTTAAGGAGAGCAGACCAGACTCAATGTTGGATGTTTAATACACGTGTCTGACCACCTCTACTTCATCTGCTCTCCTGATCCACCTTAGCATAACTGGAGACAACTAATCCTCTCCAGTCTATTTGTATATGTGGTGTGCAGAGATGGGAAGTATTGACTATATAGATATAGATATATATCTATCTATCTATGATTCGAAACTTTTTTTTTTAAGGTTTGGAAAATAAAGTTTTGAAAGATGAAAAAATATTTTCATATTTCACTCTGTGCTGTACTCTATTGTACTCTATCGTACTTTATTGTACTCTACTGTGCTGTGATGGGTGGGCCGATATGCAACGAGCGATGTCTGTACGGTGACCGAGCGGTTGCAGCATGTTCTCGTGCGAGCAGTAAACTTCCTGTTATTATAGTGGAGCTTGTTTTATATACAACGATTCTCTCCTCGAGAACAAGGTTGTTGCGACATTCACGTTTGGTTGGTAATGGATGCGGACAGCAGCTCCAACATCGGACCCAGCCAGCATGTCGTTATAGGAGGAGATGGGCTGTTCTTCTTTTTTATTGCTTCTTATTGTGGAGCCTTTATTAGTCTGGTGTGAGTCACCTGCGACAGCAGACTGGATGTCAGCTATGATCATTGCTCTGCCTGATGCTGATAGATACAATCTGGGGAATTCACAGGCTTAGTCTGGCTTACTCACCTGCTGTATACAGACATTGACACAGCTGTCTGTCTGACTGTCCGTCTGACGCCGTATGTTTTTTCAGGTGTAAACGTCATACTAACCCCTTACGTATTTAGATCGAAAATGTCATGCTAACCACTTGCATATTTTCGTCAAAACCATTATGCAAACCCCTATCGTATTTTCATCCAAAATGCCATGCTAACCCTTTTCTAGCCTGTTTGTCTCTGTCTGTCTCTGTCTCTGTCTCTGTCTCTGTCTCTGTCTGTCTGTCTGTCTGTCTGTCTGTCTGTCTGTCTGCCTGTCTCTGTCTGTCTAAGGCTTGTTGGGTTCCTGCTTTGTTCTGTCCTCTGTGAGAGTAGCAGTTAGTATGCAACACCTGTCTGCGGATGAGCACTGAGGGTAGTCATCTGAGATCACCACAGGGAACAGATGGATCGATCCAATGACTGGAGATGATTCAGAGCGTGGATTGGACCATTGTTGTTTTAGGAGTGTTCAGGGGGTTGGTCAAGGTTCATATGACAACATTCCTTGCATAATACAGTACGAGTGATATGTAAAAATGATCAACGCTAGGTGAAATATGATTGCATGTCAAGGTGTTGTGTCTTGTTAGAACAGGTGAAAGGTGTGTCTGGAAAGAGTCAGAGGGGAGGGTAGGTACATAGAAGAGAGACGATGCGGGAGAAATTTAACAGCTTCTGAGGAAACCGGAGACAGCTGTTTGATCGAGTCACGGAGCTATCGTCTAACTCAATGTCGACCAAAAACTGTGCAGACTAGGTGAAAACATGAAGGGTTTGGATGGACATTCAGTGAAGTATACCGTGCGAGCGACAACTTGTCGAATCTTGTGTCGGTGGAGCCAAAAACAAATAGCTGCATAGATTAATAGCTGAATGTTGAACAGCCACTGGATGTGAATAATCCCAATGCCCTTTGTTTGTATATTAACCTCTTGCCCTCCTTTCTCTCCTCGTATTTGTTTAGCAGGAGCTAAACACCACCACACAGCCATGAGCTCACAGGGTACCTTTGGCAGCAGCATGCTGTGTGAGTACCAAGTCTCTAATCTCCATATCTATGCCATGTCCACCAACATTCCTTTCCCTGTTCTTATGGTTTTTGTGTTGGTGTTTTGTTCAATACGTTCAGTTCAGGCCATGAACGAAGACCTGAATGCTTCCATGGCTACAGCGGATGAGCTGTCCAGAGAATTTAACTCACTCCTGCAGGAGGTCACCCCAAGTACACCAGTGCACAAGGTACAAACAGAACGCCTGGGTGGAAGAAGTTCCAGCTGTGTGCGTGCGTGCGTGTGTGTGTGTTTGTGCGTGTGTGTCTGTCGGTCTGTCTGTCTGTCTGTCTGTCTGTCTGTATTGT
The DNA here is from genome assembly GCA_036571765.1 of Plecoglossus altivelis. NCBI lineage: Eukaryota > Metazoa > Chordata > Actinopteri > Osmeriformes > Plecoglossidae > Plecoglossus > Plecoglossus altivelis. The sequence continues at coordinate 5,206,826 of BROE01000005.1, read as the reverse complement.
GTGTGTCTGCTGTCGGTGTTTGTGTCTGTGCTGTGTGTGTGTCGTGTGTGTGTCTGTTGTCTGTGTTTGTGTGTGTGTGTGTGTGTCTGTGTACTGTGCGTGTATGTCTGTGTTGTGTGTGTGTGTGTGTGTCAGTGTAGCGTAGGAGTGCCTGTCTGTGTAACGTCCCTGACGCCTTTGCACTCTGCCTCCCTGCAGTCTGCCAGTCAGTCCAGTTCCTCCAGCTCCACCCCTACCATCTCTAGCCCCACCCCTGCTATCTTTAGCCCCACCCCTGCCACCTCTAGCCCCACCCCTGCCATCTCCAGCCCCATCTTCAGAGAGTCCAGCACTGGCGGTGGCTCCTCGATGCCCTACTCCCCCAGCTCAGCCTCCAGGGACTCCCTCATCTCTAGCAGCAGAAACCGGCCCTCGTCCCCCATGTTTTCCCCCCACCAGGTCACCCCCCCTCAGGTCCGTAGGGACATCTACTCCACCTCCCCTCGCACCGGCTCTGACACCACTTACTCCTACGGTCACTTGACCCCTCCCAACCAATCCCCTCACCTCCAGAGGCGCACGCAGCATTACAGCAGAAGCCCCTCTGGCTCTGTCAGTTCCATGGAATCAGGATCCTCCTCCATCTCCAATATTCCCTCCTACGACCAATCATATCGGACCATGGCACACCCCTCCCCCTCTTTGTTGGCCCGGTTCGACTCCAAACAAAAGGGACGCATGTCGCCGCAGCAGGACAGAAGCCCCTCCCCTATCCGCTTCAGCAGCCAATCAGCATCCAGCACACTGCCCCGTAACTTTGTCCCGTTCAAATCAGCTGGTGAGTGTTGACTGTGGCATGGCTTGTATACAGCAGTCCAAACTCTGTCTTCACCCTGCCTATACAGTGTGCCATTGTGTCGGAATTCACATTCACTCTCTCTCTCTCCCTCTCTCTCTCCCTCTCTCACTTTCTCCCCCCCCCTCTCTCTATGTCTCTCTATGTCTCTCTCTCTCTCTCTGTTTCTCTCACACTCTCTCTGTTATTCCCATACTCTCTCTACTGCTCTCTCTCTCACACACTTTTTATTTATGTCTCTCTCACACTCTGTTATTCTCACACTCTCCCTCTCTCTCTCTCTCTCTCTCTCTCTCTCTGTCTGTCTCTCGCTCTCTCGTCTTTTCTCTCCCTCTCGCTCTCTCTCTCTCTCTCTCTCGCAGATGATAGTTTGCAAAGGCCAAAGAACCCTGCCAAGTGGAATGAGACAGATCTGGACATGTCATATGAGAAGAAAACTCACCACACCTACGATAGTGAGTTCTACTCACTCACACACAGCAGGAAAAATGCACCGGCGTGTGTGTACATGGTGCATGAACCTACACCGCTTAAGGCTGCACATGTGGACGATCTGTCTTCTTGCACCACAGTGAAAGCACATTACATGCTGCATGTTGTTCAGCTGTCTGGCGAAGGGACTCCACCCACAAAAGTGTTCAATGTTGCACTCGTCGCTATTGCTGAATGTTAGTTAAGTTATGGAGATATCGTCGTTGCACTGGACGGTATAGTTGTTGTCCACCGGGCCTGCTAGCAGAGATGTCCCTGAGTCGATACAGAGCTTTTCGTGACTCTGACCACCACAATGCTGCCGAACCACCGTGAAAGCATTTCCACGGCGCACACTCATGAATAGGGACTGAATACAACTCTCACAGTCAGCCAGCCTTAGTTGGAGGTATGAGCATTGAGAGAGAGCAGCACCGTAGATTGATTGGCCGTGCGTGGCGTTGCTAGGAAGCCGTGCGTGGCGTTGCTAGGAAGCCGTGCGTGGCGTTGCTAGGAAGCCGTGCGTGGCGTTGCTAGGAAGAGGTGTGCGGCGTTGCCAAGACACCGTGTGAACTTTGCGCTGTTAACATCACACCTTCCTGTTACAGAGACTGAGTGGATGAGGCCGATGGTGCCAAACAGCAGCTGGAGAGAGTCCAACCTCGACGGCCCTCCCCTCTCCTCAAAAAAGGTGTGTGTGTGTGCCTGTGTGTGTGCCTGTGTGTTTGCCTGTGTGTGTGCCTGTGTGTGCGCCTGTGTGTGTGTGTGTGCGTGTGTGCCTGTGTGTGCCTGCCTGAATGTCGGGTGTTTGAACAGGAAAACTCTTGTGAAATAAAACATTTTCCTTTCAGGCTGTGCATTAACCCTTTGCTTCCTGTTCCTCAGGAAGCCATGCCGTTCTCCCCTCATGGCCCCTACGCGACTCTCCCACCCAACACACGCATCTCGGTGCCCCCAGACCTCGCCCCCTCCAGCCAGTCCCCCTACCACCCCCCTCCCATCATCTCCCGCATCTCCATCCCCCCCATGGCCCCCCAGTCGCGGCCACGCCGCCCCATCCCCCTGTCTGTCATCATGAGGCTGCAGAACCCCCACTGGGTCTCAGCCTCCACATGCCACCCCAGAGCCATGGAGGGCGTGGCGGACATGGGTCTCTACCGCCATCTCAAGTCTATGATTCAGGCTCAGTTCCATCCCCAGCCTCCGCTCCTGCCTCTGCCCCAGCCACGAGAGTACCTAATGCAGCTCCATCCCCAGCCCCAGCCTCAGCCTCAGCCCCAGTCCCAGCCTCAGCCCCAGCCTCCAGAGCAGAGGCAGCCCGTGTACTACGGAGAAGGTAACGTGCGACTTGTTGTACCTATTACAATGTAACCTTTACATATTATACTGGTCAGTGTCTACAGTGGTCATCAAACACAATGATGTGTGTGTAATGTGATGTGTGTGTGATGTGTGTGTGATGTGTAGTGCTGAACCCTGTGAATGTGGACCCTGAGTTAGCGAGGCTGGATCCTCAGCTGCAGCCCCCGGTTCCAGCCCCTCCCGTCTCGGAGGCCGGGCTTGAGGCCCCCGCCCCCCGGCCTCTCAGCCCCACGCGGCTGCATCCGGTGGTGGATTACGAGGTCCAGGACCAGGTGATCCCAGACCTGGAGGAGCTGCTTCGCATCCGGGCCGAGATCCCCCGCGCCCTGAAGAGACGCGGCTCCATGGACCCGTCCCAGCCTCAGAAGAAGTCCGGCGTCCAGCCCCCCAATCAGTACAAGCAGATCATCAACAAGCTGTTCCACAGGAAGCACCTGCACCGCAAAGGGGATGCGGGGAGTGAGAACAGCAGCTCGTCCGAGGGAGAGGAAAGCTCCGCCCCCTCTTCTCCGGACCCAGCCCCCATCACCAGCACCCCCATACCTGCAGATTACAGGGTAGGATAGGATTCTCTCCTGGTTCCAATGGTTCTCACTCCCCAATTTCCTGATGTGTTGACCTGAAATTGGATGTGGTTGGTGTTGCCAGGGTTACCATTCGATTCTACGAAACTCCAGCCGCGACCATAAGCGCTCTGGACGCAGAGCCCGACTGAGCCCACTGGTTCTGTTGCTGGACGGATCCCTGGTGGGAGAACTGGAGACCGTGCAGCGGGCTGTGCAGGAGGTGTGTGTGTGTGTGTGTGTGTGTGTCACCCTGCTCCCTGTCTATGTGTAGTTTGATCCCATGACCAGAGTTCACCTGCTATCTTCGTCCCTGTAGATGAGTGATCCCAGCCAGCCTAACGACGAGGGCATCACTGCCCTCCACAACGCCATCTGTGGAGGGCACTACAGTGTGGTGGACTTCCTGGTTCGCATCGGTGCCAACGTCAGCGCTCCCGACAGCCACGGATGGTAATGCGCACACACACACACACACATGTTGTTCCATGTGTTGTTGTTGATCCAGGTGGTTCTGTGGGGCTGGTTGAGTAGAGTTGCGTGGCATCTCTGAGCAGTGGTCCTCCTCTCCCTCCCCCTTCTTCCCCTCCCCCCCCCTACCTCCCCCATCACAGGACACCCCTGCACTGCGCAGCGTCCTGTAACGACCAACCGCTGTGTGAGTTCCTGGTGAGGAACGGTGCCGCCGTCATGGCCGTGACGGAGAGCGACGGAGCTTCTGCCTCGCAGAAGTGCGACCCCTACGCTGTGGGCTTTGAGGAGTGTGAGAGCTTCCTGAGGGGTGAGGAGGGAGCACACACACACACACACATGCAGACGCACACATGCAGACACACACATGCAGACGCACTCATGCAGACACACAAATGCAGACGCACACATGCAGACACAAACATAGACAGACACGTACGCACGCACACACAAACACACACATACACAGGCACGCGCACACACCAAGTTACGCACGTACATACCCACAAATACACACACACTTGCTCACACGCAGAAACACGCACACACAAACACGCACGCGCTCACCCACAAACCGACACACACAGGCACACGGTGACACAGGACGCACCCTTTAGCGTAATTGTTCCATCTTCCCTGTGTGTGTGTGTCCAGGTGTGGAGGAGGCCATGGGTGTGGAGAACAGTGGGGTGGTGTACGCCCTGTGGGGCTACTCCTCCCAGGCTCCAGACGAGCTGAGCTTCAAGGAGGGAGACATGGTGACCATCCTGCAGAAGGCTGAGGGGGTGGACTGGTGGTGGGCTTCGCTCTGCGGCCGGGAGGGCTTCGTCCCCAACAACTACTTTGGGGTGAGCGAGAGACCAGACGCTCTCTCTCTCTCTCTCTCTCTCTCTCTCTCTCTCTCTCTCGCACGCACGCACGCACGCACGCAGACACACACACAGGTCAGGTTGCCTGGTTCCAAACGCGTTTGAGTAATAGTGTCATCAAAGCGATTCAAAGTGTCCTCTTTTTTTTTTTATCCTGCAGCTTTTCCCCAAAGTTCGTCCTAAATCGCTCTGCTAGTTCAGCGAGGAGATGTTACTGAAGAAGAGCTGCGTCTGGGAATGATGATAACCTTATCAACAGCATGTCAGCCTAATCAGAGAGGAACATTGAGGTTATCTTGTTGTTCTGCTTGGCCATGGTACAGGTATGTCTTTATCAAGGTGTATCCGCTGTAATGGGTGTGCCAGTGCGGGCTGTTTGTTTCGAGGGCCAGGGCCTCCCAGCTGCTGTAGTGAAGCACAACTGAAAGGACTCTCTGAGGAGCTCTGTGTGTTTGGATGCCCCTGGAAGCGGCAGTATTCCATTGTGTCTGGTCTACGGTGCTGGGTCAGCATCTGCTCCTGTGATTGGTCCTCAGAGACCGGTCGTGTCAGTGTCTCCGTATATGATTGGTCCTTGTAAACCATTTATGACATAAGGGATGTTAAACTCACCTACTGTTAAGGTTAGACGTTTTATTATGTGCCTTACTGCTTTGGAACTTTCAGAATGATTTCCTTCCATTGCTTATTGGTTGTGTCTACTGACATTGCTTGACTTAATACAAGAGTATTATACTTCTGTTAACTTGGAATAATGGCTTAGGTTTCATAAAAGAATCATTGTATTCCATCAAATAACTAGGATCATAATAACCGCAATGTCCATTTTAATTTGAAAGGTGTTTTTGTGTCATGCTGTAACGTAGACTTTATCTGATCTGAGTCTGGAAAGAAACGTCTTTATAGCGAATATCATCTGTTGGTGGATTTGTGTTTTCGGTGTGTGTATGTATGTGTGTGTGTGTGTGTATGTGTGTTTCTAAGAGTTTAGTTGAACGGCACTTTGCATGACAAAAATGTTACACAATGAATAAAAACATTTTGTGAGATGTCAAACAGTATATGGATACTTCTGAAATAAAGCAGTGGTTTTCTGAGTCTCTTCTGTGGTTATATTTCCTATCCGCTGGAGGATTAGAAGAGTCTGTCACTACAGGTATCCTCCTTGGCCAGTAGGGGGCAGTAATCAGTCATGTAAGGAAACACACCAGCCACTCAAAACCGCAGTCAGAAAACAAACTGGGGTTTTTTTTTTAGGTGGTTTTTAGTTCCATGCTTTGTAGTTCGGTCAAGGAGAAGTCGTCGTTCTTTCAGCCTTGGTTACACACGTTTTCAGTTTCCTAAACCGTTCTGTTTTTTCCAGTCTCTCAATTCCCAGTGCCTTGAGCAGAGCACCCACACAAGTGAATCCATTGTAAGGAATTCATTAACACCACCACCAGCGCTTATATGTTGACATAGTCAAACGCAGACAGCCACGGTTGTGACCACAGACACACACGTTTCACACAAACACACATACACAGCCACACAGTGACACATGCACAAGGTTAAACAGTTACCGACGCACACAGTCACACAGTCACACACACATACAGTCATGGACACACACACATGGCCAGGGTGTGCAAGAGTAGTAATCTAATCTCTTTAGATGTTATAGATCTGACAGTGAATGAAGCTCGTGGTTTCAGCTGTGTGTTTTGTTCAGCGTTGCGTGAAGCTGAATGGAGGGGGCAGGGGCCGGGCCCTGTGGAGGGGGCAGGGGCCGGGCCCTGTGGATGTCCTGGGCAGGGGCCAGGCCCTGTGGAGGGGGCAGGGGCCAGGCCCTGTGGAGAGGGCAGGGGCCAGGCCCTGTGGAGGGGGCAGGGGCCAGGCCCTGTGGATGTCCTGGGCAGGGGCCAGGCCCTGTGGATGTCCTGGGCAGGGGCCAGGCCCTGTGGAGAGGGCAGGGGCCAGGCCCTGTGGAGGGGGCAGGGGCCAGGCCCTGTGGAGGGGGCAGGGGCCAGGCCCTGTGGAGGGGGCAGGGGCCAGGCCCTGTGGATGTCCTGGGCAGGGGCCAGGCCCTGTGGAGGGGGCAGGGGCCAGGCCCTGTGGAGAGGGCAGGGGCCAGGCCCTGTGGATGTCCTGGGCAGGGGCCAGGCCCTGTGCAGGGGGCAGGGGCCAGGCCCTGTGGAGGGGGCAGGGGCCAGGCCCTGTGGAGGGGGCAGGGGCCAGGCCCTGTGGAGGCATACCAGCCCACAGAGGTTTTATGAGTCGTGCAAGAGTGATGAGGGAGAACACATGCACACGCCCACACACAAACACACACACACACACACAGAGTCAGAAACGCACCCACTTAAGAGCTGTCTGTCCTTCCTGGCTTCTTGTCAGTGGGTTGTTGATGCAGGGTCGGTGTTTGAGCCAGTCAGCAGCAGCAGTCGTCCGACATAGTGCTGAGTCGTGATTCCGCCGGAGCAGAACTCATTTGATGCCTCATTGAAACCCCATTATTACCAAGATGGGGCAAAATCAAGTGGTATCGATGTATATACCTCAGCCAGGGGAATCAGGTCTGCAGAGCACGCTCTCTCTCTTTCTCTCTCTCTCTCTCTCTTTCTCTCTCTCTCCCTCCCCCTCCTTCTCTCCCTCTCTGTCTCTCTCTATCTCTCTTTCTCGCTCTCTCTCTCTCTTTACGATGCTGTGTTCGTGTGCAGCGGCATCACGGCACGTTTCATTTTGATCTCGTGTCTCTCTCGCTCTCCTTCCCTGCTCTCTCCCCTTCTGTCGCTGCCTCTCCCATTTTCATTCTCCTCACAACATTCAATTCCACCTCCCTCTCCTAACAACCACACCCCTCCCCTCTCTCCAGTCCCTCGTACACTCACACACACACACACACAGTCACACACACAGTCACACACACACACACAGTCACACACACACTCACACACACAGTCACACACATAGTCACACACACACACACAGGCACACACATACACACACACGCACACACACACAGTCACACACACACATACACACACACACACACACGGTCACACACACCTAATGACTTTAGATGAGTTAGCCATTATCGGAGATGGCTTTTCCTCAGCCCATCAGAGACCGACGGTTGTTCGCGACACGACAGCCTGAGTTTCATCCAACATGCCTTTAACTGCCCAAGACAAATAAATATACATGAGGCCTTGCGAACTGATGGGCCTCTCTCCTCTGCAGAGCCTCTATACGACGTGAGAAAGACGTGGATAGAATCGCACTGACACCGCAGACGGAGAGGCTGGGAGACCAGCGGGGAGGAGGAATGGAGAGAGAGCAGAGAGGAGGAACAAATATCAGAAAGCCTCCTGCGAGGCTCCTGTTTTTTTGTACGATGGGATACCTGTCAGACGAACGCTGGGATAATCCATAAAGTGTTGAGCCTTTTCAAATGCGCTCTATTATACCGCCACTGACAGGCAGCAAAAAGAATCATCTATCAAGATTTGAAGCGGGGAAGCATCAGGTTATGGAAAAGAAAACAATGGTAGCGGAGGAAAGAACCGTGTTGTTTCATTTCCTCTTGTTGTTATTCTCACAAAAGGGAATTTTGGAATGGAAGAACAGACGCCGGCTTCTAACACACGCGTGAGACGTGTCACACACACACACTCCACAGACATGCAGACACACACACACTCCACAGACATGCAGACACACACACTCCACATACATGCAGACACACACACACTCCACAGACATGCAGACACACACACTCCACAGACATGCAGACACACACACACACTCCACATACATGCAGACACATACACACTCCACAGACATGCAGACACACACACACTCCACAGACATGCAGACACACACACTCCACATACATGCAGACACATACACACTCCACATACATGCAGACACACACACACTCCACATACATGCAGACACACACTCCACATACATGCAGACACACACACGACGGCGGCTGAGTAGACAGCACTCAGGTGTATGATTCACAGTATCTTCCAATGTCGGACCCCCCCGGGTCATCAATGTTGTATGTTTTGTTAATAACTATTAAAGCTCCTCCCCCCCTTCTCCCCCTCTCCCTCCACCCCCCCTCCTCCCCTCTCCCTCCCCCCCAGCTCTGTCAGGAGCCACGAGGAGATTGGATGTGTCAGATCGAAGGCAGAAGAATCTTTTCCTAACGCGATCTTAATATGAGCGCCGTTCAATTTTTAAAAGGGCAACAAAACAGTAGGGCAAAGGGTGGGTGGGGGTGGCGGTGGGGGTGGGGGCGGGAGGGGTCGCAGGCTGGCGGAGGGCGGGGGTCGCCGGGCAACACATGAAATCACACAGCACGCAGTTGTAGCACTGTGACAGGGCCAGATCCATGACCTCTCCCACAGAGCGACGCCTGGGCTCTGGGACTTTGTGGACGAAGCTAGCAGCTGAGGTTGTCTCAAGGAGTCCCAGGTAGTGTGTGTAAGTGTGTGTGTGTAAGTGTGTGTGTGTGTGTGTGTGCCCTCTGTCTGCTCCCCTCGCAGCAATACAGAGGGTACATAGGGGAGTACAACCACATTCACAGCACACTAAACATGTAAGATTCTCCTTAAGGACATGCTGTACGTAGAGAACAAACTGGTGTGGAAAACCATCTCTTTCATCACCTCGCTCCTCCTCCCCTCCTTCTCCCCCCCTCCCGTTCCAAACGCTACGCAAGTAGCGTGTAAAAATATCTCCTCCTCAGCCCGTCCTTCCTCTGCTCCTCTCTTCCGCTCCTCCTCCTCGCCCTCCCATTCCAACCCCTTCCCAAATAGTGTGTAAAAATATCTCCTCCGCCTCTCCTCCCTTCCTCTCCTCCTCCCTTCCTCTCCTCCTCTCCCATCCCATCCATGCTCCTACTCTGCTCTCTTCTTGAGTGATGAATAATAGAGAGTTGCTTGTCCTCCCTCCCTCTTCTAGTTCATCAGGCCCCGCCTGGCTGCCCTCTGCACTGTCACGTCTCCCTTCCATAAATCATTCAGGGCTTCAGGACGACAAGTCCGTCAGCGCAGGCTAAGCGTGGAGCGCGATGGCAAAAGACCCCTGTTACTCTCTCTATACATCCTCTCCTTAGCCAATCCCCTCTTCCCATTACACCCCGCCTCCCCCCCTCCCGCCCCTCCCCCAGCAGCCCAACCCTCCTCCTCCTCCCACGGCGAGGTACCTTCCCGTGATCTCCAGCCCCCTGGCTCCACGCACACCTCCCCGCTCCCTCCTCTGTTTTGAGATCGGACTGACAAACAGCTCTCTTCTCCTCTACCTCGCCCTCTCTCTTTCTGTCCTCTGGCCCTCTTCATCTTCTCTCTCCGTCTCGGTATCTTTCCCTGTCTCTGTATCTCTTTCTACCACTCTGCCTCTCTCTGTGTTTCTCTGTCTCTCTCCCTCTATCTCTCCTTTAGTCCTAGTCTTAGTTAGATCCCTTCCCTCTCTGTCTGTCTCCCTCTCTCTCCCTATCTCTCTCTCTCTATGTGTCTCTCTCCCTCTCTCTCTATGTGTCTCTCTCCCTCTCTCTCTATGTGTCTCTCTCTTCCTCTCCCTCTCTCTCTCTCTCTCTCTCTCTCTCTCTGTGTGTCTCTCGTGGGAAACCTTTCCACTTAAGCACAGTCTCCTCCTGTTCCGCCCCCAGCATAACTAACACCCCCCCCCCCACACACACACACACACACATACACATACACCCACACACTCTAACTCTGCCCTCTCTTGTCCAGACCAAAGTTACTGCTGGCCTGGATGACGTCACCTGGACGTGTCCCTGATCAGCCCTGAATGGACGCCCTGGAAAAGTCGTTAAAGGACTTAACGTTCCCCTGGAAACACATCAAGGGCAAACGGTAAACGCAAGCGTGGACCTGAACAGGAAAAAAAGGGAAAAGAGTTGAAAGCCCTCAGAAAAAGCCTTGGCTGCTTCTCTGCTTTAAATTGCTCTGTCACTCTGGTCCCCCTTTCCCCTTGTCGCCATGCTCATATCTCTCTCTACCTCCTCTTGTTTCCCCCTTCTTCCCCCTCCTCCCTCCTTCCCCCTCCCTCCTTCCCCCTCCCTCCCTCCCTCCCTCCTCCTCCCT
>BROE01000005.1:5138637-5194905 GCA_036571765.1 Plecoglossus altivelis | reverse complement strand
CTCCCTCCCTCCCCCTCTCCCTCCCTCCCTCCCCCCACGTCAGAGCCTGAAGGGTTCGGCTCCATCTCTTAGTTCAGCGTAGCTCTTCCTTTGTTCATCTAATCCCTTTAAACGTCCACTTCAGCTTTTATTTGATTATTTACTGATACCTCCTCAGTCATCAAAAAAAGCCCACGGGTTGTGAAATCCGGTGGGTGCGTGTGTGTGATGTGTGTGTGTGTGGGGATGTGTGTGTGTGTGGGATGTGTGTGTGTGTGTGTGTGATGTGTGTGTGTGTATGTGTGATGTGTGCGGCTATGTGTAAGCGTCACAAGGCTGCGGTGTCATTCTGTTTGCTGCCCAGTATAATTAGTGGCTGTTCCGCTGTCCCTAACGCATCACTAACGAGGTGCTACTTCAGTTCAACGTGAGGTTAATGAATCAAGGAAGGAAGTTGGAAAAGTTGCTGCGTCGGAGGGAAAAAAAAGCCTCGCTGTGTTCATACGGAGCCGGATGAACTGGTGAGAGCAGAGGAGAGCTTGTGTAACAGTGTCTCCTGTGCAGCTTAGCCAATGGATCCTCTCTCTTTCCTCTTCTCTGAAGCATGTTGAATCATCTGATTAGCCTCTGATTGTGTGATTCACTCGAGCATCCACTGTTTTTAATGGGATTATGAAACAGACATCACTGTGGGTGGAGGAGCGGGTGGATGTGTGCAGGCACTGTGGGTGTGTGTGTGTGGGTGGGTGTGTGTGTGGGTGTGTGTGTGTGTGTGTGGGTGTGTGTGTGTGTCTGCGTGTGTGTGAGCTTGCGTGTGGTGAATGTGTATCTGCTTAAGAGGATGTGAAATCAACCCTGGCTGGCTGCCTGGAGGGTTGCCCCGCCGCACTGTGACACCCCTGTACCGACCACGGACAAAAAAACAAGCCTGCAGGCTTTCTCCGACTCGGCAGGTCGCGTGACCGAGGCCCAGCTCGACTTTTCCCTGCTCCTGGGTGCTCCAAGTTTACGATCCGGCGGGCCGAGAGAACGAGGCCGAAGGCCGCGGAGCCACAAGGGCGAGCGAAAAGAAACTGTCTCTCCAGAACGTCGCATGTCCCCGTTTCAGAAGCAGCGGCTCTTGAAGGAGCCTCAGACGAAGGGAAGTGTCCGAGCACAGGTGAGCGAGAGCAGGACTGTGATGGAGACAAGGGGGCTGTCGCTCACCAGGTGGTCCCTGTCCTGTCACCCCTCATTTCTCACTCTCTGCCTCCCTCCCTCCCACTCAATCATTCTCTCTCCCCCATCCCACTCAATCACCGCCTCTCTCTTCCTCTCTCCCCTCTCTCCGGTCCCACACCTTCACCTTCATTTCTCCTTCGCTCCTTCACTTTCCCCATCCTGAGAGTTGACCGATCTCATCTCTCCATCCCTCACCAGTCAAAGTGTCATTTCACTTCCTCCAGACAACTCTTCTCCAATCTGCTCTATCTTTTCATTCCCCTCACAGCTCACCATGTCATCAATTTACTGGTACATTAGTCTTTCCTCATAGGAATACCCCTCCTCCTTCTCCCCCTCTTCCTTCTTCTCTCGCCACATTTCTCTCCGTCGCTCCCCTTGGGCATTCGCAAATCCTAACACGTCCAAAGCCTAACGCATCCAAATCCTAACACGTTCAAACACTAGCACGTCCAAACACTAGCACGTCCAAACACTAGCACGTCCAAACACTAGCACATCCAAACACTAGCACATCCAAACACTAGCACGTCCAAACACTAGCACATCCAAACACTAGCACATCCAAACACTAGCACGTCCAAACACTAGCACGTCCAAACACTAGCACGTCCAAACACTAGCACATCCAAACACTAGCACGTCCAAACACTAGCACATCCAAACACTAGCACATCCAAACACTAGCACATCCAAACACTAGCACGTCCAAACACTAGCACGTCCAAACACTAGCACATCCAAACACTAGCACATCCAAACACTAGCACATCCAAACACTAGCACATCCAAACACTAGCACATCCAAACACTAGCACATCCAAACACTAGCACGTCCAAACACTAGCACGTCCAAACACTAGCACATCCAAACACTAGCACATCCAAACACTAGCACGTCCAAACACTGGCACATCCAAACACTAGCACGTCCAAACACTAGCACATCCAAACACTAGCACATCCAAACACTAGCACATCCAAACACTAGCACGTCCAAACACTAGCACGTCCAAACACTAGCACGTCCAAACACTAGCACATCCAAACACTAGCACGTCCAAACACTAGCACATCCAAACACTAGCACGTCCAAACACTAGCACGTCCAAACACTAGCACATCCAAACACTAGCACGTCCAAACACTAGCACATCCAAACACTAGCACGTCCAAACACTAGGACGTCCAAACACTAGCACGTCCAAACACTAGCACGTCCAAACACTAGCACGTCCAAACACTAGCACGTCCAAACACTAGCACATCCAAACACTAGCACGTCCAAACACTAGCACGTCCAAAGCCCTTCTGTCAACATGTACGTCTGTATGGGTACTTTTGTCAAGGTGTTTCCCTCAAATCCTTTTGATGGATGAAATGGATTCCACTGTACATTTATGTGTGTTTAGGTGTGTGGCAAATGTCGGCAGTGAATGAGTGAGGTTGTGATATGTGCTGTAGTGCGATCGATGTGTGCTTTCTCTGGTGTGTGCGCGTCGTCGTGTGTGTGTTCTCAGGTTGTGTGTGCGCGCGCAAGTGTGTGTGTCGATGATTTGTGTGCCATGTGTGTGTCGCAGTGTTTTGCATGTTATGAATGTGTGGTGTGTGTGCAGTGTTCAAGTGTGTGTGTTTGTGTGTCAGTTGTCGGCGTGGTGTCGTGTGCGTTTGTGTCAGTGTGTGGCGTGTGCTCGCTGTGCGTGTGTTGTGTCCGCGTGGGTGTTTATGCGGTCGTGGTGCTGCGTCATTGTGTGTGTGTATGTGTGTCGGGTGTGTATTTGTGTGCTTGTGGTGTGTGGTGTATGTGTGGTGTATGTGTGTGATGTGTGTGGCGTGCGTGTGAGTGCGTGTGTCCGGTCGTGGTACATGTCGTTTCCGGCGTGTGTGCGTGTTATGGTGTGTGTGTGTATGTGTGTGTATGCGTGTGCGTGTGTATGTATGTGTGTATGTGTGTGTGTGTGTGTGTGTGTGTGTATGTGTGTGTATGCGTGTGTGTGTGTATGTGTGTGTGTGTGTGCGTGCAGCAGCGGAAGCGTGCGGTGACCGCGAGAGAGACGAGCAGAGCTTCACGTTCTGATTGTCCTTTTATCCTGCTACTGTTCCCTTCCTTACGTAAGATAAATAATTCAGCTATCCTGAGGCGGAGCGCAGAGAGCGAGAGAACATTCCAGAGAACATTCTTGGAAAATGAAAGAGTGATGAGCCTAGGACTCTTTCTCTGCGCATCGCCGTTTCCAGGGGGCGATGCGAGACATCAGCGGAGTTTTTCTTCCACGGTGATGAATGTCCTCCAGCGACTCTGCAGCCTGACACAAAGCACCCTGAGCGCGTTTAGCAGACGAGGGAGATTCAATCGCTCCCCGGCTCTTTTGGCTCAAAGCATTTGGCACATCGCCAGAATCTTATCATCCCTTATTTGATTGCAAGGATGACAGACGTACGTGTCTGACCTCCTGTCTGTGGGCGACCTGCTGGCCACTGATCCATTCAGTTGAAGATGGTGAACTGAATGGTTGTGTCTTTTGAGAAGGTGCGAAAGGTTTTACGAGGTGTTTTGCAGATGGCAGCCATAGTAATCAACAGTTGTGTGATGATGCAATGCCACATTGTGCAATGATAATGATAACCTGTCTTTATGCTTTATTAGTTATCGTGAAGGTTTGGAATGGAGTCCTCTTCCCTCTATTTTTCCTTTGCTCTCTCTCTCTCTCTCACACACACTCTTTCTCTTTGTCTCTTAACCTCTCTCCCTCACTCTCTCTCTCTCTTTGTCTCTTAACCTCTCTCACTCTTTCTCTTTGTCTCTTAACCTCTCTCACTCTCTCTCTCTCTCACTCTCTTTGTCTCTAACCTCTCTCCCTCACCCTCTCTCTCTCCCCCACTCTCTCTTAATCTTTTAACCTCTCTCCCTCTTTCACATGCACTCTCACAACAGTTTCTCTCTTTCTCTCATTATCTCTCTCTCTCCCTCTGTCCTGTGTCCTGTCTGCCTGTCAGAGCTGTCAGCTGAGCAGGCTGTTTGCAGGCTGAAGTTGCTGGCTCTGCCCTCCTAGGGAGGAAGAGTTCACTCTGAATCAGAAGACATGCTGCAGTGGGCTATATCTCTACAGGAAACTCTCTCTCTGTCTCTCTTTCTCTCTCTGTGTGTGTCTCTCTCTCTGTCTCTCTTTCTCTCTCTCTGTGTGTCTCTCTCTCTGTCTCTCTTTCTCTCTGTCTCTGTCTCTCTTGATCTCTGTCTCTGTTTCTCTCTCCCTCCCTCCCTCCCTCTCTCTCTCCCTCTCTGTCTCTGTCTCTCTCTTTCTCTCTGTGTCTCTCTCTCTGTCTCTCTTTCTCTCTGTCTCTCTTTCTCTCTGTCTCTCTCTCTCTCCCTCCCTCCCTCCCTCTCTCTCTCTCTCTCTCTCTCTCTCTCTCTGTCTCTCCTCATTCTTTGCTCAGCAGGTTATTGTACCTCGTTTGCCCCGCTCAATCCAGCTTAATAAGTCAGAGCCCATATTGATGTGGTGCTGCTGCAGCACATCTTATTTAAGGCGCACGGCTAAAGGCTGTTCCCGTTTTGGTTCCTGCTACAAGCAGATCTTCCGCTGGGCTTTTTCTTGGAAACAATGCCACTGACTCCTCCCACAAAAGACGAGGTCACGACAGCGCTTTTCAAGCTGATCAAGTCAAACTGATAGACGACAGGTTTTTAAAGTGGGATGCAGCTTTTGTATAGAATAGACAACTCTTTAGGGATGTAAGAGGATTAATTCCTCTGCCTGCACAGTTTTCATGGATTAGGCTGAGCCTCAAAATGCGCCCATCAATGTGTTCATAGCAAGGGCTTGGTTCTCTTCATGACACACTCTAGGGGATACGTCTGGGGAGGCTGGAACAGCAGGAGAACGTGTCGCTTCGACGTGTGCGGCTGGAGAACACAGAGGGAGCTGATACGATGAGCAGCCCCTGTGGTCTATGTTGGTTCAATACGCTGTAGTATGCTGTGTGTGTGTGTGTGTGAGTGTGCGTGTGAGTGTGTCAGCCTGCACAAGTCACGATGCGTGTCACGGATCGTTACCAGGCCTCTAGATTTCCCGTCAGCGCCGAGTCAGGTCAGTGGTCAAGACGCGTCCCGCTACGACCAACGGAGGTTAGAAATGATGGCGGGTCTGGTGACCCTTGACCTGAAGAGTGCCCTCCCTGTTTGAGGATGTGCAGCGTGGCGAAGAAGAGGTCTGCTTCCTTCACACCCAGCACCTGCACGCATCACACCAGAACCGCAAAGCTCTTTAACATGACAGCTTAACATCTTACTGCACAAACGCAGGATAGATAGCATCGCCTGTCTCTGTCGTTCACAGGCACCAAGCAATCGAACACAACTCATCTCTACCCCTCTCCCCCCCCCACACACCTCATCTCTACCCCTCTCCTCCTCCCCCCCCCCCCCCCCCCAGCCGGTCCGGGGTGAGGGGGGTGGCTGCTCTGAAGGGCACAGAGAGGCGGGAGCAGGGCTGTATTGATCCCAGCTGATCCCCCCTGCTGTGCTGACTGGGGGGGGGGGCAGAAAAAATAAACAGACAAGCAGGAAGTGGGGGTGGAGAGGTGGAGGGGGGGGGGTAGGCCACCTCATTAAATACTCAGTGTAAGCCCTGTGGCTTTCATTGATTGCTAACGTCCAGCGACGTCTCAGGATTTAGCCTGTCACTCTTCTTCCCCAGGGAAGTGCTCGTGTTTGTGGAATAAACACAGTAAAGGATGGGGGCAGAGCCCAGTCCAGCTGTTCCCTTACTCTGTTTGTCACCGGGAACGTCCCACTCTGAGCCAGACTGGTGTAGGAGGGTCAGAGGGTGAGATGGACTGGGCAGAGCGCCCTCACTAAGGCACCAGCCTCGTATCAGGAGCAGCAGCAACACCTCAGAACTCAACCGTCTCTCTCATGTGCTAAATAAACCAGACACGTTTCCCTTTGTAGTTGCTTCCCTCTCATTGTCTCTGCATTTCCTGGCTGAGAGTCACCCCTTTTCCCTCCATTTCTCCCTCCCTCTTGTAGTCCTACACACCTGGAATGTTCCGGAACGCGCCAAGGGCATTTGGCTGCTTTGGCTTGACCAGAGGCTCAGCTGCTCTCAGCAACACGCAGCCATCTGGCTGCATGTGCATCGTTGGAGCGCCGACAGGCTTTAGGACCCTGTGACAGAGTCCTGATAAGGTGGCGAAGATGAGAAAAGGCAAAAGGAGAGGGAGAGGGGGGGGGAGTGAGCGAGCGAGCGAGCGAGGCGGAGGAGGAGGGAGAGGCAGAGCGAGAGAAGCAAACACAAAAGAGAGAGATGGAGAGCTGCGGCGCTCCAGTTTGAAAGTCGCTGAAAAGGCTGAGTCTTGAAGATGAAACTTGAGACGTCCTCGGTGGTATAAATACACCGCCGTGCCTGGATTAAACAACGCCCGCACAGAGGAAGGGGACGGAGACGGAGCTGGAGAGGGTTGACGTCTCACCGAGGAGCGGGGCAGTTTGGAGGGAAACGCACCTCGTCACACGTGTGAACACAAGCTCGGGAGACATCTCTTTTCCATTCGGAACCGAACCGAAATAGGACACCGACTCACACAAACAACCACACATACCGATCGCATCCTCACTCTCTCTCTCTCTCTCTCTCTCTCTCTCTTACACTCTCTCTCTCTGTCTTTCTGACACACACACACACACAGGAACCACAAGCATATGCGTTTCCCCTGAACTGCACATGCCCACTTTAAGATGAGCAACCACTCAGCCCTGCTCTGCGGCTGCTACACGGGAACCTTGGATGGTTGATACTGAGGGGGGGGGTTGACATCCAGCTGTGCAGCCCTTAGCCCCCTTCTGCTCCTGCCTCGGACCAGGGGGACATCGAGAGAAGCAGGACCCACAGAGAGGCAGGTAAGGACGAGAGACACAGAGAGAAAGACAGAGAGAGAGAGAGAGAGAGAGAGAGAGAGAGAGAGATTGAGAGAGAGAGATTGCGAACGAGAGAGCTTCTGTTTGCATTTGATCCCCCCTCCCCCCCTCAACGTCATCAGTTTGGCGTGGAATGGTTCCGCGTGGAGCTCGGTTCCGCTGAGGACTTCAGTCTGAAGAAGATGTCACCGTGACATTTCCCGCCCACCGCTGTTGGGCGGCGTTGTTTGTGTTGTGCGGGCTGAGTATTGTGAACGGTGACATAGCAGAGTGCTTTAAGCCGTAAAATAACCTATGGTAGAACGCGGCTTGAATCGTAATCTCCCGATGAGACAAACTGCCTTCACTGTATGTTATGATGGAAGGCTGTCATCTCAAACTGTCCTGTCGGGATTCAACCTAAAGATCAGCGCGTCAGCGTGTGGTTGATGGCAGGACAGCCAGCATGGTTCACTTCCTGGAGCGGTATAGTTTCCTCAGAGCCTTGATCCATGTGGGATGAACAGTCCCAGGGCTCCTTTTCAGCAGCCTGGAGGGACCTCACTTCCTGCCTGAACAGTCCATCCTGCCGTCCTCCTGCCAACAAGCGCCGGAGACGCACAGTTCTGTCCTCGTCGCTCGTTGGCGCTCAGCTGTGATGTCTTCGCAGGCAGTGGCGTGTGGAGCTACGAGCTACCAGCTACCAGCTACTACGGGATATTTCCCTCCGCAGAAGAGGATCGTCGCCAGCAAAGCGTACAGTTGGAGCCTTCCTGGAAGAAAACCAAACGTTTTGTCCACCCCCTCCTCCCCCCTCCAACGCCCCCCCCCCCCCCCCCTGCCCCTGCTCTGCGCACCTGCTGTGGCTGTCTGAGTCCAGCTGCTGGATGGTAGGATGGGTCCCTCTACTACATGTAGGTCACAGCCAATTAGCAGCTGTCTACTACGCCCCAGTGGAAGAGAGATCTGATGATGAAGAGGTTGAGTAATACCTGAGCACTTATGTTGATACCTGGGAAAGAGGATGACCAGCGCACGCACACACACGCGCACATACGTACAAACATGTACACACGCACACACACACACACACACATGTATACACACACACGTGCTCACACACACACGCACGCACACACGCTCACACACACACGCACACACGCACGCGCGTGCATGCCCACGCAACATTCACACAACCTAGGTCAACCTAAACATGCACGCACATGCGTGTTCTCAGATACACAAACACACACGCATGCGAATCACTTATTTATACCTTACAGCATGCAGAAGGTAAATTACCAGTAGGTCAAAAACTAGACACCTGCATGTGTTCATTAACAAGAGCAGAAAACATTTCACACACTGCGTTCACTACGTCTACAGCGTCCATAATAATGGTCTCTTTCAGACCGCATGCCAATGACTCTATTCCCCTGTTTTCAGGTCCAAAGCAAAATTTAATTTATGCACACAATTTGCACACACACTCACACACACAATCACACACACAATCACACGCACAATCACACACACACAATCACACTCTGTCCCAAGCACAGGCACAGCAGCTGCAAGGTAACAGAGCATTGAAGCGCAAGTGGCACACACAGTACACACACACACAGTACACACACACTGTACACACACACACAGTACACACACAGTACACACACAGTACACACACAGTACACACACACACAGTACACACACATAGTACACACACAGTACACACACAGTACACACACACAGTACACACACAGTACACACACACACAGTACACACACACACAGTACACACACATGGCACACACACAGTACACACACACAGTACACACACACATAGTACACACACACAGTACACACACAGCACATAAAAATGGACTCACACAGTACACAGACACACAGCACATAAACATAGACACACACATGACACACACGCACATGTACACACACAGTACACACACATACACAAACATGTACACACACACAGAACATAAACATGGATGCACACAGTGCAGACACACGCACATGTACACACACAGTACACGCACACACGTACACAAACATGCACACACACAGCACACAAACATGGACACACACAGTACACACGCAGACACACAAACATGGACACACACATGACACACAGAACACTTCTGCACCACATGCCCCCTTTTCTCTCTCTGCTTCGCAGAAAGAACAAAGTAAATCTCAGGCCCCTGGTCTCATTAGCACGACAGCCACACCAGAACATCCTCACTGCACACACGGACACACACACGGACACACACACACACACGCACAACTGCACTGGCATACTCCAGCTGTAATCATGTGTGTTTGTGTATGTATGTGTGCGTGTGTACAGCCTAGAGTGGGCTGCACACACGCCTGATTACGATAATAAGCCCCTCGTTCACACAGCGATCGCTGGGGGTTTACCAGTAGAGAAAGAGCAGCCCTTCACTATCCTGACCATTCTGTTGTATCAGAATGGTGTTCAGGGGGAATTACACCTCCCTTGCACAGCTAACGTGACGCTGGAAAGCTGCACTGGAAGGTAGGAAGAGCTGGCCTGGATTTATGAAGTCATAAGTTACCCAGAGAAGCAAGCAGAACATTGAAATGGTAAAATGAGCTTCTGGTTCATTTATCCTGCTGTGAATACACGATTCTTCGGCGAATGCGTTTCCATAGGAACGTGGTTTTGCGGTGGGATTCAGAGCTATGCAGCACACAGGCTTTTTTTTACTGCTGTATCTTATCACCCCCCCCACTCCCTCCCTCCCTCCCCCCCCTCCGCACATCCAGTCGAATGTATGGCTCATTCAAATGGGATGAAGGCGTGCGGAAATCAATACCTTTGTCGCTGCTTCTATGCAGGTCACATCCAGCTCTTCAGCCTCTCTGCTCCACCTCTCATTGGGCCTCCATCAGTATTATACATCATGTATTTTATTGAAGCTTGGGGACTTATTGCACCCCCACCTCCGCCCACCCTCCTCCACCCCCCCAAACCCCCAACCCCTCGTCAAACTGGACCACAGTATCGTTGCTGGTACAGAATGTTCTCTCTGTGTCTAAGGCTCCCAGCTCCGTCTACTCTGATGAATTACTGTAATCACTTCTTCTGCTGCACTGTGTGAGAGTGGGTGGGTGTTTGTGGGTATATTTCCGCGCGCGCGAGCGTCAGTGTGTACGAGGATGGATGCGCGTGTACTCGAGTGGGTATGTGTGTGCGGGAGAGAGCGTACATGTGTTCATATGAGCGCATGTGTTTGAGCGTGAGGGGAGACGCTTGTCTGTGTACGCCGGAGGAATGTACAGGATATTCATCCTGAAGTGTGGAACTCTGCGAGAACATCATCCTTCCTTCTGCAACGTCAAGTACTCGTCATTGTAATGGGAGTTTGAAAAAATGGGCAGTTGGAACTGGAAAACATGAAGGGGTGAGAGAGAAAAGTGAGTGATGGGGGGGTTGAGGAGTCAGATAAAAGGCAGAGAGGGAGAGAGAGACAGAGAGAGAAAGACAGAAAGAGAGACAGAGAGAGAAAGACAGAAAGAGAGACAGAGAGAAAAAGGGAGAGAGGAATAGAGAGAGATATACAGTCAGAAAGAGAGACACAGAGAGAAAGGGGAGAGAGAGACAGGGAGAGAGGGAGAGAGAGGGGGGAGCGACAGGGAGAGAGAGATGGAGAGAGAAAGGGGAGAGAGAGAGAGAGAGAGAGAGAGAGAGAGGTAGAGAGGGAGATGAAACAGAAGGAGAGGGGGAAGGGGCGAGAGACAGGGAGGGAGAGGGGAGAGGAGCCCAGAGTAAAAGCGTTGTGGTGATTTGCAGCGCCGTCCTTGCAGTCTTCCCTGCACCTGACTGGATGTTTTATGTGAGCAGCCGAATCCGAGAGGGAGGCGGCTTATAATCCAGCTGACAGAGGTGTTTTTATGGTGGCAAAGCGGGGGGAGGGGGGACCACAATAAAGCTGAGTGCATCCCTCTTGAAAACAATCCTGGGGAGGGGGCGGGGAGCGGGGAGAGGTGCACACACGTGTGCATGTGTTTCTTTGTGTGAGTATGCACACGTGGCGATGTGTGCCCCTGCTTGTTTATGTGTGTCCGCGTGTGCGTGGATGGGTGAATGTATGCGTGGATTTGTGCGTGTGTGTGTGTGTATGGGTGAACGTGTGCGTGAATGTGTGGGTGTGCGTGGATGGGGTGCTTTGATGTGTGGACGGGTGTGTGCGTGCGCGTCACCCAAGAAAGCCACTCAAGATCAGAGATGCCGCTGGAATCAAAGAGCGTGCTCTGTGAGCACCGGGCCTTTTCAGCACAAGCAGGACTGTCCTTCCACGAGGGAGGTGGAGGAAGGCATGAGATGAAGGGGGAGGAGGAGGAGGAGGGGGAGGGGGGCAGCAAAGCAATAACAGAGAGGACAGCAGTCCTCAATACGCTGCCAGCGCGCGGCCAGAAATTATTCAGAGCAACGCGGAGCTGTGCATCGGAGCGTGGTGCGACAACACACTAGATTCAATGCATTGAGGGACTTCCTACGTAGCTAAATGAATTCTTACTGATCGGACAACACGGAGAACTACACATACGTTGTGCTTTCTTATTCGTCTAACAGAAAAGTATTTTCCACGCAGAAATCAGCAGTATTTTCGTTGTTCAGTGCGGGGCAGGCTGCTGCAATGGAAAGCATTTTCAATTCGGATTTGAGTGAAAGACAATGCATTAATTCAAATTGATATTGTCCTCTAAGTATTTGTTTTAATAAATTATATTGTTGCAATTAAACCGTCTCAGCCACTTACCGTGAATTAGTCAGCGTTCGTTTCGGTTGCATACAGTGGCTAAATAATTCAAAGACAGCCGTGTAATTGGGATTTAAACTGTCACGTCCAGACTATCTCTCTACTCTCCCGCTGTGGCCTAAAGGCTTGAGGATTTTCCTCAGAACCTTCACTCAGCACATTTCTGCACTACAATCACTTCATCCTCCATATCTAAAAAGTAAGAATAGATTCCTGACAAGCAGGCCGCGGATAAACTGTCGCTCAAAGTGAAACTGTCAACATTTACCAAACTATTCAGAAGCTTTCTAAAAAACAAACGACAGTGACGATAACAAATGATCAAGACGTGAGGTTGTGTGAGTATTGGCTGTAGAAACGAAGCGGCCCTGAGTTAACGTAAGTGAGCCGATGAGAAGCTGAGGTCTGGCAGGGCGCACACGCTGCCCGGGGAAAGTCGTCCTCACTTCAAAATGAATTAGCTCAACTTTTGTTTTATATAAGAACGCCGTCACGTGACTCGGCTGGACAAATGGTAGCATGTTGTCATGAAGGAACTCAGTGCAAATCAGTGTCAGACTGAAACACATGCAAGACTTTAAAACCGT
The DNA here is from genome assembly GCA_036571765.1 of Plecoglossus altivelis. Classification (NCBI taxonomy): domain Eukaryota; kingdom Metazoa; phylum Chordata; class Actinopteri; order Osmeriformes; family Plecoglossidae; genus Plecoglossus; species Plecoglossus altivelis. Next base: position 5,182,415 of record BROE01000005.1, on the reverse strand, counting down.
TTTCATTGGAGTCTGGCCACGAGTGAAGAATGGTGAAAAACGGAGTCTGTAACAGCTACTATCTAAAGACTATGTTTCAACTTGAACTGACCCGCGGCGTCTCCTGTGGGGCTTGAAGGTGACTCAGCAGATCTCTGACATCATCGTGAACAGGCCTCTTCCTGAATCACGGCAATGCAGAATAAGGAGTGCAGAGTAATCGCGTGCCTGGAGGCCAGGTCAGACCTCCTGGTCTGAGGGCATAATCTGGGTCTCTGGACAGGTAGTCGCTGTAGGCTTTTGCTTGGGAAAAAGCTGTGGGCCGGAGGGGAACACGAAATCACACAAAGGTAGAAGCCTGGACCGGAGCTAAATATACTAAAGGTTTGTTCTGCATATTCTCCCAGAGGCAGTGTGAACGCGGTTAGATGTATTTGGATAGGTACCCTTTTCCTGAGAGCACTTGGCATGCCCCTGCAAGCGTGCATATGTGAGAGTGTGTGTGTGTGTGTGTGTGTGTGTGTGTGTGTGTGTGTGTGTGTGTGTGCAAGAGCGATGTGTCACTATGGCAGGATGACGCTGAGGAGACTCGATGTTATGTGTGACCTTGTTTTCTTTTGGCAGCAGCACTGCAGCGGGTCGGTGGCAGAAAGTGAGACCGGCCACAGGACACTGCACCGCGCTCAACTTAACGCTTGTCCCGAATGAAAACCTCCCGGGGCACACGGGGAGCATTTAAATACATCGCGCCTCAGGAGCGCTCCTGTCGCGAGCTGCCAAACCCAGAGCACACATAAATCAAGGCGGTGGAGGACACCGATTTCTTCATTATCACTTTCCTCGGCAACAAACGAACAACGGATACGCTCACAGACCAGCGGAAATGGACCTGTACGCTACTGCGCTCCCTCGTCGGATGACTCGAGCCGTTATGCCGTTTTAGTTGGCCCCAAAAGACGCGCTTGAACTGAAGATAATGTCGACACTTTCTTCAGTTTATCGGACTGTTTTTCTTCAGTCCTCTTTCTTCGGTTTGTTTGGGGCCTTGTTGTGTTGCCTTATCTGACTGCTGGTGAGAACACGGAGACACATCGACACCAAGCTGAAGGAAAACGCAAGCTTTACAATTATTTCTCTCCACAATGGTCACTGAACTACCAAGTCGCTATTTATCACTCCATCCTAACAAGTTTGATCTTTGAAATGAAAAAAGAAATGCTCGGAACATTGGCCATGACACCATGATACCCTGTCAGGATGCATCCGCAATTGGTATAGACAGTTTGCTTGACGGGAAACCAAACTTAAAACCATTTTCCACCGCGTCTGTCCCGTGTTAATCAGGGCTCTCTATCTTCGGAATTGACATATCTGGATCCCATGTGGGGAAAAAGAACATTAGCATATTCATGAACACAGACACGCTCAATCATACGGAACCAAGGACCCAGCCATAAGCCATCAGGCCCTGGAACAAATAGCTTCTGACATGTGAGGAAAGGAGATCTGCAGGAGAGCCTCGAGAGCTTAAACCTCCCCTCGCGACCTTAGCAGAACACGCGGAACAGAGCAGAGCAGCGCAGAGCTGAGCAGCGCAAAGCAGAGCGGAGCAGAAACCTGGCTAAGGCGGAGCCGGGCACTTTCATTATGCCATGGTTGCAGCATGTGTCCGCAGGTCAGAAAACAAGGCCTGTAATAGGAGTCAAATTAAAGAATTGGATTAAAGATGGATTATCACTGTACTAAAGCCAGCGAAGCAGCCGCTTTCGCTTAAATCCAGGGAACGCACTTCTGGGAAAGGGCTCCGGGGGAATTGATTTCTGGATTGCTGACTGGGAGACGAGACAGCGTCCTGTCTGGCCGCCGCTCGCCCACAGAGATGGACAGTCAAGACGAGCTGGAGCACCCTCTCCTGCGAGAGAGTCCCAAGCACACGGGCGCCCCCCACGGCTCTCTGTTCAAGGGCATCTTGGTGAGGTGCGAGGAGGACAAGGCCTTCCCCCCGCTGGCCTGGAGGAGCTACTGCAGCGGCCCCGCGCAGCAGCAGCAGCAGCAGCTGCTGGACCCGTGCTCGCTGCCCCGCACGCTGGAGTCCATGTACTCTCCAACCCCGATCTGGGGCCACCCCGACTCACTGGCGCTGCACAGGAAGGAGTACTTGGAGACCACCTTCGTGGACGTCCAACCTGGATCCTCCCTGGACAGGAAGCTGCAGGGGGAGGAGCAGGACAGCCACAGCGTGGCATACAGCCTGGAGGACGAGGACGACCTGTTGCCTGACTTTGAGGTAGGGACCTCCGTGCACCAACACAACACACACACACACACACACACACACGCACACAGAGAGAGAGAGAGAGAGAGAGAGAGAGAGAGACACTGTCCTTCCAAATGGCCAACAGACCCAGCAGTACAAAGCAATACCACAAAAAAGCTTCCCAAGTAAACACGTAAACAAAAGAAGAGCGGCCATCAGGAAGGAGCGAAAAGCAGGACAGCTGGGTCAATTCCCCTTTGTAGTCTAGATCCCCCCTCCCTTCCTGCTGCTGCTGTTGATGCTCAGAGCGGGAAACAGGCTCCGTGAGTCACAGCCAGGTCATAGGCTCTGCTACTCTCTCCAACTGGAGGGTCTCTTCTGTCGACGTGGTCTCTGTCAACACTCCAAAGATACCCCGTTTATAAAGATGAGTCTCGAATCGCGCGAGGAATTGGAGTGGAACTCGTGAAAAGTACGAGAGAGGGTTGCAGGAAGCAACAGCAGAGAGCACTCTGTCGGAAAGGTGAAATTACATAAGGCTTCTGCCTGCTGGTGTGCTAGTAATGACACTACTACCGCGATAGGTGCCAGGTCTATTTCACACATCAGTGATCCTTAAGTGAAATGTAGAAATAGCTAAGGACTCAAGGTTGGAAGCTATTCCCTACGTCACTTAGATCACTTATTTAAAATGACTGAATCATCCCGTGCTGTTATTTATTTATCAGTTGTCACTCATCAAAGTACGTAAAAAATGCAAGGTCCAACTGCGTATTTTTCCTGCCTCGCACGCTCGCACGCACGCACGCACGCACGCACACACACATCACAATGCATTACAGGAACGAGCCGCTTCTGTCAGCGTGTACACGACATCTGGGTTTTCCACCAAAAGGTCAAATCTAAAACCACTTCAAACAAAATCTTGTCAAGCGCGTTGGAAGAACTGGCAGTGCTTCAGACAGCATCCGCGGCCAGGGCTCTGACCTGTGGGAACGTAAGCCGCGTCTGATCCCCTGCGCAGAAACACAAACAAGCTCTCCGTCTCCAAGGCTTCACATCAGAGGTACAGGTACAGCAGGGAGCCGCAGCCATTAGGCCACCGGCTCTGCAAGGTCTCAAGGGAACGGAAGGCGATCAATCGACATGGTTAGAGCATGAGGGACAATCTCAAGCCGGTTCTTTGAGCGTGACACGAGCCTGTCACTAGTGGCAGGCCGCACCATCCTCAGACGGCCGTCTTGTGAACGCCCCCCCCTCCCCCTTACCACTCTCGCAACCTTCTCAAACTGGGGCATTTAACACAACAGATCGATTTTGCGGAAACGTGTGACAACATTTGATGTTATTGGAAGAGACGACACAGACGACGTAACTAGGGACACAAGCAAAGCGAATACTGGGACTCGAGTCCTTTAGATTATTACAAGCGACAGCTGGTTTCTGTCTTTTCTAGCATATCTTTGAAGCATACAAAGAAAAGCCTTTTTGGTGTGTGTGGGCACTTCAACGGGGCGGGGCGGGGCGGGGCGGGGGGGGGGGGGGGGGCCGGCGGGCGGACGAGACGATCAACAAAATGCTATGTGAGGTGAATTATGCATACGGCACATCTGCTGAAAATAAAACAGATTATTTTATTTTTTTTGCGCTGGAAGAAAAAACAAGGAAAGTAATCAGACAGGGGTAGAGACAAGGAGCCAGATTGAATATGTAGTCTTTTGTAAACGCCTGAGTCACACAGAGCCTGGGGCAAGCAGCGGAGCTGGTGCACATTCATGATAACCCCATTCAGTCACATTGTCTTACAAGCACCAGCAAAGCATTCTTTTTTCCTCTAGAGGACATGTAAACATTGTTCACCGAAAATACATAATGGACTCAGTAAAATGTCAGTTTATGAGTTCAAACAAGACCGCAGCGTGTTGACCTTACAGTCCAAACAAATCAGGCGACCAAACGGAACCGTGAAGCTTTTGCATGCACACTAAAAACGGACATTGCTCATGAAGGCAGCTACTAAGAATGATGACAGTGACACACATTTGAGTCCAAGCAGCAAAACAATCCAGGATTGGCCAGGAGTTGAATGTGACCTATCTGTGACCCCCTCTAGGACTCATCCAGCGAGGACTTCAGTGACACAGACAGCGAAAGCAACTTCCCTCTGATGATTCCTCAGGATTATCTGGGTCTGGCTTTCTTCTCCATGCTGTGTTGCTTCTGGCCCCTGGGTATCGCTGCTTTCTACCTGTCTCAGAAGGTAAGGCACCATCACACACCCCCTGACCAGTTTACCTCACCTTGACCACACCCACTGACCAGTTTACCTCACCTTGACCACACCCCCTGACCAGTTTACCTCACCCTAACCACACCCCCTGACCAGTTTACCTCACCCTAACCACACCCCCTGACCAGTTTATCTCACCTTGACCACACCCCCTGACCAATTTACCTTACCTTAACCACACCCCCTGACCAGTTTACCTCACCCTAACCACACCCCCTGACCAATTTACCTCAGCCTGATCACACCCTAGTGATGGGTTATTGTTGACTCAGGAAACTGCAGGCATGCCCATTTTACAGTTCCTCCAGACAGGTTCACATGTGTACACATGTGTACAGTCAATAATGCAATGATACTAAATGAAACTGCAGATGTTCTACAGACAGAAATATGGTCATATATGAAGCCCTCTGTGACATTGGTTGTCAAAAGGGCTACACAAATACATCTGGATTTGATTTACTTCACTGGTGGATCAACCAAAACAGGTTTATATAGGTCAAGAAGATATTACAAAGTCAGTTGTCCAATAACATGGTTTACATCACACCACAAGGACAACAAATTAGAAAGTGCACATTTTTAAGGAAGTAGAAAATTGCCATGCAATTAATCTTGAGGAAAAAGACACGACCACCATCAATCAGCAGCAACAGACACGCACATCTATTTCCAGCTTCTTTGTGTCTCTTCCTACCATGGTAATCAGTCAGCCCTCAGCCTTGTGTAGCATCACAGAACAAAGGGACCAGGCAGACACCAAGGCAGCGTGCTCCGATCAATGACCTTCATTAAGGTTTAATTTGAGTCATAACAAGCAGGACCGGATGATAGATTTCCAATAGTGTTGAGCGCTATCTAAAATAGGGATCACCGTGAAAGACAGGCTGGGAATAAAGGGAGGGAAGGAGGTAGAGAATGATAAACGAGGTTGAAGTAGGAGAGACTCCGAGATGGAACCTCTCGTAGGTTAAGCGCGTGAACGGAGCGATGCGATTGGTCAAAGATAGATTAAGGGATTAGGAGGACAAAGACTGATAGACTAACATTTGCACTCTTCTTCTCCCCCCCCCCTCGTTTCCAACCTCCCTTTTCATCTGACCCAACATTCTTTTCTGTTGTTTTTTTTCTCCCCCTCAGACTAACAAGGCGTCGGCCGAGGGGGATTTCCAGGGGGCGAGCGCGGCCTCTCGCCAGGCGCTGTGGCTGTCGGTCCTCTCCATCGTCTTCGGAATCATCACCTACATCTGTGCCATCGCTGCTCTCATCTCCTACCTGTCTGGAAAACCGCCGTAAAACCAGGAGGTTTTCAATCCCAGACACAAGCAGACTACATGTAAACCAAACCACCATGTGCTCGTACCACCCCTCTCCTGGGCACATGGTACGCTCCAATCACATCCTTCACTGCTTTACCCTGTATGGACAACTTTCCCTGACCTGGATAATGAGACATATCACCTAAAACTGAAATAAAACCTGGATCACAGATTGTGTTAGAGAAACTAGTCAAATTCCCTTACTCTGTGGAACTCGTATAAATCAGTAGATAAGATACAAGTGTGGTCATGTAAATAGCATCATGGACAATGATAACCTAGGACTAATTCAGCAGTTTATTTAGACAGAGCCGAGTCCGGCCCACCGGAATGTTCCGTCTGCCTGGATGGGAGTGTAATGGTCACCGGGGGTAACGATGATGGACTAGATGTGCGTGAAGGTCATGAGGAGGACACAGGAGGAGCAAATCCAAACAGACTTCAGTCTGGGACCCAGAGATGAACACCCAGAGTGCTTTAGGGCACCAACCAATCAGCCAGCTCCACTGACTTGTCCCTCGAGTGTTTCTGAGTAAAGTATAAACAGAATCATGTGCCAAATAGATATCAAAGAACATTTAATAACTGTTGGAGGGAGAAAAATTATTTGCTTGGTAAAAAACTGTAACAGGACTACAGGAAGGAGGCTGAAAACTACATCTGAAGGAAAAGTCCGAGGACGGTTCAGGGGCTGAAAGGGACTTTGAGTGGTGGTTGAAGTTGCAGTACAGCAGACATATTGAACTCTAGGGATTCTAGAATGAGTCACTCCATCAAGAGAAGCTTCTCCGCCAGGATTCCAGCGTTCCCTGCACCCCAAATAGAATATAGATCTTCCGATTCCCCCTTTCAGTACACAGCCACTTAGAGGACCACAATCCATGAGGCATGGCTGACAATAACAGTTGCCTGGTACCCTTCACCCCACCCCAACCTCCACCCCCCGGTCCGGAGCGAAATGTTCAAAAACAACCATTTACTCATGCATATGACAATACTACAGCACCAGACTCTATTCTCAGAGGATGTCATTACTTGTCCTTTATGTAAAAAAGAAAACTTTTTAAAAACTTAAGAAAGCATAGTCTAATATGTGACCTGTTTTTGTTCTCACTGAAATGCCAGACAATTTCCTGTGCAAATGTCCTCTCACCCCTTCCAAGAGAAGCATGCATTGGTTTATTTTCCTGCATGGTGAATTTGCACTTAGCCATGTTCAGTCTTTTCCAGGTGTTCATTTCCTTTCCTTGGTTTGGATAAACCCCAACGATGCCCACAAACTCGTCTCTTTTCAGTTCAGTATTACGTGTCCTATGTGCCATAAAGCGAGTTCTGCTTGATGAAAAGCAAATAACACAGACTTTCAAAATAAAAGTACTGACATTTTCTAAGTAGATATATAGTTTTATAGCAATTACAGTTAAGTCACCAGTTATAAAACTCAGAGCCAATAATTGAAGGTTTCAGAACATCAGTGTTGTATAAAGACAAAGTTGGCTGAACATCAACTAATAATTCAACCATTTCGAAATCCCACAGACTCCCATCTTTCACAACGTGACTACACTATGCAGGCTAAAGTATCTTTGAAAAGTGGGCGTGTTCCATAAAGCGAGTTTACTGGATAAGCCCAAGGTTACGTCAGTTACATTCCCTGGCGTTAAACCTGGCATATTCGTTAAACATACTTTATGGAGCAGGCTTTAGGTCTGACAATCCCAAGCAATTACATCAGAACCCTCCCAGTTTCTTTTTAGTATACTTGAAACCATGTATACGAAGAATTATAAAAATGTCCATGCTATTTAAAAAAATAACTTTTCTGTTTCCTGCACTGTGGAGGTCAGAGACTCTCCTAGGAAGTGGTGTACGTTGACCCCTTGTTTTCACACCCATGTGTAAAGTAAGTGTAAATATCCCGAAAACAAGAATTAAATGAATACAATAAATGCACTTGATGAAAAGCTACCTTGTTGTCGGTAGTTAACAGATGTACGTGTGGTTGATCTGTGAGTCAGATTCATCAGATCAGAACAGGGCTGGACATTTGATTTGAAAGGTGTGTTCGTCTGACATGACAGGAAAACATAGGTGGAGGTCCACTGCTAGATGGTTTTGGAATATCGTTGCCTGATTGAGTCTCTGTAGAACTGGAAGATCTTCTCTGAGGCTTTCTCACTGACTCCTATGCACTGTTGAAACTGTGGAAAGAGGCAGATCCGTGAGCCTTTAGTTGTGGCTCATCATCGCAGGGAAAACGTACTGGTCATGCATGACACACTGAGGTCATTTGTGTTTGTTCAGTCATGAGCAACACAGGAATAGTGACTCAAAAACAATGACATGGTAGAACTGGGAAATGTTGGGAGATAGTGTAACTCATGGTCATGACAGGAACATGTCATGACGGGGTCAATAATACGTTTTGTTTTCTTACCTCATGGACCGAGAATGAGCCTTTGGTTGATGACATCATCACTCTGTGTTCTGCGCTGTCAATAGCAAACGTCAACAAAGCTCGACTTTCCTGGATGGGGGGGGGGGGGGTGCACAATTGTTATTATATTTCTTATTATTCATGATTTGTGAGTCACTTTAAAACACTAGGATCAACGGGCGATCGAGAAATAAAGAGTACGATTTTTTGCGTCTAACTGGAGTTGTGCTTACCTTCTCCTGAGCTGACGTGGGATCAGTAATTATCTGACCCTCTGCGTCGATAGCACAGGTCACCCCACAAAAAAGGCAGCTCATGGGTAGTCCTGCGTCCATCAGAGCCATGCAGGCAGCATTCAGGAAGCATGACAACAGCTGAGGGACTGGATAAGGACTACTAACTAGAACCGCTACAGATGGGTTGTGACGCAAGAGACCGCGTAGTGAGGTCTAAGGTAACGTAACTCTGGTGCTGCCTTCGGGTCATTGTGATTCACCTTCTGTACCACAACGGTGGGTCTAAGTCACCCGAAAGAAAACGCCAGGGTTAAGAGTTCATCAGGGTGCTCGTGTTCATATCGCAAAGTCGCTCGTACCCATCCTTAAGTGTGCGGATCGTGAAAATGACGTTGGTTCACCCGCGAATTACACTTGACTAAAGGATACGGAGCCATCATCGTGGACGACTTGAAGGATGAGTGTGAGAGAGGAACGAGGATGAAGAGTGGAGAGCAAAGACGCCTCACACGTTTCTCGCACACACTGCTCTCGTGCTCGCTCCATTACACCTAAAACAAGCGTGCATATTTTTTTAGAAAGATTATTCTCCGACACAGAGGTTAGCTTGAGTTTTCAGATGTTGGTGGAGTTATACTACCACCTGGTGGTGAGACGTAAAATAACGAAAAGAGTTAGGAGCAAAGTTCTGTATGGGATTGCTGCTGTTAACCTCGTGCTCTCTTCGGGGGTCAGAATGTCCCAAAACTATGTTAAATGCACACCCACAATGAGACATCTAGACTGTATGTGCTTGATTGAACTCAGACAAAACTAAATCTGAAATTTCTGATTCATGTGCAGCATGGCTCTGTACTCACTTGGTAGTCCTACTTTGGGTTGTATTACTACCTCCAAAGTCGCTCTGTCGTAGATCTCCTTGCTGACTTTAACCTCTGCTGGTCCGTACACCCCTGCCAACACACTAGAATCGCCTTTGGAAAGACACACGGAGACAAAGATCCATTATAGCTAAATAGTAATAAACTGATATGAGGACGTAATTGCACACAACAACCCCAGCCTTCGCACTACATAGGTGCTATTAACCACGGTAAACATGATGGTCTCACTAATGTAGCTAAATAGCCTTTAAGAATTGTGTTACTTGCTGATTAAATATTAAAATACCTTGGACAAATGAGGAAGAGCCATCCGGCCGCGATAATAAACTTTGTTCACAACCAAATTCTCTAAGCATGACACACGGAGATGTACAGAGCTCCATCGTGCAAAGCTTGTCGCATGCGTGTGACGTCCCTACAGTTCTTTGTTGTCACTGATCCGGGCGCGCAATCGTGACGCATTTCATGTAATTCCAGACAGATTTTGATCCCAGAATTTTTCGTACAGATCTTTTATAAAATATATAATCTGCTGTGGGTTATCTTTCAGTCACCTGATAAAAAGGCATTTTGGTTCTTAAATGATAGTGAGAGAGGGTCCAATATTTTGATTGACTCGATTCACTGTCCTTGATTTGGCTTGTGCGCGTCAAATTAGCACTGCTAGCCTAGTTTCACCAGCTCCCGATTGTGACGATGGCGACCTTAAGATGCATAAAGAATATTTATGGTGTTTGTTTTCGTGCAATTCGACCCAAAACGGGATTGAAAACACCAGGGCTTTTACAACAGAGGGCGTTCAGAGTCAATGTAAGTGTGAACATTTCAGTTGTTGTAATGGAAAATGCCGAAATACGCGTCAAATGTTTTGACATTCTCTTCTCAGCTCGAGTTATCTCAAGTTGTGCAGAGAAGTTAATGTCAGATGAGCTAACGGTTTGGGAAAGACATACTGTCACTTCCTATTGGCCTGTGGACCAACTGCGTTATTTGCACTATAGATTGTTGGCATTTAACTTTAGTGTTTAACCTTTAACTGGTGTGTTTGGTTTAAAACAGATTGTGTTTTGTTATTTACGACATGTAGCAAGATAGGTTGCGTGTCTGTTATTTCTCGCTTCCTGATTGGACAGTGGCAGGGGTGTGGAAAGTCAGGCAGGCATCACTAAGGACCGCCAGATTATCAAACATTAGCTGTAGAGGTTTGTTTAGGGAAATGACTGACGTAAATGTTACATGCCAGGACCACGAACTCGTGTCCTGACACAGGGAATCAGGAAAAAAAACCCAATTTGGTTACTTTGGTCTCTGTATTGTGATGACACATAAAGATACAGATAACTCACGTGGACACCAACCGGTTTTGATTTATCAGGGAGTCCATCAGCAGCAGCCTTTTGACTCGACTACAGAGAAGCCACAGTTTCCTGGAGCTTCAGCTGACTTTATCGAACACCTGGAGTTCATCCAACCCAATGTTATCTCTGGCATACCAATATACAGGGTGATGGACAGGGCGGGGCAGATAATCAATCCTTCCGAAGACCCGCAGGTGAGGAAACCCAATTATACAAACACAACTGGAGTTATGACAGGCTATTGCAAGGGGACTGCGTCCCTATGTTTATTTTTAAAACGTAACTTCAGATAAACCCATGACAAATTCAATTCTGTGTTGAATGTACCTATATGTGAACTTGTTTCTAATTCTATCTGAATAATACATCTAAATATATATTTATGACTCATTGAATGATGGTGTACCCCTTCTCCTGCTGCTTCACCTCCTCCCACCAGCTCTCCAAGGAAACCGTTTTGAACTTTTATCAGAAAATGACTCTGCTGAACACAATGGATCGCATTCTGTATGAGTCTCAGAGGCAGGTAAGCGTCTAGGATATTTACCTGTGAATGACCTGAAGGGTGCTTAAAAATCAATTTCAGAGGTGGCAAATATAAAGATTGTTATTATCTCAGGGTCGAATCTCCTTCTACATGACCAACTACGGAGAGGAGGGGACGCACATCGGCAGCGCTGCTGCTCTTGACCCTAATGACCTGGTCTTTGGTCAGTACAGAGAAGCAGGTAGGCAATCAAACATTTGGCTATGGGAGGTGTCATTTGCGTGTTTCACTGTCATATTCAAATAGGATTTGCTAGAAGTATATTGCACAAAGAAGCCTCTGAAAAATTTAAATCGACATAATTTAGATCAGTACTGGAAATAGTAGAAGAGTGGAAGTGAAAATCAGGTAAACTGCAAGTTAAGATGAATTCAGTCATTATGTCAGCATGTGATTACTGTTTTGTTTTTTCATGTGTAGGAGTCCTTATGTACCGCGGTTTCCCATTGGACAAGTTCATGGCACAGTGCTATGCCAACGCTGATGACCTTGGCAAGGGTCGGCAGATGCCTGTCCACTATGGCAGCAAGGACCTGAACTTCGTCACAATCTCTTCTCCTTTGGCCACACAGATTCCTCAAGGTGAAACTCTCATCCCAGACCCAGGATTCACAGCCACGGGAAGCCTAGCCGCTAACCCCTGTGTGCAGACTCTTCGTCTGTGGTTTAGGCCATTAAGCCTCTGTGTGTCGACTCTTCTTCTGTGGTTTAGGCCATTAAGCCTCTGTGTGTCGACTCTTCTTCTGTGGTTTAGCTGCTGGGGCTGCCTATGCAGCCAAGAGGGAGAACTCGAACCGCGCCGTCATCTGCTACTTTGGAGAGGGAGCCGCTAGCGAGGGCGACGCCCACGCCGGGTTCAACTTTTCCGCCACTCTGGAATGCCCGCTCATATTCTTCTGTCGCAACAATGGATATGCCATCTCTACCCCAACCAACGAGCAGTACAGGGGGGATGGGATCGGTAAGGAACTAACGTTTCTCCGAATGGGGGCCATGTTTGTATGGGCTGTGTGGGATACCGGGAACTAAAGATGAAACCCACCTCGTCCTCGTCCTTCCTCAGCCGCACGCGGTCCAGGATACGGCATGATGTCCATCCGCGTAGACGGCAACGATGTCTTTGCCGTGTACAACGCCACCAAAGAAGCCCGGCGTCGAGCGGTGGCAGAGAACCAGCCGTTCCTGATCGAGGCCATGACCTACAGGTACGCAGTCACATGTTTACAGATTACAAAAATGTGTTCCAAGTTCAATCTGATTTTATCGAAAGAATGCTTCCATTGTTTTTTAACAGACATCCAGGACAGAGAGAACACTCACTCCAACCAGTTTTCTCACTAACTCAACATCCTGCTTCGTTTTCCCAGAATTGGTCACCACAGCACCAGTGACGACAGCTCAGCCTACCGCTCGGTGGACGAGGTCAACTACTGGGACAAGCAGGACCATCCCATCTCTCGGCTGAGGCACTACATGAACGCCCACAGCTGGTGGAGCGAGGAGGACGAGCGCAGCTGGAGGAAGCAGTCCCGCAAGATGGTGATGGAAGCCTTCGAGAAGGCCGAGCGACGTCTCAAGCCCAACCCCGACTTGCTTTTCTCTGACGTGTACGAGGAGATGACCCCCAACCTGACCAAGCAGAAAGAGGCCATGTGGAGGCACGTGCACCAATATAAGGAGCACTACCCCCTCGATGTGTTCGACAAGAATTAACCCTCAGCCGGGCCTCTTGTACACACCCAGTATGGGGGTAAAGGGCTGTTGGTATATGTTAACGTATGCATTACATCATAGTTTGAATTTTCCATGTTCTGCATTCAGCGAAAAATGAGGAACGTAAGATTAATTATTGTTGTGTTGATGTACTTCGCTAGATGCCTCTGGTATTTGTGCCTTAGAGAATCTGCCAGGGGCTTCTAAAAATATCTTCAAGGATGTGGAATCCATGACCAGTCAGACTGCAACTGAACCTAATGCAATGAACAAAAATCCAAGGTGGTTTGCTAATTTAGGTAGAGCTTCATACATGTTAACTATTAACAAATGGACTTTTTAAAAGTGCAAAATAGTCATTTGTTGAGACATTAAATGGCCACAAGGCAAATTGTGTGGTTCACCGAGTCTAGACAAACTCTTTTTCTGCTCGACTTCCTGTTACAAAAAGTTGCTTGGCGCTTGTGGTATTTTTTCATGTTCCTGTTTGAGGTGTAAGGAGGTTCTGTATGACAGCCGTATCTCTTTCTACGTTTGGAAATATTCACACCAATGCAAGCGTTTATGTGGTGCGTTGGCGTTTTGAACATGAAATTCTTGTGAAACATGCTAGTCAAGTCATGTTTCTTTCGTAATTGACAGTTTGAGGTCTTCTAGGAACTAAAATTCCATTGCAAAATGTGGAACAAAATCGATTCTTACCACTATTGTTCATTTAGAAGACGCCTGTATCAAAAATTACATTTGAGGGGGAGATTTTGCCTTGACTCTAACCACTAAGACATCCATGACATTTTCTACAGCTTGGTATCCTGAAATAAACTACACACACACACAAGGTTTTCCTAACACTGTACAGTAGCTATATTCAAAAAGCTCACAAGGCTCATAATGAATACAAATAGGCCATTCATGTGCATTTGCCTCTGCCACAATACAGGATTTCAATTACTGATGAAATATGTAAAGCAAATATTGGTGATGATGCTTTTTATTTTAAAAATACTTCATGAAAATTAAAAAACCTCTTTCATCTCAAAATCCAGTTTTCTCATATTCCCTGGATCCACCATAGATGTCAAAGTTGTTGTAGTGTAGATAAGCACCAGGAAATTAGCTTTGCAGACATTTCTCCCAGACACAGTCAGCCTAATCTAACATTCATTAGTGTCCAAGGTTAACATGGAAAATAGTAGAGTTTTTTTCCTCCCATTAAACTCAACACATTTATTCTGAACTGGTCCATACAGAAATGGGGTCATTATCCCCCCGAGTTACTTCAGCATATTAGCAAAGGGCTGTTCACTCCCTTCCACAGCCTCATCATCTGCTGTGCAGAACGCTTGTGCACCAGAAGCAGGTTCTTGTGAACGCACAGATTCTCGCGGTCGCTCTCCTGGATGTCGAACGTCTTGAAGCCTTCGTGCTCCGTCGGCGTGATCCCGATGGCCTGGAAACACATGCCGGTGTAGACGTCGTCGATGGGGAACAGAGGGATCAGCTGAGAGACGCGGTAAAGCGGCTGAATCAGGCTGCCAGAGAAGAGGAAACCTCCGCCTCCGGTGTAAGACGGGTAGGGTCCGTCGTAGAACGTCAGGGGAATGTAGTACTTGCTCTGAGGATCGCGCAAGGGAGTGGCCAAATTAATAACCTGCCCTGCGTAGAGGTTGGACGTCTGTTCAGGCGTCAAAGACTTCAGGTATTGGAGAATAGCTTGCCTGTTGACGAAGACGTCGTCGTCCCCTTTGAAAACGAAGGAGACTCCTGGGCAATGTTCCATGGCCCACTTGTAAAACACCTGCTCTTTGAGGGTCAAGTTGAAAAATGACTCGTTGAAATCCCACTGAAGCACATCTTGGAAGTGATTGGCCTCGAACGAAATGAGCGGTCCGAGGTCCGGATCGTCCTGGGTGGAGGAACCCAGGAGGAACACGGTGCGTAGCTTCATGCCACCTTCATACGTGCCCTCCTTCCCCCACGTCTGCCTCACCACCTGTCTTTGCTCAAAGTTCTTCGGCGAGGACTTGATGGCAAAAAGGATCAAAAGGTCGTCCTCGTTCTCCTTCCCGCCGACGCACTTGTCTGGCTGATTGATCATCATGACTGGGTCTCTGCAGTCCATGCCGTACAGGAAGTCTTTGTGCATATCAGGGTACGATTTGAAGTCGTGCACGTTGGTCCTCAGCAGCTCTTCGTTCGTTTCTCGACAGTTCGACCAGCTGAGTCCTCCTTTCGCTGCCGCAAAGTCCCCAGCGTCAAGCTGCTTCACGGACGACATCAGTCTACGGTTCCAGAAGGCCGTGTTCTGAACGACAGCCTTCCTGAAGCTGTCCGAGATGAACAAAGGCGTCATAACCGGGGCGGCAGGCGTTGCTGCGACCAAGACGGGCACCTGGGTGTCTCGGTCCCGCTGGCTCATGGCGGCTGTGGTGATGATGCGATTCTCCTGCGTGTTGGGGCTGACTGAATTCTTCTTTACTACATCCATGGTGTCCAGAGTCACCGCAGGAAAGTCGTATGACAAGTAGTAGACTAAACTGAAGAATAGGACCAAGGCTACCACAGAGCAGGGCCATTTAAACCTAGGTCTCATTCTTGAAACGAAATATGGGCAACTAATGTGGATCAGATCAGCAGTTGAATCTGCTGGTCAAAAAAGTGAAACTAAAACGTCACAAAATGCTTCTGTGGATCCCTTTAGGGAAACAAACTCCACTTCTTGATGTCCTCTCTTTCTGAAGGACCTATAAGAGACAAGGAGGACTTTTGAGATTTCACAAAAAGCAATGTGTTGAAGATGGTGATAACATGGCTAATGGATATCGATATAAAATGTCAAATTCATTTGTATTGCAGCCCGCATTACATCTTCGGCTCACTGGTGTACACCCAAAATAAAGCAAGAAGGGGGAGGGGGCGGGGGGGGGGTTATCGTTTAGTGCTCCGAGTATCGATTGCAGATCAAGATTTGCATAATTGTTTAATAATCAACACATCAACGCGTTAAACTGTGCTTGATAATGCATTGCGCAGCATCCTGGTATCGGATTTCCTCTTTCCACCGCACGATTCTGGTCTAGATCAAGTTGTCTACGAACTGTAAATGATGAAAGGGGAAACAAATACAGCTAACAGGAACCGGTCTGGGTTAGTATAAAAGGCCCAATTAAATCTCGGGTCTTCCTCAGTTTAGCCAACTAGTTTGGCTATTTTAAGCTTTAAACTAGCATATGGTCTAGTTTGTCCTGTATGTAAAATACACCCAAGAGATGCATTTCTTATATTATTTTAAACAATGTCAACAAGCGTGACTACCAACATTTGTAACCTAGTTAAGAGATGCCACGGGTGGTGAACAGCATTGGTGTTCTCTTATGAGGATCTATTCGTTGTCCTCTGAGATTAATTATCCACACAGTAGACTAAATTAGCATTCCCTAAAGGTCACTGTCATCGAGACCAACTTGGATTGGAAAGTAGAAACACACTCCAACAATGCGTCGAATATAAAATGTTTACCATTTAATACAACAAAGCTACATTGAATTCCTTTGCGTTTTTTATATCTGTAGGCTACCGATCATTTTGTATGCACCAATGGAACCATGAATGCAAATGTACGTACCCAGTTGGTTAAATGTAGGTATAATAACCTTTTGTAAACTGCATTTGCGATTAAATCTCTGTTTTTGTTTATAGCCATGACAATTTCATATTAAGGTTGTGGTGAGATTCACCTCTACAATTTTTGCCACAATCTCAATTTCACCTGCTGAAAAATACCCTCCCCCTCTCTCTCCTTCCCCCAAAATCTCCTGAAGTGATAGTAATTTAAACTTTACCTTGGTCGACCAGACATCTAAACTAGGACTTTATTACATATTTTTTTATTTCTTCCTTTAAGTTTAAAGTTGCCGTGCCACAGTGGGCTAAACAAAAGCTGTAGCCTATTGCCCCAATAATAAAACGTCAATTAGGCTACATTTCAGATGAGCGTAAAATGTTATCTACAACCATCTCTAACTTGTAGGCCAACAATTATGATCTTAATCACAGTCGAGACTCACTAAACATGTCCCAAATAGCTGTAATTATGTGGTTCTTTCAGTTGATCGCAAAACCCAAATGGATTTTGTTAATTTAACCACACAACAAAAAAACAGCCAGAATACTTACCTTTTCGATATGCCTCGGTGTGGGTAATAGACTATTCTCACCCGACAAGCATTTTTGTACAAAAACGTAAAATAGAGTCCAAATGAAGAAATAAGCGCATAGCCAAGTCTACCTACAGGACGTTTAAGAGGACGAGACACTACAACACTGGGTAAAAATCAGTTTGGAGGAGTGGCTCAATAAACAAGCCCACACAGAACACAGGTGGGGCCACGGCGAAGCCATGTAGATTAAAAGTAATCGATGGCGTTCAACATGTAATTTTCAATGTAATCGCCCATGTTCCACCCGAATGTAAGATGTTCGTGTAAAATAGCCCGAGACCATTCTGATTGAATTGGTCAGCTAAAATTTATTCGTGCCGCATGCATAAACCTCCCCGCTCATGTATCAACACTTAATAATCGTAATCGTTTTAATCACTAACACATACCTGTCAGCAGAGGGCGCCAGCGGCAGCTAGATACCATCCAGCACTAGACCCCGAACAGCTCCCTTTTTTACAAACGAACTTACCGAACAATATGCAAACATTGACTTGTCATTCTTCCTTTGTCTACAGGCGTAAAGCTTAATGTATGATTTGAAAGTCGGACTCAAAATGCTCAAAAATACAAGGAATAAATACTCGGCACAATAAATAAGAAACCGTTTAATGAAATCTTCATTTTTGGTTTCGCAATTATAGTGATTTAACTAGTTCCAAACCCTTTTCCTAAAAGTAAGGCATCAGAGGGTATAGATCACCGTAGTGACGTTTGTTGTCTATCTTTACTACAACAACAACTCGACAGAAATCAGACATTTCGTTACATATTGCCTGGCATCTTTAGTCAATGTAGATTATATAAGATTCAGTTATCAGAGACAAAAGTATCATTTAAAAATAGCACTTCAAATAGCAATGGAATAAAGAAACGCGGCAATATTCTTGTGTTCTAAAAACCCTGTTTGTTGACATGGGATGCAATCATGGCAACATTTAGGAGAATAGCCTTTAACGTTCGATATGATAACACACAATCAACATTATAACAATAATAGATTTGCTTTTCCGAGGCCACTTCGTGAATATCAAAGGAAATCTTGCAACTCACTTCGTACGATCTTAGTACAACTGATACAACACAGTGATCCGATCAACAACAACGACAGGAATGGAAACATCTGTGCACGTGCTTACTTATTGAACTATAGAATATCGGCGACTAGCTCGCGCGGCAAAATAAGCTTTTTCAAATAATCAAAACTAGGCCAAGCGGGTCATCGTTCCTAATGGTCTAGTACATGGAAGGAGGAAAACGTTGTGTAAGAACACTTAAGGCATTTCTGACAGGTGGAGATCATCTGAAGAGGATGATGGTCCAAGGCACTGCAAATGGATAGTAATGTTACTGGCTGGGTTCGCTCTTGTCATATTCATATCTACAAACACAGTTCCACCCAGGGAGGGTGTTTATCATGAAGAGAAATAACCAGAGAGAGATTGCTAGTGGTAGTTGCTGGGCCAAACTGAGTGTAGCTGGGCAGTGAAACACTTTTTGGTTGAAGGGACAATATCGTTGAAGTGTTATCATACACATGCAGCTCTGGAACCAAAACGAGGAGACCACAGCAGTTATTTCCCATTTCCTTTTAAAAACAGAAAAGTTCAATCGAAGAGGACATTGCAAATTGCGCCCTCCCGCTCCTCATTCCCTGATTGTCCTTCTCAACTTTTATTTTGAAAAGAAGAAAAAAAGCGCAGTGGCCTCTTGATGTTTTCCCAGAGCTGCAGTTGAAGAAGAATGAGGATGTATCAGAGGCTAAAAAAAACCCAAGAATTGCTCTCTGTTGAAAAGGCACAATGAAGAACGCAGACAAGAGCAGACAAGATGGTGCGTCTTTGCCAAGCCGTTAACGGAGGTCGCTCTCGTCGTCCTGGATGGTTTTCTTAATGCGGAGAAGCATCGTCGTGAGCCATTGGTCCAACCGGGAAATAGTGTCATATTCCTTCACCTGTGGAACAGACAGAAGGGGGACATATCAGATTTGTCTCCATCTCTTTGAAAGCTGTTGAGTTTGCATACTGCAGATAGCAGTTTCCCTTACGGAATCAGTGTACGCTTCCACGTTCTGTTCCTCGTAGGCATCTAATAGTTTCTGGTACGAGAAAAGACACGCGCAAAAAAGATATTTTCAGTTTGCAACATGAATATACTCTATAATAAGAAACAAGCGCATCATGTCGACATGTACAAGCTAACAGACACTAACCTTTAGCAGTTTGTATTCTCGAGAGTCGGAAAAGGCAGGAAACATTTCTTCGTACTTTTGTATGGCAAGCTAAGGGAGGGGACAAGTTCAAAGGTTAAGGTGGAAACCCTCTCTTGGCTGTTGGGATTCAGACGGCCGCGGTGGCGAGTGGGCAGGACTTACTTTAGCATTCAGCATGTCCACGCAGAAGTGACAGAGGGCAGCCTTGAAGAAGTAATCCTTTGCGCTGTACTTCAGCAGGGTGCTGTCCATAGCATAGGTGCCAACCTACAACAACGAGGAAAGGTCACGTCCTCTATCTTACTATCTGGGTTTATTGACTTATGACTTAATACCCATCGCCACTTCCAAACACTATAGGAGTGTTCACCTGCTCGTAGATCTCGATGGCTTTAGGGTACTGCTCCAGCTGAGCCGCGTAGGTCGCCACTTTGAGGAGGCACTTATTAGCCGAGCTGAAGGGCAGGTCGAAAGACAGGCACTTTAGCACGCTCAGTCACAACAGACGGTCAAAGGCACAAGTGCGGCTGTGTGTCTTGTGCCTACCTAACCGACTCTTCTCCTTTGTAATAGTCTGCTGCCTGTTCATAGTGAGCAATGGCCTGCAGAGAGAGAAAGAGAGAAAGAGAGAGAGAGAGAAAGAGAGAGAGAGAGAGAGAGAGAGAGAGAGAGAGAAAGAGAAAGAGAGAGAGAAAGAGAGACAACAAAATGGATGTTTGATTAGCATGAAACATACTGACTGAATGGTTAAACAGATAAACAGGAGTCTGCAACTTAACTATAAACAAGAAGAGATTGGATCTGGATTCATGTGACTGAGATGTACCTTACTAATATGTGAAAAATGTTGCCAATGCTGTTGTCTCTGACCTTGTCAATGTCCACCAGTTCAGTCTCATAGACTTCAGCGATGGTAATGTGATGTTTCGCTGCGATCGTGAACCTTCCCTAAAAATGTAAGGAGAGAAACTCAAAATCGAGCAAACGTGCATTGTACAAACAACACTAACGTGATTTCACGTCATCCAAACCAGTGTGCATCACACAAGTGCAACAGTGTTTACTCAAATGCGGACAATCTCACCATGTCTGTGTATATTTCAATAGCCCGGTTTAGACAGTTTATGGCCTCTACGGGAGAGAGAGGGAGACAGAGTGAGAAGAGAGAGCGAGAGCAGGAGCGAGCGAGATAGAGAGGGGGGGGGAGAGAGAGAGTGAGAGAGAAGTTATAGAAAAGACAGTTTGGGGAAGAAGTCCTTGATTTGCAGGTCAGACATGATTTACCATATAAGTAGCAGTTACCTCCCAGAATAAATGGGAAAGGACTAACGGGGTGGACTGGTTTGGCTACCAAAACCAAAAGGGAAATAACTTGAGAAGGAATAATACCTTGTGGATCGGCCTTTTTGAAAGAGTTCCCAGCATCGATGAAGTTACTGGCTGCATCATGTTTGCTTTGCATTTGCAGGTGAAGAAGGGCAGCCTGAGAGAAGGCATTTCCTGCAGCTGAAAGACACATTTTCCAACATAAAAAGAACGTCCATTTTGATCATAACAAAATGTTACTTGTTCTGCTACCCACTCTCCCACATGGCTGCAGACCAGTTACTGATATGGAAATATAAAGCAAGCCAGAGTAAATAAGTGAGTATATAATATAGATATATCAGTATCTATATAGATATAGATATATTCTATCTTATATATATCCCACTATTAGTCCTATTATATATTCTGTCTATATATATATAATTGATTAGTATTATATCTTAATTATTATATATTCAACTTCCGCCTATATAACACACACACCTAATAACATGTCCTTTATTAGGAACACCATACTAATGCTGTGTTTGACCCCCTCTCGTCTTCAGAACTGTCTTAATTCTACGTGGCATTGATTCAACAAGGTGCCTGAACCGTCTTTAAAAATGTGGCCCCATATTTGAATTAGCCCGATAGGCATCTTTGCAAGTATACTAGGAGATGTGTGGGATGCACATCCAGCATCCCCATACATCTTTAGGATGTGGTGGAACGGGAGCTAAATGCAGCATGTAAAACGCATGAAACGTTGTCTAACATTTGGTCACATCATTTCTTACCACACCAGTTTTTGGCCATCTTGAACATGTTGGCAGCCCTCGCGTACAAGTCACACGCCTCCTCCATCTTCGAGGAGCCTCTGAAAAAAAATGAAAAAAAAGACAAATAAAGTATAATGACATCTGATAGAACCACTACTATAAAAGGTATAGTTATTGAGTTAGCTACTCAACATAGCAAACCGGTGCGCTAAACATGATTGCAAAACAGTCTTCCGTAAATGAACAATAGTTTAGCGAACAATATAAAGAGATAACGGGAATGAGTGCGTTGCCTCCAGGACTTGACTGTTTCAGTTTCATTTGACAGAAAACGGTTACTGATCATGACCGTGATTTACACTTGCCTTTTTTTTATTTAGCTACCCAACTGCTGGGTCATCAAAAAGACAGATGGCATACATGAGGTGGTGACAGATTTCGAAATCGTGTTTTGATCCAAGTCCGTAGCTAGCCTACTGTAGAATAGACTTGGGTCCGTATAACAGATTTAGTCTGAAAGTACCAAGTTAACTAAGTAAGCAACTTGCGATGTAAGTTAAGTCACTTCGAGGGAAAACAAACAGGATATATTTTGAGAAATCTTACCAGACTAGCTAGTTTTAAATTGGTGTACAAAAATGGCAGGACAAAACGCTGAAGTATGCGAATTGTACTTCTTAGCCAATACTAAGAAGTTACCAAGTGCGTGTAGCTAGCTAATATAGGACACTTCGTTTTGTGTGTTATAAGGACATTGACAAGTCAACACCCATTTCATCGGGACCTGAAACGTAGATGACATATGAGTCTTTGTCAACAACGTATTACCTCACCACGACACCGGGCGGCCCTGGAACCCAATACGAAATCACTCAAACCAAGTATCATGCTAACGAGGATATCAAGCTGCACAACTCCAACAAATTGCGAAAGCTAAGATAATGTTTTTTGACACTGGTGTAATGACACACACACATGTGAATTATTTCCACTGTAATTGCATAATCTATAAGTAAAGTCACTCTCCACCTTAGCCGACGACAGCAAGTTCGATAACGTTGGTTAGCCTACTGTCTACAGAAAGCTAGCTAGCTAGCAAATAGAAATTGACCGCTCACCCAAAGAGAGCCCCAAAAAACGACTGGGAAGATTTAACTTTCTTTTCAGCTTCGGCCATTAGAGCCAATGCTTCTTTTTCTTTCCCAGAGTTATCCATGATGGTATCCTGTTGTTCGAATATGACTTTATAGAGATAACAAGCGAGTATCTAAATATCTACAGCAGAGTATCATCTGATGCACTGTTGGCATCACCTATGTCACGTGGGGTGGGATATGACGAAGTTGACGGACCCGCTGCCTGCTGTATTAGTAATACATTTGTAAAGCGTGGATCGGATGGCTCCATCGTGGATAACAGTATCGGAGATTTCAGAATATTATTTCAGCTGTCGATCACCGGTAGATGTCTGTAAAAAAAGCATTAGTAGGGTATATGTTGACATTAAGTTTATGTATCGTAAGGTTGGTTGATCGGTATGGGTCCAAATCGGTATTTGTACATTGGAAGTTTAATCTTTCCAAACTTGAAATAAATCAACTTGAATCCAACGCTAAATTCATTGCTGTATCTTTGTGTTTATAATTAATCTGCGGGAGAATGTGCAATTAATTGACTGAGCCCATTTGAAAGCTAAAACAAATGTAGTTGGGGAAAAGGGCATCGATAATGGATACGAATACAAGTAATCAGACCAGACACAATGTAGCCGATGAAAAAGACGTTCTTAGACTTATTGCAAGAAGATCTGGAAACATACTGTTAATGGTTTTGGTCAGGCAAATGCAATGGTCCTCAGTTTCCTGCCTGTAGTTGGGTCCTGTATGGAAGCCCGTGCGAGGCTGTCCTGGAGACCCCGCGCTGCCTGCACCTCAATCGTCTCGGGTGAGTTTGCTACAATGTAGCAATTTCTCTATTAATCAGAATAACTATAATAAAGCTGTAACATTTGCATACTGCAGGCAGATGCCAAACCTTGCACCTTCCAGGGTCAAATGCTGTAGTCCTGCACGCTCAGGAAAACATACTCATTTTCCAACGAATTCCCAAGCATACCCCCCTGATCCAAGAGTATTCCAACATTAACTCATATTTTGCTTGCAAAGATAGCTACGCAATTGCATTTAAAGCAAGCATATTGCTGCCTGGAGTAAATTCTGACTAAATGCAAGCGTGCAATGCAATTGTTTTGACAAACCCTATCGGGTCATGATTTGTTTTGAACGTCAGTCGTATTGGCTGCGTCTGAATCAACACAAAATGTTGATAGTCCGTAAGCAAGACTCCTTAGCTAGCCAAAGCTAGCTAGCTAGTTAGCTACCGTTGGCTAACGTAATTGAAGCCCATCAAGCTGGTTATATCGAACCGCTTTAAAAACAAGGATGATTAGCGGATATCGAATTGTGAGATGAATACACGCGATTTCAGAGAGAAGCGGTAAACTGCAAAACATTAGCTGGCGTGAAGTATAGCTATGATCTTGATGTATTATAAGCTCTATGCAATGCTAGCTGGTTAGCTGTAGTCGCTTCGCAGTATCCCTCCATTCATATCCTGCGCAGCACTTCTTCATTGCAATGTAATGGCTACGAACGTTGCCTTCATAAGAGCGGCAATTTGGGATACAATTCGGATGAGGTGTCGGAGCGCGGAGTCCTCATGATTTAAGAGCTCTTTATTCTTATAAGAGGTTTGCTACGCATCTTGTTTTGGTTGGTTGGTACGAGGTGGTAATAAAGCTAGCTAGTCACAGACAACAAAAATAGCCCGTGGGTCAAAACCCCGCGTTTTCACGTTCTGTTGTGTCACACTTTAGATTAACAAAACGTAATTTTTATTGCCATTACTACAGCTATAGGCAATGGGTGTGTGTTCATAACGTAATGTTTATAATGCGGGATTTCGGTAGCTCTTTCATGTCTGACGAGTTGATGACTTTGAGTACACAGCACGAATATACGGTGTAATGTGTCCTATTATATACCATGTTATTTTGCCAGCTGAACACTGAGTTCTTATTCAGTTAGCTGTTGATTAAATGTTGTACTGTGTTCCTCATTAACTCGTCTTTTTCCAAACTATTGTTTTATTTGCGTGAGGATTTTTGCCTGATTATGATCTGGGGTTTTTGGGCTACTGAACTGTTTAATCGTACACTTAGAAATTAGGAGACCTCGGTGAAATATGGGGATTCGTTAGAAAAAGGTTCTATTAGACTGTTGAAAACGGTCTTTGTTTGTCTTTTGTAGTTGGATAGCAAATCTCGGAAACATATTACTTCAAAAGTATCTACTACAAAAATCCATGTTATGGAATGTAGACTAAACCTTGCAAGAAAATAAGCCACTAATTTCTCCAGACTGTTGGCGTATACTTATAACTTATAATTGGCCCAATTTCACCTTTAAGTGATGCACTTCCAATATCCCATCTGTTGCAGGATGTGTGCAAAAGACTTAGACTTAAGCATTAGTGTTGAGGTCAACTTTTTTGT
Organism: Plecoglossus altivelis; assembly: GCA_036571765.1. Lineage (NCBI taxonomy): Eukaryota > Metazoa > Chordata > Actinopteri > Osmeriformes > Plecoglossidae > Plecoglossus > Plecoglossus altivelis. The sequence continues at coordinate 5,157,320 of BROE01000005.1, read as the reverse complement.
TCTGCCTGTCGTGCAACCATACATGCAAGTCAGACCCATTAAGGACTTAAGGTGAACCCTGGAAAGAACAATGGCTGTCCTACCTTCACGCCTGCCTCAGTCCTGGTTGTGAACACGTCCGTAACAACGTACCCTAACCTCATGAGTACGAAGAGGGTTTAGCCTCGATGACGTCATCGTACCTGTGCCACTGTAAACTCTGTCTTATCCTCTGTCGCGTTCCACAGTTGACATGGATGATGAAGACGGCAGGTGCCTGCTAGATGTAATTTGGTAAGTCTGCGTTCCAACCACGCGCGTCTTTGTTGCGTTCGCGTGCCTATTAAAAAAAAAACTTAAAAAAAACATGGGACCCATCCTCACTCACATCCCTTCTCCTACAGTGACCCTCAAGCACTCAATGACTTTCTTCATGGATCAGAGACCCATGTGAGTATCTGCCGCCAGGTCTTCAAACGCTTTTGATTGATGCGGGCAGGAACTGCACCGCTAACTGGGTAAACGGTAGGACGGATATTTTTAATATCTGTCGGGGGCCTGGAGTCTGAGTGACAACACGGAGCGCACAGGTTACATACCACCCCCTACCCCCCCACCCCTCCTCCCCCCACCCCTCCCCTCCCAGGAGATGTGTGTTTCTTTTCTCAATCCGCTGCTTATGAGTGTCTGTACTGTTCGATTGCACTCTATTCATCTCCTTTGTTTCCCCCTTTTTTTTTATTAATACACCAAAGGACAGAAACTAATCGAATGCTTTTGCAATATTTGTTTTCTTTCTACCCTTTTTGTTTTCGGCTCCTTGAATTATTCTTTGACTTTCACTTTGGTTCTATCTTGGATCCTTTGGTCGGTCGTGGGGTCTGTGCTGTCCTTTCTGCTGTTCTCTGTCTGATGCCTTGTCTGCGTTCCCCTCCGTCTTGTCTGTGTGGCGTTCCCCCCTCCTGCCGGGTTGTCCTGTCCTATCCTATCCTGTCCTACCCTACCCTGTCCTGGCTGTCTGTCCTGTCCTGTCGGTCCTGTCCTGTCCTGGGTGTGTCTGTCTGTAGCTGGACACTGATGACCTTTTGGATGGCTCAAGTGACCCCTCAAGCTCGTTCTTCTCCACTGCCGGGGTGAGTAACATCCCCCGTCCTTCTGTCTCCCTCCATGTGTGTCGCACGCGTCCTCCCCTCCCCTCCGCCCTCCCCCCCCCCTCCGCCCCTTCCCAATACATCCACCACCGTCTTCCAAAGCTCCAAGTAAACCCCGGAAAAGTTCAAGGGGCCTGCTCTGTCAACATCTTTCTGTCCTCAGCAGCTCCATTCCTCTTCATCCCACGCCATCTTCACCCCCTTGCCGTCACGTTGGTTTCACCCTGAAAACTCTAGTGTCCCGCCCCCCCCCCCCCTCAACCACAATGGTCCAATAAATCAAGCGCCGTCCCAAGCTGTCGCAGCCGAGGTGGCTGCGAGTACGTGACGGACTCTGGCGATGAACAGCGGGGCGCTGTGTGGGGGGAAGCGTCTGGGTATTACTCTGCTGAAGACATTAAAAGGGTTTCCCTTCTGGGGATATTCCCATGGTGTGTGTGTGTGTGCTGTTGAGGATGTGCTGTGTGTCTGTGGTGTGTGTGAGGTATTCCGTGGCGGGAGTCCCGCCTCTGATGTTGCCCGATGGATACTGTCTGCCCGCTGTGTGTGGGCTGTCGGGTTGCATCGGATGGCCCTCTTGTGTGTGTGTGTCGTCCCTGTGCTGTTCAAAATGTCCCATCGTGAAGCTCCCTGTGTGGGAAGGCCCCATGTGGTAGTTAAAGTGTCTCGAATCGTAAACAGTCCCGCCTGCAAGGACTAGGACCGGTTGACCCCTGGTCCTTGGGTTAACCCCGGCCGCCGTGTCAGACCGTCTAATGCCTGTGTGGTGTGGGTCTCGTCGTTGTGGTCTGCCTGTGAGACTAAGCTAGGGAGGCTTTAGCGAGGACGCACGTAAAGAACCAGACAACCATACACGGAGTACATGGCCGTTGTCTTCTCTGTAGTGCTATATTTCTCCTTCCGCATTACTGCGTGGAGATTATGCGTCCTGTGCGGAATGATCCTGAGGTGCTGAGTAGGTGTTGGGGGAGCGACCACGATCTTCCCTGGCCCCGGCCCTAGTACCACTGCCACCCCTCCCAACGCCACGGCCGATATGCTGGGATCAGTTTTGGCTCATCCGGGCCTACAGCTCCAGTCCCAGGTCATGAACAAGGCTATAAGCGTTCAGCCCTTCATGCAGCAAGTAGGCCTTGGAAATGTAACTCTTCAACCCATTTCAAGTCTCCAAGCTCTTCCTAACGGGAGTCAGTCTGGACATTTGGGCATCGGACAGATTCAAGTGGTGGGTCAACCCACCGTTATGACTATAAACCAGTCTGGGCAGCCGATCCTGGCCAAAGCTATGGGAGGCTACCAGCTGCACCAGCCGGGGCCTGAGGCCGCCGGGGTGGGGGCGCAGGCGGGGCTGGGAGGCTCCGTCCTCAGCTCTGGAGGGGGACTTTTGATCCAAGGGGGCAAAACCACTCTGGGATCTCCTGCTTTAAACGGACCTGCCGTGTGCGTCAGCAGCACAAACAGCAGCAGCAGCACTCTGACGACGCCTGCCGGCCTGGTGGGCTTCGGCAGCACCCCTCTGAGCGCGGGGCTCGGACCCCAGGCACAAGCGCAAGGCCAAATCATGCAGATCATCCAACGCACTCCAACACCCATCCAACCCAAACCCCCCCAAGGGGGAGCCATCCAACCCAAAATCTTCAAGCAGCAGCAACAGCAGCAGCAACAGCAGCAACCGGTGCCCCATCCCCTGCAAAACGATGCCAACAAGGCTCTGGGGGTGCAGCAAGTCCCAGTTTCCGCTGCTCAGAATGTAGCCTTTCTGACGGGCAAGCCTGGCTCCAACGTGGTACTGAGCGCGCAGGCTGGTTCTCAGGGGCCCCAGTTCCAACAGACCCTGTTCAAGCAGCAAGGGACCCACACGTCAGGCAAGCCGCTCAGCGTGCACTTGTTGAATCAATCGGGTAGCATCGTTATTCCGTCCCAGACTGTTCTGCAGGGTCAGAACCATCAGTTCCTGCTGCCTCAGCTGCAGGCGGGGGGCCAGATCTTGACCCAGCACCCCGGGGGCCACATCATTACCAGCCAGGGGCCCGGAGGCCAGCTCATCGCCAACCAGATCCTTGCTGCCAACCAGAACATCAACTTGAGCCAGGTGTTAGCCTCTCAGGGGCACCCCGGGGCCGCCCACATCCTCTCCGGACACATCCAGCTGCAGCCTGGCCAGATGGGCCACCCCACGCTCTTCCAGATGCCCGTCACGATCGCCCAGACCCAGACGCAGACTCACCCCGTCACGGGCCACGCTCAGACTGTTATCCAGGGCATGCCCATCCAGAACTCCCTGGCCATGCTGAGCCAGGTGGAGGGCCTAAGCCCGGCCGTCAGCCTGCAGCCGGCCCTGCAGCCCCAGGCGGGGGGAGTCCCTAGCAGCAGTGGCGCGGCCGTCATGGCCCAAGGCCAGCCTGGGGAGAGCATCACCGTGCTGGGTAGCACCACGGAGCAGGCGGCACACCCCGGCCAGCACAGCACCCAGGCCTCCATCCTCACCATGCAGACGGCGCCCTCCGCCGTGGCTGCCGTCTCGGCCCCCTCCTCGTCCTCTCCGTCCTTGTCCGTGTCCACGTCGTCGGTGAGCGCCGTGGGGCTGGGCCAGGCCCAGCACAGCCCTGGCAGGGTGCTGTTTACTCCCCAAGGCTCCAGCATGATCCTGAGCCAAGAGTCCCTGCAAATGTTCCTGCAACAGGTCAGTGTGTTCCCCTCCGCTGCTTGTTTACACTGACTATGAACAGTTAACATTGGCACATGAAGAAAGATAACTTGCACGGAGTTTTGTCCTGGTTTGACCTCTCTGGTTTACTATTTTACCCCCCCCCCTCCCCTGCGCTGGTAATTATACTCATGTCAGGACCAGCGCCAACAAAGCGAGAATGACTCCGCCCCCTCTGTGGGCGTGCCGGCGTCTGTAATCGTCAGCAGCGGCACCGCTGATCAGGCCCCCTCAGGCCATGACGGCCTCGTATCTGAGGCTCAGCTGGGCCTCAGCCCCTCCCCTGGCCCCACCCACATGGCAACAGTGGTAAAGCAGGTAGAAACGCCCCCCCCCCCAACCCCCTCACCCCTCTTCCCCCTTATGCTAAGCCACGCCCACCTGTCGCTGATGCTGTCGTTGCCACTGCGTTAGGGTGCTGTCTGTCCTGCCAGCTTCCTCGCTCCCTACTACTTGGACTGCTTACCTCCTCATTCTCCTTCTCATCCTCATCCTCATCTTCCTCATTCTCCTTCTCATCTTCCTCATCCTCATCCTCCTCCTTCTCTTCTTCCTTCTCCTCCTCCTATCTGCCATGCTGAAGGTGCTAATGCACAGTGTCCATATCTTGCCTGGTTTTCCTGCCGTGTCTCCAGTCCATCTGTGCCACTGTGGGATTATCACCGTGTCTGGCTGTTTGCATTTTCATGCGTCTTCACGTTGGCTTGATCACGCTCCCTGCGTCTCTGTTTTGACACGCATGAGTCTTAATGCAGTGAGTGGGGATCTGGGAGCTGTGAGCATGTTGGTGTTGTTCAGCTAATGACTCACGCTTGGGCTTCTTAGAATGCTATCACAATAATCATCCTTAATACTCTACCTGTCCCTGCCTCTCTGTTTTTGCATGATCACATCTAGTCAACTCATTGACTGTCCTTCATCTTGTGCACACCCAGGATGATGTATTGTACCCTACCCCGAGCTGCTACACTAAACCCCCCCTGCTGCTAAACTTTACCCCCCTGCTGGTAAACTCTTCCCTCACCTGGTAAATTCTACCCTACCCCAGCTGGTAAACTCTATCCGACCCCACCTGGTAAACCTCATCCTACCCCCCGCTGGTAAACTCCACTCTACCACAGTAGCCTATATATCTTGTTTTGAACTCTATCCAAAGCTTTCAATCCCCCACCCCCTCCTAACGACTAGCTCTGACCTGCTGCCCAAAACCCTTCAATCATCACGCAAGCTGCACCCCAGTCCTGCTACACACCCCAGTCCTGCTACACACCCCAGCCCTGCTACACACCCCAGCCCTGCTACACACCCCAGCACACACCCCCCCTGCAGCTACCACCCCCTAGTCCTGCTACACACCCCAGCCTGCTACCAACCCCACCCCCACCCTGCTACCACGCCCCAGTCCTGCTACACCCCCCAGTCCTGCTACACCCCCCAGTCCTGCTACACACCCCAGCCCTGCTACAACACCCCACCTGCACACACCCCACCCTGCTACACAACCCCAGTCCCCAGCCCCCTCAACCCCATCCTGCTACACACCAGCCCTGCATAGCACCCACCTGCTACAACCCCCAGCCTCTGTTACACACCCAGTCCTGCTACACACCCCAGTCCTGCTACACACCCCAGCCCTGCTACACACCCCAGCCCTGCTACACACCCCAGCCCTGCTACACACCCCAGTCCTGCTACACACGCCAGCCTGCTAACACCCACCTGCTACACAACCCCACACCTGCTACACACCCCAGTCTGTTTACTACATCCTCCAGCCTGGGCTACACACCCCAGTCCTGCTACACACCCCAGTCCTGCTACACACCCCAGCCCTGCTAAGCACCCAGCCCTGCTACACACCCCAGTCCTGCTACACACCCCAGTCCTGCTACACACCCCAGTCCTGCTACACACCCCAGCCCTGCTACACACCCCAGCCCTGCTACACACCCCAGTCCTGCTACACACCCCAGTCCTGCTACACACCCCAGCCCTGCTACCCCCAGCATGCTACAACCCCAGTCCTGCTACACACCCTGTACACACCCCAGCCTGGCTACACACCCCAGTCCTGCTACACACCCCAGCCCTGCTATTCACCACCCAAGCCCTGCTTACACACCCAGTCCTGCTACACACCCCAGCCCTGCTACACACCCCAGTCCTGCTACACACCCCAGCCCTGCTACACACCCCAGTCCTGCTACACACCCCAGTCCTGCTACACACCCCAGTCCTGCTACACACCCCAGTCCCGGCTACCACCCCGCCCTGCTAACTCTCCCATCTCCCTTACACACCCCAGTCTGACTAGCACACCCCAGCCTGCTATCACACCCCCGCCTGCTACACACCAGCCTGCTTACACACCCCCAGCCTGCTACTACACCCCAGCCCTGCTTACACACCCAGTCTGTCGTTTACACACCCCAGTCCTGCTACACACCCCAGTCCTGCTACACACCCCAGCCCTGCTACACACCCCAGTCCTGCTACACACCCCAGCCGCTACACACCCAGCCCTGCTACCACACCCAGCCCTGCTACACACCCCAGTCTGCTTACACACCCAGTCCTGCACACACGCCCAGCCTGCTACACACCCAGTCCTGCTACAACACCCAGCCTGCTACATCCTGCTACACCTCAGACCCATGCTGGTTCCTTCCGTTTTCCTTTCGCTAATCACAGGAGCAGCTGTGTTATTATCCAAATACATGTAGAATGATTTTGTTACGCTGTTATCTTTATCTCAAATTACCTGCAATTCAAGGATGTGATAACCTCCATCCGACGTGCTCCGCTTATCCACAGGCGATTCTTTCTAGCTGAAGTGTTCTAGCATTGTGTGCCACAATCTCTTTCTGCTTGCTAATGTGCGTGTGGTTGTGTGCTTGCCTCCTGTTATTCCGTACATATGCGTCAGTTCCGATGTTTCGTCTGATCTGGTGTGTCTGTGGATGGGAGCCTTGCTCTGTCTCTGACGGTCTCCTTGTTTGTTCTGCTCCTGTGGCTCCAGGTGCCTCCCACCGGTCACCCCCAGCCGCTGAGGATCCAGAGCATGTCGCCCTCTCAGCCTCTGGCCACTCACACGGCCCCTCCTCCCCTGGCAGACAGCCCCCAGCCGTCTCCATCCCCGCTCACCCTGGGTCAGCATGTCCAGTCCCCGCACCACCAGCAGCAGTCTCGCCCCCCCTCCCAGCCCCAGGCCCAGGCCCAGACTCCAGCTCGCTCCTGCACGCCCTCCTCCCTGCCCCCTCTCTTCATCGTCCACAACCAGCTCCCCGGCTCGCCCCAGCCAGCCCCTCCACCCCAGCAGCCGCCGCCGCCCCCGCCCGCTCACATCCAGCTCCAGCTGCAGCCCCAGGCTCGCCCGCCCTCGCAGCCCGCTCCCTTCCAGCCCGACGTCCCCCCAGCCTCCTGCTCCCCCAAGCCCCCCCAGGCTCCTCCAGCCCAGTTCCAGTTCGCAGCGCCCCCCCTCGCCACAGTGGTGAAAGCCCAGGCCCCTCTGCCGGGGCTGAACGCAGAGCAGCAGCACCACCTCCAGCTGGTCGCCGCTCAGCTCCAGACCCTGTCCACCATCGCCCAGCCCTCCCCTCAGCAGAAGCAGCTGCTGGACAAGCTGCACCAGGTAACAGCCGCCCCTCCTCCGCTACCCCTCACTCCCTCGCATGCTGGCTGGACACGTGTCTCCATCCTGGGCCCGTTCACGAACCCCTCCCCCTCCTCTCTTCTTTCCTTCCTTCCTCCCAGGTCCAGCAGAACATTCTCCTGCAGGCCAAGCAGGCCATCCAGACGCCGCTGCCCTTTGGCTCCCAGGAGGTGCCTGTCGCTCCAGTTGTGACGTCGCCTGCCGGCGCTGGCACAGCTGTCCAGATCCCCCCGCTCCTCCAACAGACATCAGTGCTCATCAAGACCCCCGTCTCAGGTCAGACACCACCAGCCTAATGTTGACTGTCGTATTTCATACCGCATGTTTCCAGTCAGTGTCATCATCTCTGGGGTGTTAAACTCAGAGAAAGAACCTTCCTTCATCTTCTATATTCCCTCCTCAGCATCCAACAACCTGCAGGTTTTCTCAGGATCCCAGGGACTCTGTGGGGCTTCAGGTAACCAGGTGGTTACTCCAGCCAGCCTTACCCAATCTGTACAGGTGAGTACTGCAGCAGGTCCCAGTGGGATGGAATGTTCAGGGTATCCCCCCCCCCCCCCCCCCCCCCCCCTCCGGCCCTGGTGCCGCCTAAACTGGGTGTGGGCTCCTTGGCCTGGGGGCGTGGCAGTCCTGGGGGCATGGCAGGCCTGGGGGCGTGGCAGTTCTGGGGGCATGGCAGGCCTGGGGGCGTGGCAGTCCTAGGGGCATGGCAGGCCTGGGGGCGTGGCAGGCCTAGGGGCGTGGCAGGCCTGGAGGCGTGGCAGGCCTAGGGGCAGGGCAGGCCTAGGGGCGTGGCAGGCCTGGGGGCGTGGCAGGCTTAGGGGCATGGCAGGCCTGGGGGCGTGGCAGGCCTAGGGGCAGGGCAGGCCTAGGGGCAGGGCAGGCCTGGGGGTGTGGCAGGCCTGGGGGCATGGCAGGCCTGGGGGCGGGGTAAGGAAGTCCACCTCTGACCCTGCACTGTGGATGAGATCTTTTGTCTTGTCTTGATGTTTTTCTCCCTCCCTCTTGTCACAGACTGCAACTTTGAAGATGCCTTTCTGCATGGAGCCCAGCAAGGAAGCCAGGTGGGTTTGGGTTGAGCTGTGCTTCTTGTGTGTGCTGCTAGAACTGTGTTACAGCCAGGAGATGGTTATCAGACCCACTGCTAGTTTGTGTTTCTCGTATGATGTAACTGAAATGACAAAGGCAAATGAGATGTAAATCCCTGTTTGATCGACACGTTTTTAAAGGTTTTGTGTTTGTGTGTGTGTGTGTCTGTCTGTGTGCGTGCCTGTGTGTGTGTGTGTGTGCGTTTGTGTGTGTGTCTAGGATGTTGGAGCAGCTCAGGAGGCAGCAGGGGTCTGTTCTGTATCCAGACCAAAGCGCTCCTTTCCGCTCCTTCGAGGACACCCTGCACAGACTGCTGCCTTATCATCTCTACCAGGGCACCGCGTCCTCCCCCCACGACTACCGCAGAGGTACCCCCACCACCTCCACCTCCACCAGCCTCTGCCCACTTCCCCAGCCCCCCTCTGCCTCTACTGCCCCCCCCTCTGCCCACTTCCCTAGCCCCCCTCTGCCTCTAGTGCCCCCTGCATGCACACACACACACACACACACACACAAGTCTGACCACATCCTCCCTTCTCTTCCTCCCCAGTGGATGATGAGTTTGAGAGCGTCTCCAGCCAGCTCCTGAAGCGAACGCAGGCCATGATCGACAAGTACCGCCACCTTCTCTTCGAGGAATCCAAAGTAAGTTGACGTGTTTGCGAGCTTCCAGAGCCTGGTGGTCTCCTCCCCGGCAGCGAGTCGTATTTAACCCCAGATTGTTGTTGGGACACGAGCAGAGGCTGGGCCCGTCGGCAGAGATGGTGATGATCGACCGCATGTTCATCCAGGAGGAGAAGATGGCTCTGGGGCAGGACCGGATACTGGCCAAGGAGAGACCAGGTACTTCCATATGCACTCCCAGGGAAACACTCACACACACACACACACTCACACACACCACACTCACCACTGACCACACTCACACACACCACACAGCGTGTATTGTGTGATGCTTGTCTCCTGGGAACGAGGATAGATGGCAACTCATTTGAGCGCAACTCGCAGGTTTGCTGGTCTGAAGCGAAATATCCAAGAGGGATTTTGAACTGAATATTTCCTCATCATGCTCTACTGAGCCCTCTCATGTGTTTTGTTTCTTTTACTCTTCTCTTTTTGTCTTCCTTTGCTGCTTTTTATTAATTCTCTCTAAAGTCTTCTTCTCTCTATTACTCGCGTTTTTTTTTCTTTCTTTCTCTCTCTTTCTCCTTTCTCTCATCTCTCCTTCTCCATTTCTCGTATTTTTGTCTTTTCTTTTTTTCTCTGTCATCTTTTCCTCTGTTTTTGCTTGGTTTGTTCCTCTCATCCTTTTCATCTCTCCTCTCTCTCCTCCTCCCTCGCCACCCTCTACCAGAGGAGTATGTTGCCAACTCGCGCATGCTGGAGACTGCAGCTGCTGTGTCTTCGCTGCCCCCCCTGCCTGCAGGCCTGGGCTCTGGGAGTGCTGGATGCTCTGCAACAGAGCCACCTTCCCTGCCCCCAGGATCCACCCCTACACCTGCTCCCCCAGCCGCCCCCCCTGCCGCCGCCCCCGCCCCGGCCCCCAGCACCACCCCCGCCCCGGCCCCGCCCCCTTCTCACTTCCCCTCCACCAAGCTGGTTATAAAGCAAGGTGGAGGCGGGGCCTCAGTGTCCTGGTCCAGCAGCTGTTCTCCGGCCGCAGCTCCAGGGGTCAAACCCACCGAGACCCCCAGGCAGAGCTCGTCCTTCAGCCGCGCCCCGCTCCCTCCTCATCCTACTCCTCCTCCCGATTGGCCGACGACGACGACGCTCTCCCTCAGCGAACTAGCAAACCGCCCATCAAGACTTACGAGGCCCGCCGACGAATCGGCTTGAAGCTGAAGATCAAACAGGAGGCGGGCTTTAGCAAGGTGGTCCACAACACTGCCTTAGACCCAGTCCACACTCAGCCCCAACACAACACCCAGCCCCAGCCGCAGCCTCAGCCCCAGCCTCAGCCCCAGCCTCTAGCGAAGGCCAGCCCTGCGCCCCCTTCCATCACTACTGTGATCAGGACTCCTCCCCCAACCTGTAGTGCTGCTTCATTGTCAACATCCTCTGTAGAAACCACCCAATCCACCCTCCCCCAGCACAGCTCTGCTCCTCCCATCTCGGCCCGCCCCCCCTCCTCCTCCACCTCCACCTCCTCCCACCCCTGGTCTTCCTCCACCTCATCCTCCACACCCTCCATGGCTCAGATGAACGGGACTTTAGAGCACCACGACATCAGCGGAGTCAAACGCAATCCCGCCTCCACGGCAGCCCCGCCCCAGACCACGTGTCGCCTGCCTCTGCGGAAGACCTACCGGGAGAACATCAGCCCCCGCGTGCGTCCCGGCGTGCCGGGGGGAGGGGGTGACAGCCTGCCTTACCCCAGGCCGGTCTCCTCTCCCCCCAAACCCCAGACGCCGTCCTCCCCCTCGGCCTCCGATAGGACTGTGATAGCCAGCGTGAAGCTGGAGAAGCGAGGCGGTAGAGAGGCCCCTCACCCTCACGCTGAGCCAGGCTTAGAGGGGGGGAGGCTGGGGAACTCGGTGGACGCTCTGGGCCACTCCTTCACCCGCGGCATCAAAACCTCCCAGCATCCTCAGCGGCGCCCAGACAGGGAGGCCGAGGAGGACGAGGAAGAGGAGGAGGAGGAGGAGAGGGAGGCGAAGCACGCGGACTTGGGTCCTGACGCGGGGAAGTACAAGAGGGTGAGCAGTAAGAACAGACAAAGGGAGGGGGGCACTTTTAGGATGGACCAGCACGCCCCTGGCCCGCCCTCCCCGCCCGAGTCTTCCTTCGCCAGGGACTCTTCGCTTCCTGCCAAACGCTGCAAGTCCGATTCCCCCGACATGGACATGGACAACGCCAGCTTCTCCAGCGGCAGCCCGCCCGACGAGTCTCTGACCGACCACCTGCAGAGCGCCATCGACAGCATCCTCAACCTGCAGCAGGGGCCGTCTGCCCGCGGTCAGGGCAGTAAGGGTGGCAGCTCACGGCCCCACCATCACCATCACCACCACCACCACCACCACAGCCAGCGGCCGGGAGGCTCAGGGGCGCAGGCACACAGACCTTCAGTCCCCCCCTCGTCCTCGGGGTCCTCGTCCGCCTCGCTGGCCCCTGGTCGCGGTCACAACGGCAGCCTGGTCACTCAGACTCACAGCAGATAACAGCCCCTCAGCCTGAGGGCAGACTGATACACACACACACACACACAGACGGGGACATTCTGAACAGAATCACTGTGCTCTGCTGAGCTGTGTCGGCCTAGTTTGTTCATTTGAATTGTCCAAAAAGATTTCTTTGTCGTTTACTACTTGATTCAGTACTCTCGCTGGGGGGGCTGGGGGAGGGGGGGGGGGGGGGGGGGGGGGGGGGGGGGGGGAGGTAAATGTTCTGCCTCGTCTGTGTGGAAAGTCAGAATCTCGAAGCTGCAACTGTGAGCTCTTCTCTTCTACGGTCAGGAAATACGACGATTTGGTCCGAAGTTCTTACAGTGAAGAGTCACCCGCTTGTTTCTCTTCATCTCCCCTGCCTTCTACATTCCTCTGTGGTGTGTCTGGGCCGACGGGCTGCATGACCTGATCTCTCCACGCTCCCTCCATCTTCAGCCGCCCCGCTGAGAAACACTCAGCAACGCTCGCAGGTTCCAGCCACCCTCTGGGTGACCCCGAGCCAGGAGGGGAGAGAGGGGGAGAGGGAGGGACCGGGAGAGAGATGGGGGGTGGGGTGGGGGGGAGATGGTGGGGTGGGGAGAGAGAGAGAGAGCGAGCGAGGGAGGTTGACCTGGTTTAGAGATCCCATTTATCGCGTCTTTCTTCATTCTCTTTCCCTGCAGCGTGATGCATAACATTGGAAACATACTCTGGTTTAGTCTGTAAATCTCCTACCAGACAGTTCACATTTTACATTTCATATCCATGTTGCATATAACTGATTAGATGTACCTTCCAGAGTCTGCTGGAGTTATAGTGAAGTGGTTTACTTTGTGGCTGCTCTTGGGAATTGTATTACTGTAACAAGGTGTAAAATGAACATGTATTGATGAAATTGACATGCTAAAACTCTCTTTCTGTTTGGTTTGAACGTCATTGATTTTCCAGGCACATGTTTTTAGACACCTTTGTTGCTGACTTTGCCAGGTTTGGGACATTATGCATATCTGTCGACCGAGGCCAGGCCAGTCTTTAATTGTTGATCTTTTTCCTTTGTTATCAGTCTTTGCCTAATTTCTCCCTGTCACACTGTCAATCCCCCCGTCCTTTCCCCTTCTGTCGCCTGGTGGACAATTCAAATACAGCGAGAGCAATGACATTGAAAAAAGAACAATAATAATGTAAAAAAAAAAAAAAGTTAAGAACGAGATAAAAGGCCGTAAGAAAATTCGAAGTATAGTATTACAGATTAATTTTGTATTGTATTTATTGTGTATAATGACACTTTTTCAAAAGAAATGTACATTTAGTAAAACTGTAAATTAAACCTTGCTTCTTTTATGAAACATTCATCACATGTATGTTTTATGAAGTCCCTCATCGTTGCTTGTAGGTGACATAAGCGCACAGCGAAAGATATAAACCGACAGATGTTTATGAATTCCAATGGGTTAGAGAAGGGTGTAATGCGTCTGATGACCACCAGGTGGCGTATGGAGGTGGAAATGCGTGGCTCTGTTGAGCTCCGCAGTTCAGACGATTTGGGAGGAGCGAGAGTGTACAGAGTGACGAGGGGAAAAGCAAGCGAGTCTCTAAATACAGCGTTGTTTGACGGAGTCATGCGGTCTAGAAAGAATGATGAAAGTAAAACCGGGATCCACCACAACATTGTCCCTAACAACCGTAGTCCCTAACAACCGTAGTGCCAAACAACCATGCCATATCAGCAAACACCTGTGTGAAGTTACTCCACCTAGCTGGAAGGATCAGACTCCACCCAAATCATTTATTCAGCCCTCACCCTAATACCCCCCCTCCCCCCACATCCCCCCACCTCTGTACGTACACACCCTCCTCTATGAATGCACAGTCTCATCCCCTCCTCACACAGCAAGGATTGAAGGTTTTCCCCAGAGTGCTTGCAAAGGCATCCCTGGAAGAGGAGGTGCATTAAGGAGAGAGAGACAGAGAGCCGAGAGGACAGAGAAGAGAGTAGACAGAGAGTAGAGAGAGACGGGGGAGAGAGAGAGAGAACAGAGAAGAGAGACAGAGAGAGAGAGAGAGAGAGAGAGACAGAGAGAGAGAGACAGAGAGAGAAGAGAGACAGGAGAGAGAGAGACAGAGACAGAGAGAGAAGAGAGAGAGAGACAGAGAGAGAGAGAGAGAGACAGAGAGAGAGGAGAGAGAGACAGAGAGAGAGAGAGAAGAGAGACAGAGAGAGAGAGAAGAGGACAGAGAGAGAGGAGAGACAGAGAACAGAGAGAGAGAGGAGAGCAGACAGAGAGAGAGAGAGAAGAGAGAGAGAGAGAACAGAGAGAGAGAGAGGAGAGACGAGAGAGAGAGAGAGAGAGCGAGAGACAGAGAGAGACCAGAGAGTAGTGACGAGAGAGAGAGAGAGAGAGAGACAGGAGAGAGAGGAGAGACAGAGAGAGACGAGAGAGAGAGAGAGAGAAGAGAGAGACAGAGAGAGAGAGTGAGAGGAGAGAGAGAGAGAGAGCAAGAGACAGAGAGAGAGAGAGAGAGAGAGAGAGGAGAGAGAAGAGAGAGAGGAGGAGAACACTTGCGTTGCAGTGCGTTTGTCCCTGTATTCCCTCTGCTTAGCAGATCAAGGAGCACTGCCAGACCCGGAGCTCAGCTGAAACACATTAAAACCCTGGAGGACGACCATCCCACAGCGATCTTGCGCTCTGCCTTCTGCTGAGCCAATGTGTTTGTTGACAAAGTAAACCTGTACGTGGAAGCAGCAGCTCCTCCAGGAGGTCTTCGTCACTGCGCCTCCTTCACTTCAAACAGGGACTCCAGAAGGGAGAGGAGAGAGATTGAAGTGCGTGGAAACTATTACCAGGTACAGAACTTTTTTTTCCTCCCCATTTATCTTTGTAGATATATCTAACATAAGAATTATATTTATACAGAAAGAGAGAATATATATATACAGATGGAGAAAGAGAGAGACTATATATATATATGTGTACATATACAGAGAGAGAGACTACATATATGTGTGTGTTTTAGGGGTGTTCTTGAAGTGTAAATCTGTCATCTTGAATGTGAAAATCCATATATTTGGAATCTTATCTGACAATCAAAGGGTCCCATGGAAATTGTGATCATGGAAAATAGGAAGTCTTGATTGTGTCTCATCAGTGGGGCAGGAAGTTATGGATGTCAGAACAAGCAGGACCCCTGCCATGTCACTCTTTCCACTGCGATGCCCTTCCGCTCATTCTGTAAACAAGATGCCTCGTTTATGTGCACGTTAACCTTGGTTTGCATTCATTCTATCACGCTGATCAAAAACGTATGCTTTGACACGTATTCACGCGTTCTGTTTCGAATGTTCTAGAATGTTAACTCGATCCAGCGCGGCAGGGCTGTTGCAACTGCGGCGTGCGAAAACCCACAAGGCATTTTCCATCCATCTTTCATGTTAGGGAGTTGAACTCCAAGCCTGGCAGAAGCCCTGAGATTTACTCTGAGGAGTGCCTGTTGATTCAGATCTCACTGCCTCACCAGGAGTCATTCTCCCCACTAGATAACTGTCTTATGTCTCATGTTGCACAAACGCTAAGCCAAGCCAAACCCCTTTTCCATCCATCTCCGGGTCTTTGCCAGTCTGACAAGCCCTCCTCTCTTGGCTCGTCTGTCTTGTGACATCGCCAGACTTCCTTGCCGGGGCAGAGTGCGTTCTTCGGTTTATACGAGGTTTGCGATTCCGAGTGTCTCGTCACAGACGATTTCACGCCTGCCGATGTGTGGCTGGTCGTTATCAATCCCTTTCCCCTTCTTCCCACTTTTTAAATTTGTTTTTTATATAAAAAGGAAAAAACATGCCATCTTGAATCCAGATGCTTTGCCACCTCACAGTGTGACATGACTCCACTCTTGATCCCTGATCCAGCGCTACTCCATGCGTAGGCAGGGGTGATTAATAGTCCTTGGATGAAAGAGACAGAATGTGTCTGTGCACGTACAGCTATCTGTCAGTGGAGCGAATCTACCACAGAACCTCTTTTTTTCCCCGTTGACCAAATTAAGAACTTCCCGATCGTTCGTGGAGCGTTCCGCTCCGAGAAGCCCCAGGAAAACCAGGGGAACTTCTTACTCATTTCAATGTAAGGAAATGAGCTTTGCCTGTATGCTTGGAAGAGGGGGGTGTTTCCACAGACCGAGGGCCAACTTTTCCAGGCAAGCACTGACAATGCACTGTGCTTTCTCCACTGGGCTAAAAATCTCTCCAGATTCCACGTTCATAGGAAAAGTAACGGTGGACCGGCCTCTTCGATCACAGGCCTCTTCACCAGGCTGTTTAGTCTGTTTGGTCCCTACGCACACTCTTCAGACCACTCTAAACACTCACGCTCCGTTTTTCTCTTTTGTTTTTCTAGAATCCTAGCAGCCAGCAGGGCGTCTTTCGTCACAAGGTGAACACAAACCGCCCCTTCGCAGACAGACACAAGGGCCCATTGTCCATTTTGGAAAGCAACGTATAAGTGAGCGAAGTTCACATAAATACAGGAAGCTCCTAAAGTCATTCCAAGGTTCATTTGAAGGAAACCCTTGCCCCTACACACAGAGGGGGGGCCCCGCGCAAGCCACAATACACAAACACATCACCTAAGATACTACCTAGCTCGCTCCCGTCCCTCCAGTCCATCAACATGTCCCGTTGGGGGAGGAAGAATGTGAAGAAGACCCCGGAGGTGATCCGCACTGTGACTGAGGGCCTCAAGTCCCTGTACCGCAAGAAGCTGCTGCCTCTAGAGGAGTACTATGGCTTCAATGACTTCCACTCCCTCAGCCTTGAGGACGCAGACTTTGACAACAAGCCCATGGTGCTGGTGGTGGGACAGTACTCGACGGGGAAGACCACCTTCATCAAGTGAGTACAACGTAGGAAGAGAAGGCGTTTCGTCCACGCTGAAATGTAATCAGATTGAGCTACTGAAATAATAGGTGTCAGTTTACCTTTTGGCTGTGGCGAGCTCCAGAGCTGAATCGCTGTGTGTGTGTGTGTGTTTTGTCAGATACCTGCTGGAGCAGGATGTCCCGGGTAGCAGGGTGGGGCCTGAACCCACCACTGACTGCTTCACGGCGGTCATGCACGGCGAGGTGGAGGGGGTCATCCCAGGAAACGCTCTGATTGTGGACCCCAACAAGCCCTTCCGCAAACTCAACCCCTTTGGAAACACCTTCCTCAACAGGTAAGAACAGGCGTGACCGTGTCCTACCAGGTGTTAAAGTGTCCTACTAGGCGTTACCGTGTCCTACCAGGTGTTAAAGTGTCCTACTAGGCGTTACGGTGTCCTACTAGGTGTTACAGTGTCCTACTAGGTGTTAAAGTGTCCTACTAGACGTTACCCTGTCCTACCAGGTGTTAAAGTGTCCTACTAGGCGTTACGGTGTCCTACTAGACGTTTAAGTGTCCTACCAGGTGTTAAAGTGTCCTACCAGGTGTTAACGTGTCCTACTAGGCTTTACAGCGTCCTACCAGGTGTTAAAGTGTCCTACTAGGCGTTACAGTGTCCTACTAGGCGTTACCCTGTCCTACCAGGTGTTAAAGTGTCTTACTAGACGTTACGGTGTGCTACCAGGTGTTAAAGTGTCCTACTAGGCGTTACCGTGTCCTACTAGATGTTAAAGTGTCCTACTAGGCGTTACCGTGTCCTACCAGGTATTAAAATGTCCTACTAGGCTTTACAGTGTCCTACCAGGTGTCAAAGTGTCCTACTAGGCTTTACAGTGTCCTACCAGGTGTCAAAGTGTCCTACTAGGCGTTACGGTGTCCTACCAGGTGTTAAAGTGTCCTACCAGGTGTTAGAGTCCTACTAGGCGTTACCATGTCCTACCAGGAGAGGGATGCAAGATATAAGTGAAAGCACTGAGATTCTGAGTGAGAAGAGCAATTTGACCCCTTACCCCACATCACCCACATCCCTCCCCCCCTCCCACCCCCACTCCTCTCTAGAGCCACAGGGAGGGAGCGATAACAGAAAAAGTGCGTCAGTTTTTTGCCCTGTGGAATTTCAAGCCTTCGTGCCAAATTTCAGAGAGGGGAGGGACTTGCCTTATTTGTGGAAAAAAATAGCGAAAGAGAGCTGATATTACAAGACAGGGCGATGAAAGCTGATTTGCTCAGAGGGGCGCTGCAATGTGTGCCTTTTCACCGAAGGGTCAGAGGGCTTCTCTGCCCTGGCACAAGCAAACAGATGAGATCAGAGACACGCTGACAGAGAGAAAGTGTCTGAGATACGGAAAGTGTCCGAGACACACCTTGGCTGTGTTGACTGTCTGAGATGCTTTCCCTGCGTACTGTTCCGTTGATATCAACTCTGGCACCTGCTTCATAGACGAGCTCTGTTTGCCCATCACACTCTGGTCATATTAATTATTGAGGACTTGCCATTGCTAGGGAGGAGTCTTCTAGGGCTGGTGAACCTCGGTGTTGACAGGAACACTTCGTAAGTTCCTCGACACGCAGCGCCCTGTAACTCCTCTGACATCAGTGTTCCAGGGGACTCCCTCGCCGCCTACGCTCAGCGCGTTAGCGGGTCGTGTTTGCGTCTCTCTTTTCCATTCCACTTCCTGTCTCGGGGAACAGCGGCCTCGTTAAACGCTCTTGCGGCAGGAAGTGCTGGCGTTGTCCTAAGTCCGGCATCATTAGCAGGGTGCATTGTTTGAGTCTGGCACTCGCAGCCATTTTCCTTCAGGAAACCCACAGCACTGAGAGGCCTGGTTCCACACAATAGGCCGACAGGGAGGGGCGCGGCCAGCTCTCAGTCTGCTCCTTAGATCACACTCAGCTCCGTGATAAGCAGCAGCCATGTTTGGCATCATTCACATTCTTTCCATTCATGTCAACGGGACCGATTCTTCAGAATGTTTGTTTGACCTCAGAGACCCTTCCCCCCCCCACCACTCACCCACCCCCAGAGCACTGGGGTTTTACCTCAGAGACCCTC
>BROE01000005.1:5126211-5138239 GCA_036571765.1 Plecoglossus altivelis | reverse complement strand
GCAGGTTCCAGTGTGCCCAGATGCCCAATCAGGTCCTGGAGAGCATCAGCATCATCGACACCCCCGGCATCCTGTCGGGGGCCAAGCAGAGGGTGAGCCGAGGTGAGAGCAATGGAAAAGGTGAGGAGGGGGGAGGAGGGGGGTGGGGGGGTGGGGGGGAACCTCCGCTCGCAACCTCCGTCACCTTCCCCCCCCTCACCTGGCTAACCCATGTGACCCACGACCCACCCCTCGTTTTGCGTCAAGCCGCCCCGGTGTGCGACCCGGCAGGAGGGCGAGGTGTGCGGCTCTCTGCGGTAAGGGGAGGAGCCGTGGTTGGAATTAAGAACAGGGAGAGCGCAGCCAAAAGCTGTCCGCACATTCCTCCCACCCATGTGGAGAAGCTCCGCTGATCAGGACAAACTGCCTGCGAGCATGAAGAGTCTGCTGTTCACGCATCATCCACTCCTTCATCCACCTTTCAATCTAGCCAGTATCACATCCCGCTGCATGCAAAACTAACTCATGTTCACAGACTTTTTGCCAGGATTTTAGCCTCTCCATTTTGGACTTTTCTCCTGAAGGTCTAGTTTGTTCACGTTTACTGTAGAAATGAGTGAATGTTTCCAGAGGCAGAGTGGGAATGACGATTGTGTAGAGAGATGGACACCCAACAGACAGATGGAGAGAGAGATTCAAAGGAAAAGGGAAAGATGAGAGCTGCAAAGGGAAACATTGAGCTGGGTGTGTGTGTGTTAGTCTGTAAATGTTTGTGTGTGAGTCTCAATTGTGTGTGTGAGAGAGAGAGAGAGAGAAACAGAGACAGAGACAGAGAGAGAATGAGAAAGAAAAAGAGAGAGAGAGAGAGAGAGAAATAGAGAGAGAGAGAACGACACCTGTCCAATTCAAACTATATCCAACTTGACACTTTCCCCCTCAACCTTTCCCCTCCCCAGGCTACGACTTCCCGGCTGTGCTGCGTTGGTTCGCCGAGCGCGTGGACCGCATCATCCTGCTGTTCGATGCCCACAAGCTGGAGATCTCAGACGAGTTCTCCGAGGCCATAGGTGCACTGAGGGGCAACGAGGACAAGCTGCGTGTGGTGCTGAACAAGGCAGACATGGTGGACACGCAGCAGCTGATGCGCGTGTACGGAGCCCTCATGTGGTCCCTGGGGAAGGTGTTTGGCACCCCGGAGGTCCTGCGTGTCTACATCGGGTCCTTCTGGTCAGAGCCACTCTTGGTCCCGGATAATCGCAAGCTGTTCGAGCTGGAGGAGGAAGACCTGTTTACAGATATCCAGAACCTTCCCCGCAACGCGGCCTTGCGCAAGCTCAACGACCTGGTGAAGAGGGCACGACTGGTCAGGGTGGGTGTGCTTTTTCTTTCCTCTCTCCATCCCTTCCTTCCTCCTGTAAGTATCCCAGAGTTTTGCTAACATTCCGTCCTATGATTCCCAGGTCCACGCCCACATCATCAGTCATCTGAAACAGGAGATGCCCTCAGTCTTCAGGAAGGACAACAAGAAGAAGAACCTGATCTACCAGCTGCCGGTCATCTTCTCCAAGATCCAACTGCAGCACCACATCTCCCCGGGAGACTTCCCAGACTGTGCCAAAATGCAGGTCAGTCTAGCCACGCAGAGACGCACGCAGAGTCCCACGACACGCTGCTGTGTCCTGACGGAGAAGGTGACGCAGTCAGGCTGCTGAATGCTGCCCCTCGTTTCTGACCACGCCTTTCTTCCCACCCTTTCAGGAGCAACTTCTGGTCCACGACTTCACCAAGTTCAAGACACTCAAGCCGAACCTGATGGCGGCTCTGGACGAGCTCCTGTCCACCGACATCTCCAAGCTGATGCCTCTCCTGCGCCAGGAGGAGCTGGAGGCAGGGGAGCAGCTGGGGGTGCAGGGAGGGGCCTTCATGGGGACCCGCGCCGGGCCCTTCATGGAGGGAGACCCCTTCGCCGAGGAGAACGGGCAGGGCGGCGAGGAGGAGGAGGACTGGGTGGTGACCAAAGACAAGCCCAAGTACGACGAGATCTTCTACAACTTGGCGCCCAACGAGGGGAAGCTGAGCGGCACCAAAGCCAAGGACTGGATGGTGAGCACCAGGCTGCCTAACTCGGTGCTGGGCCGCATCTGGAAGCTGTCGGACGTGGACCGCGACGGCATGCTGGACGACGAGGAGTTCGCCTTGGCTAGCCACCTGATCGAGGTCAAGCTGGAAGGTCACGGTCTGCCCCCTGAGCTGCCCAGCCGACTCATCCCGCCCTCCAAACGCAGGCAGAAAGGCTCTGATGCGTAGACATACTGTTTCACACTGCGACCAGGGGCAGGCAAAGAATATCCTTCAAATGGCTGCCAAAGTCTCAATAGAGTCTCCTGTTCTCTCTTCTAGTTACCTTGGCTTCCATTGCCCCCCCGTTCCCTCATCCAGGATAGTCCTGGTTTGCTTTTTCGAAAGTGGGTTGACAAATACCTGCCTTACCATTCATTAGATTTTACAACTAACTTTCTCAGCTAACAGTGTTCATTAGAAAAGGTTTAGCACTAAGACGGCCCATTAGTTTTACAATCAACATTCCTACAATGTTTACAGTATTATTGCTACAACAGTCGCGATGCAAGATCACATGTTGTTTATGGATTAGAAGCCAAACTTTTGTTATTCAGTCATTTGATGTACTGGTCATTTTCATGAGTGTTTCATACATGTGTTCACATGCAGCTTACTTAGGTTAGATTGTACTGAGAAAGAAATGCAGAAAGAAAGAAATAAAGATTTTTCTTATTTTGTAATACGCTATGCTCATTCGATTTTGAGATGTTTATAACTCTGACAGACTGACAGATGTTGGTTGAAGCTATAACCTGAATGCACTTCAAAAGGACGTCTTTCCTTATTTCCTTGACACACCATTGTCCTTCTCCACACGCAGCATCGTACATATTTTTGTGACTCACTTTTTCCGTTCCTTGAGGTTTTGTAATTATTGCTTTATTTTTTTATGCACTAAAACGAAACCCGTTTTTTTTTAATGTTATGTCACGTGCTTTGAAAAGATGACAAGTATGAAAGATGTATTCATATCTCACCAACTACTGTACACGGCTTCACCAACAGCTCATGTCAATTATCTATACCAAATAAACTTCTACAACTGTGCCTTTGCCATTTCCAAGTCATTCCATCAAGCCTCTCGTTCACTTGAAGGTTGATGAATTTCAGTGGAAGACATTCGACTCTCGCTTTTTACGTGGTCAATATTTAGCTGTTGGTCATCAGCGCAAGCCGCACGCATGCATCCAGGTTTTGAAAGCAAATGATGTTTCCGTGAAAGGTTCACTGCATTCACACAGACTGTTTCTTTCTCAAGCAAGTACAGCACAGTTAGTCTCCTAGTGACAAGCTGGTTGAACACTGAGTCACAGTCTGCCCTGCCAAATCCCCATACCACCATTTTCCAGTGCTCTTGCTCACTCGCTCACTTACTTTCTCTCCCCCTCTCTCTCTCTCTCTCTCTCTCTCTCTCCCTCTCCTCTCTCTCTCCCCCCCTCTCTCTCTCTCTCTCTCTCAGACACACACACATATACATCAGCACTCTACCGATGTGTCAGTCTTTTAGCCCCCCCCCCTCGAAACAATCCAAGCAGACATTTTCTACCTAATCTCTTCGGGCCTCCTCAGTCAAACACGCGTCATGCTCACCCACCATCCCTCCATGTCATTAGGTCTTACTCGTTGTTTACCCTCAATGTACACTCACTGGTCTAAGTGCACCTGGTCAGAGGGCATGTATGGATGTGTTAGAGCCTTCCAAGGTCGTGTGCAGGGAGGGGAGATCTCCCTGCCTGCCTCCCTCTTCCACTCCTCCATGGAAAGAAACACAAATGAGAAACAGAGGCAATCCGCCCCATTCCTCCCTGCTCTACGCTTCGCTGTGTGACTCACATGTGAAGAATGCGGTGGGTTGGCCATAGTTATTAATATCTCCTTTTCTCTGGTCCGCTAAGTTTCCTCGGGCTCAGGATTTAGACACTGTACCTTTATGACAGATATTAACAACATCCCCCTATTTGGAGTTTTCCTTAGGAACATGGCTAAACCCCTCCCTCTGTTTGGTGTGTGAGTGCCTCTGTGTGAGAAAGAGAGAGAGAGAGACTGAGGGTCGGGGGGACAGGGAGAAAAAAAAGATGGTGAGAGCGATAGGGAGGTAGAGATGGAGAAATAACATGTCTGCTTAATGGCATATACTGAGTGGGATAAGTTTGCTAGTGACTAAAACATACCAGACAGTTACTTGCCAAGGACTGCCAGTGCAGCTGAAGTCTTCCCATAGATAACCATGGTAACCATTTCCCCAGGAGCATTTCTCAACCACACAAAACAAAATGCCTTCCCAACTTAACAATGTAGATCAAATGTCTCTATTCCCCAGAGGAATGTTGACACTGACATGCGCGTTAAAACACGCAAGATTAAAATACAAAACTACTCAACAACATAAATCTACTTTCAAACAATTGACGGACTTATTTTTTGCCATTTGGAAAATATGTATATGTCTAGTACCATACAGTCAATGGGAACTCTGAAAGACCGTGCCACGCTCACCACGTATGATCACACATCCGTCAAAAACATATAACACACAGGCAGGACTATCCCACGGATGGAACCCCCTACTAGATCGCACCAAAAAGGGGACCCCTCATACGTCACCGGCTGTTTACTCGGGGAATTCCTCGCCCAGCATGTAAGGAAAATGTTTGAAATTACATTAAATACTTTACGTCGAATGGGCGCGCTCTGGCGGATAGATTTGTATACACACTTTTTAGTAGTTGGTATTCATTTGCACCGGAGCCATAGCTCTGAGCAGTAGGTGGCAGCAAATACGTTCATTCAACATTGTGACTGGACATTTTCACAAAGAAGAAGTGGATGTTACCTTAGCAACAGTAGCTGGTTGAAGCTGGGGTTTACGACAATCACAAGCCGTATTCTATACGGCCGGTGTCGTACATTTTGCAGAATCACCATGGCGTCTACGTTGAGAGAGACCGCGGGGCTGTATGAGACACTGAAAACGGAATGGAACAAGAAAAATCCAAATCTGAACAAATGTGGAGACATTTTGAGTAAACTCAAGGTATAGCTTCTAGTTTAAGTGCCTCAAATACATTTTTTTCTATCATATGTGATTTTATTTGCGGAAGTCTTGTCTAGCTTTAGCCAAATTGCTAGCTACCGTAGCAATAGCTAGCTAGCATAGCTACACATTAGGTTGGGACTATTCCCTGAAATTGCAAGCGAACAGTCCATAGTAATATAACGTTTGTGTTAACGTAATGGTTAATGTCATTACCTGTCTATCCGTTCCACCTAAATCTGCATAAATTGTAAACAATCGGTAACAGCATCATGTTTGGGTTGAAACAGAGTCACGGTTTGACTTCTCTATGATGGTCTGACACGGAACTGTACTTGACTGTCAATAGAAAGAGCTCTTGCTGGAACCAAACCGCGTAGTCAGCTAGAAGCTAGCTAGCTAGCTAGCTGCTTGTTTATGTGTCTTTCTTGTCAATGCCTCCCTTAATACTTTTGTTTTTGCAGATCTCATTATTGGAACTTAACTTCTTGCCTACAACCGGGACCAAGCTCACGAAACAGCAGCTTATTCTAGCTCGTGAGTTTCAAACGGATTTAACTGTTGCTACCAAGGCTAATGTTGTTGCGTCTGATAGACATAGCTGATTTTAAAATGGTCTTTTCATTCTTGTAACCAACAAAATAGTCGGATATCTTGATTCATCGTAATCGTTCAACAAGTTTAAAAATAAAATGGTAGCTTGCTTTACAGTGGACTAACGCCTTGGCTAGTTGGGCAGCTCATTATATTATTTATATTTGCAGGTGATGTTCTGGAGATTGGTGCCTTGTGGAGTATCCTTAAGAAGGACATCCCTTCCTTTGAGAGATACATGGCCCAGCTCAAGTGCTACTACTTTGATTACAAGTAATCCAGCGCACTCATTCCAGGGGGGTGGGGCAGGGCGTTGTGGCTGGCTCACCCCACCCAAGTCTTTCCATGAATGTGTGATCTGTCTCCCAGGTGTCGGCTATTTAAAAAACCCCGCGTTGTTGTTTTTCTTCACTGTTGTGCAGAGACGAGTTACCTGAGTCGGCCTACATGCACCAGCTGCTGGGGCTCAACCTACTCTTCCTGCTGTCGCAGAACCGCGTGTCAGAGTTCCACACGGAGCTGGAGAGACTGAGCGCGCGAGACATCCAGACTAACGTTTACATCAGGCACCCGGTCTCCTTGGAGCAGGTGCCACCACACCATTCTATGAACGAACAACGAACGAACAAATATCTTTATTGTCATCGTACAGCGAATTTAGATGCCTTACTACATCCTGCCATCCTAGATAGCAGATAAACATGCTTCTCTTTGATGTTATAAAGTTGTGCTTCAACTTTTCTGTTTCTGTTCTTTTCAGTACCTGATGGAGGGAAGTTATAACAAGGTGTTTCTTGCTAAAGGAAACATCCCAGCTGAAAGCTACACCTTCTTCATTGATATTCTGCTGGACACTATTCGGTAAGGTTGTGGGAGGTTTCAAACAGCTATTTAGTGGCACATTCAAAATTCTCAGCAATTTAGCCGACCAATTCCAAATGGCATCGCTATAGTTGGGGCCCAGTTCTAGTCGAAGGATTAGTAGCTAACCGGCGTGTGCCTGTCTTGTCTCAGCGATGAGATAGCCGGATGCATAGAGAAAGCTTACGAGCAGATCCAGTTCAACGAAGCCACTCGAGTCCTGTTCTTCTCCTCGCCAAAGAAGATGACAGAGTACGCCAAAAAGGTGGGCTTTCCCCTTCCACCCGTGTCCCTCCCTCCACGTCCGTACTTGTTGTGTGGAACAGCGTTCCATCGTTGACCTCTGACCTAAGGAGCGTTTGTTTTGCAGAGGGGCTGGACTCAGAGCTCAGATGGGTACTACTCATTCAGCACCCAGCAGCAGCGGACAGAAGAGGTGACCATCCCATCCACAGAGCTGGCACAGCAGGTCATCGAATACGCACGACAGCTGGAGATGATTGTGTAGTTCCACCCGACAACACCACACACACACACACACACACGTTACATAGCAATCTCCTTGTATGATATATGTAAAGAAATAGTCAAGACTGGTTGATGTCATTAGTTTGACTAAATCTATCACCCAGTCTGGTTTGTGGGCTTAAACTCAAAAGGGATTTACTGAACCAATAAATGTGGTATGGCTCAAGGGGCCCGGCTGTTCAGTGGTTTCTAACAGGTCCACATCTGGAACGTGTTGAAGACTGGCCCTTCAGACTGTAGTATGGAGGAAGCAGGTGTTTGACATTGGACTGATTGGACGACAGAAAAATATTCAATTTGGCGATTCGAGTTGAGTGATGAACTGTTATAAATGGTCCAATATCAGTCTAATTACAAATATAATATTCTTCTCCAGTTTAGTGACTATAATAACTTTTGCCTTTCTGTGTCACACATAATAATGGGGAATTACTGAATTAAACCAAGTATTTTGGTATTCAGTAATCAGTTGTGCTAAGTTTAAGCACCTCATTGTGTATACGAAGTTAATGGTTTCTCCTCAGCAGTGCTCACAGAACTCTATTTCAATGCCCTTGCCTTGTATCCTAGCAACTGACAAAGAGAATTGCTGTTAAAGTTTGTGGGTGTTTTTTTTAATAGTATCTACCTGTCCCCACAAGATGCTTTGTAATCCGATTGATCTGGGAAATACAAATGTTTCTCTCTTGATAAGAAATCCTCCAAAATAAACCTTTTTTTCCTGATCAAGTCTGCCTGTTTGGTTTCTTGCAATTGTTTGACTCCATGAATCAATATTTCATTCTCAATATTCATTTGCTTGCAGTATTTTTTATTTTTTTTATTTTTTTGTGAATGGCTGGTTATGTAGAGTCTCTTCTCACTGGACACACTCTCCTCCCCCTAGCCTCTCCTTCAGCGCTAAGGAAGCCGCTAGCGTTGCCGTGGTGACCCAATGAGGTTCGCACAGGTAGTTCCGGCTTACGTTCAACCTGAGGAAAATCAATGAATGAATGAGGAGAGGAAGGGAAGGTGGATAGGCGGGTGGAGGGAGGGGCGGAGGGGGAGGTGGAGGGGGAGATGAATGGGGGGTGGATGCGGAGGTGAATGGGGGGTGGAGGGGGAGGTGGATGGGGAACAAACAGGAAGATGCATCACGTTCTATTCAGCCTATTGTGCGCCGACCGATTTCACCGCCTGGCTTATTTTGACTTAGGATATTGTCATGTGTAGTTTTGCAGCTTGGCAGGAAACCATTGGAAGTGTGATGTGTGACTCACCACTTGGTGACGTTGCGTGGCAGCGCTGGATTGTTGTGCTGGCAGTGCGCCTTGCGTGAGCAGGAGCGGTCCACAGTGAAGGGGGGCCAGAGGCCGGACGGACGGGACGGCCGCTCAGGGGACGCCTCGTCCGGCCTCTCGTTTGTCCCGGTGTCCTCCTCGTCCGGCCTCTCGTCCGTCCCCATGTCCTCCGCGTCCGGCCTGGCTGGCGTCTCGTCCCCAGCCCGCGTGGCCTGGTTTACCTCGTCCTGACGAGCTGCTTTGGACTGCGCCTGCTCTTTTCTCTGCGCTGGAGAAGCGACTGTGGTAGCACCCTGAGCTGTCTCTGAGGCTGTGGGAGGACTGACATCGGAGGCTGCTGATTGGTTGCTTTGTGCTTCAGCTGCCGGAGGGGTGGTTGGGTTGCCTTTCCAATACTCCATGAAGGTTTCTAAGTCTGAACACATGGATGCGTCACCCATCTTTGGCATGGTGAATGAAGGAAAAGGACATTTTGCATCGGGTGTTTCATAACCACTGTAAAAATGATATTCAGAGTGGGTGGTGACAGTCACCTGAGTACTGTCTTTTGTGGATTTGTCAGTAGAGTACTTCCTGAATCTTTCCATCAATATCTTGGACTCTGCTTCGTACGTGGCCTGAGCGGTTCTGAGCGGGTCAGCTTCGCTCTTCTTCTCCTTTGTAACGGCGCCGCTCCGATGCTGGGAACTCTTCTTCTCTGAGGGAGGCTTGGCTGGTTTGGTGGAGGCGGAAGGAGCTGCGGCGTTTTCCGGAAGCACCTGGTTTCCTTCCGTCGGTTGCGCCTTTGACTTAAGCTTGAGCCTTGTTTTGGCAGCAAAGGCGCGTCCTTGCTCTGACTTGGGAGAGCAGTGTGGTTTGGTGCTGCGGGCTGGTTTGACGCTGCTGCTGCTTGAGGAGCTGACTCTTGTCCCCTGTGTATCTGTCACTTGAGCTTGGCTTCCCGGTTCTTTCTTCTCTTTCGGCACCTCAATCGAAGCGGGCGTTTTGATTGGTACTGGGATCCTGGTATGTTTGCCGCGCCCTGAGTCTGACGCCAGTGTGCTGTTGGCTGGGGTTGGTATGCTGGGTGCCTGGGTAACCAGAGGTGAGCTGGGCCCCTGGGTGACCAGAGGCGAGTTGGGCCCCTGGGTAAGCAGTGGTGAGCTGGGCCCCTGGGTGACCAGAGGTGAGATGGGCCCCTGGGTAAGCAGTGGTGAGCTGGGCCCCTGGGTGACCAGTGGTGAGATGGGCCTCTGGGTGAGCAGTGGTGAGCTGGGCCCCTGGGTGACCAGTGGTGAGATGGGCCTCTGGGTGAGCAGTGGTGAGCTGGGCCCCTTGGTAACCAGTCGTGAGATGGGCGCCTGGGTGAGCAGTGGTGAGCTGGGCCCCTGGGTGACCAGTGGTGAGCTAGGCGCCTGGTTAAGCAGTGGCGAGATAGGCACTGGTGTACCCACGGGGTAATTAAACATAGGATAAACCATAGATTTAAAAGGCTCTGCGTGAGCTGACAGTTTGAAAGGCTCGTGGGCGACAGTGGGAGCGCTGGGTGATGGGGCTCTGGTGGGGTTGTCCGGTGGCTGGCTCGGGCGAGCGGAGCTTGAGTCGCTTCCTGGAGGATCTGTAGCTGGCTTGTTGGACGATCTGGAGACTCGAGCGTTCTTACGGGCCTTGGCCTCCCTGCGGGCAGGGTTGACCTTGGTCGTGGGGCCCTTGACCGCTTCGCTGTAGGGCTCTCCGTTAAGGGCCCTCCTCACCGCTGCTTGTCTGTGCGGAGGCGGAGGGATACTCTCTTGTTTCAGGATGTACTCAAACCTGTGGAGGCAGGCACACCAAAACACCCGTGAATGCAAATTAGACGTTAAGGCTCACGTCACCCCAAAATGTCAACCCACAGAATGTCCCTTTAACCCCCTGTCCCTTTAACAGTTTTGACGTGCATTTTGTATGTATTCACCTGACTTTCGTCATGGCGATGACAGACAAAGATCTAACCTGTGGTCTATCAGCTTCTTTAAGGTCTTCTGGGTGAGAGGAAAGTCGGGTGGCACGTTGAAAGAGAGAGCTTCGTCGGACTCGGGGGATCCTGCGATGGTCGGATCACATTCACCACTAGGGGCAGCAGCGGTCACTGGAGTGCCCTTGGTAGGGAGCAGTTCTTTGCTAGGCTCTTGTGTCTTAGCTGGAGCAACGGGAGTGGCAGCATCAGGGTTAGTACTTCCAGGCTGTTTGGAAGTCACCTTCGTGGGGTTTCTTACGGCTGCCTTCTGCTCTGCCGCGTGAGGCTGGATAGGAGCCATGAGGGACGTGTCCTTGTGTTGACATAGTTGTGGACGGGGAGCTGGAGGAGGGTTGAAGATCGCAGGAGTCAGTTTGTATGACCTGGATGATTGCGGAGGCTTGTGTTCCGGGGCCAGGGGTCTGACCGGGCTTTCAGCCAGCTTAGGGGTCGTGTCAAGGAACCAGAGGTCTCCACGTTGCTTTTTAAGTAAGGCAGGATCAGATGAAAACGGTGGCACCAGTGTTGGGGTCTTAAGAATGCTTTTCCTGGGTGGAGCTGTGGCCTGTGGACCATGAGGGCCCTGCCCTATGATAGATGATGTAGGTGTGCAGACGCTTTGAAACAGACCATCTGCCACAGCATTCAGCTGATGTAGACTGGGTGAAGCATCTCTGCTTTTGGAGATGGGCTTTGTAGGCTCAGCAGTCTTTTCCGGGACCACTGGCTGGATGGTTTTCCCTCTCTCAATATCCTTCCCCAATAATGAAGAGCCTTTGGGCTGTTCATGCTCAGAGTGATTGTTGCCCATCCTCTTTCACTTCCGCTGGAGTTTCCTGAGAATATGTAATACATAGGTCTTTCATCGATCTCCAAAGATGTCCCCTTCGTCACAGAAACCGATTTTTTTTACTCATCCTATTTTGGGGCCTCATTGAGAAAAATGCAATATTAGACTTCCTCCTTTGCCCAATAAAAAAAAAGTAAAAGATACACTGTTACAGTGCTGCACATTAAAAGTAGCGTCTACATTAGCTATTCTAAATCAAAACTACTAGGCTAGTACTGGTAGTAGCTAACTGTAGCTAGCTGGACTAGCCTACAGTAAATTCGCTCATCCTAAATTACCTGGCAATAAACCTCAGATTTGTCATAGCGGTTCCTTCAATTTCGACATTAGATTAACCGGCAAATGTTTGCTATATTTTGCGATCAGCAAACGTTAAATAAAGTGACACAATGACTTGGTGGTAAATCTAAACTGGCAGGCAACTGTTGACTTTGGAATTTGAAAAAAAATTACTTGTTTTTTTGCCTGGACATTCTTTTTAAGCTCGCGCCGGCTATAGTGATGCACGAAGCAGGAAAGGTCAGTGTTTCTGATTGTTCAAATAACTAGAAGAAGTAGAAAGCATTAACAACATCCAGCCCAAAGTTTGTCATGGGATCTTCATGAAATGTTCGTCAGCCTTCTGAGGATTGCGCTGTTGACCGCCATCTACTTCGCTGTCCATGGTCCTGAAATGTGTGTTTCGTCTCGGCCCTCTACTGTCAAGTCCTTGACCTAGACCTAACCTATATGATACAAGTGCACGACCCTTGATTTATTTTAAATATACAACCACACATTTATCGGCCTTATAGGGAAAATGAGTA
>BROE01000005.1:5090943-5126061 GCA_036571765.1 Plecoglossus altivelis | reverse complement strand
CACACATTTATCGGCCTTATAGGGAAAATGAGTAAACCTCATAAAATAGTCGCCTTTTATTTTTCCTTTTCTCGAAGTCGCAACATTTAAGAGTTCTCCATGGTGCTGGCATTTTTGAATCGCCATTTAGGCTACAGTTTTTTAGTGCGGGCTAAATGCAGTACACCTTTCACTATCTACTCTGAATTTACTTCTCAAGTAAATTATAAAGATATTGGTGATAGATAAATCAGTGCCAGATGTATGTCAGACACACGAGTGCTGAGCAGTAAAGAGGGGTTAGGGCTATCCCTCGCCGTGTGCAGATCGATATAGTCACACTTCCACACGGTAATCTCAAATCTGATGAGGAGCACTGTGGCCACTACTTTGCAATATATGTAAATATGCGGGCTCATGTCAACAGGCTTACCTCCAGGTTAACAAGCGACAGCTTAATAGATGGTCTTTGTGCCCTCAAATCCCATAGACAACCACAAATAAGTACGGCTTGCTATGATTAGTGAGGATGTACTGGTTGTTATAATGGTAGACGGAATGGCACGCGGCAGGTAGAGTGAGAAGGGAATAGGGAGGGAGTGATTTGGAGAAAGGGTGAGGGAGGGAGAGGGAGGGGGCATGCTGCCGCTGCTGCCAGCGGAAAATGGCTGCTGCAACCTCAAGCCTATCCTGATACACAGAAACGACATAAAGGTGGAGAGAGAAAAGATACGAAAATGAGACCAGCGAGTATGATAGAGTGTGAAAGAGAGAGTGAAAGAGTGAGGGTGTGAGTGCGCGCGTGTGTGTTCCGAGAGGGGGGGGATAAAAAAGACAGGAGACCCGGGGCAGGAAGCTCGAAGCGGCGGGCATCACCGAGCTATGGAGGGCGAGTAAGTCCTTGCATTTCTATTTGTAAAATTCTTTATTAAATAATCTTAGCTTGGCTAACAAATGAACCATTCGAATCATCAATGTTTCACCAAAAGGCAACCCCAGGATGGTTAAGCGACACTTACAAATAATACTTGGAAATAAACACCATTACGTAGTCTTGAATCAACAGTATACACCCCATTCCTGATATAACTACGCAAATATGTGTTAAATATGTATATATCAGTCGTCTACACGGGGACAAAAATATAAACGGTGGGTTAAAATGACCGGATACAATCAAAGGCAAAACGCTTATTGAACAATGAAAGATTATAATTCGTAGCGCGAGATGCCAGAAAATAGTCATGAAGTGATGTGGAGTTGTCTTAACCATTAAATAAATCAGTCAACGTGTAAAATGTATTGAGGAAATTGACTAAATATGGCGAGTTTTGGACAACATAGCGTCATTCACAGGCACAGGCTACGAGGAAGCAAGGGAGGGATGATAGCGATGGGATTTTTATCAACGTGTCTCACGTTTCATTATGATTTTTAAAGCCAAACTTTATGAATGAAATGTGATTTTTCTCTCTCCCTCTTCCTCAACCCCTCCTCTCCTTCCCTTTCTCATCGCCCCCTCCCCCATCTCTCGCTTCCTCTTTCTGCCTTCGCACCCACTCATCTTTCCATTTTACATATGATTGCCGTTTTCTTTCCCGAAAAACACTGCAACGGCTGTTTGTTCAAATACCACATTTTATTCTATCTCATTCATAAAATATCGAATATCAGGGTGTGTAGATGAGTGTGTAGATTCGTGCGCCGATGGGGCGGCAGGCGAAAGGAGAACGCAATGTCTTACAATAATTTGCAACAATGACGGAGATGTGTCCGAAAAATGCCGTTATTATGCACGTGTTTTAACAGTCGACCTGTGGTGTTGGAATTCTGTAAGCCCATCCTGTATCTGGCAAAGGAGGGCTTTTTGCTAGAATGCCGGCCCTCGGATGGCGAATGGGCGCGTTCATTGATACATCTATCAGGGAAGCACTTCTTCTCCCTCCTCCCATTCCGTCATTCTCGTCTCACTCCAGGCGTTCTATCTTTCTATTTGCACAATATCTCTTTCATTCTGATGAGATTTCTTTTAGACAGTGGTTCGCAAAGCGGATCAGATCGCACACATGCCACCGTTTCTGCGTTTGGGTTATTTGCGCTGAGGTGAAGTCGCCCCAGACGTAGTGTTCTTTTAAATAAAATCACCACATCTCAAGAAAAAATGGATTTACCTTGCTCACGTGACTGTTGATTAAAGATGCTTAGCCAGTTTCTTATCAGTGGCAGAGCTACATTTGAGAGAGAAAGAATTGTAGCTGGGAAATGGAGTAGCACAATGACCATTAAGCCTTATTGAGAAACAGAGAAATATTAGTTTAATATAATTTTACATCAGTTAGATGACACTTGTATTGCAATCCTAAATGAGTTATCCCATTTGATGAGCACATGTTAATGCATTTACAATGCTTGAGCGAACATCTGTATTCTGCTTAAACGTTTGAGTCTTTCATGAAAATGAATACTTTATCAGTATTACGGAATGTATATTTGTGTGAATGTGCGTGAATGTCTATGTAGACCCCACGTGAGTGAGTGAGTGAGTGAGTGTGTGTGTGTGCGTGCGTGCGTGCGTTGCTCTGTACATACATGACAGCATGGCGTGCGTGGATGTTCATGCTTGTGTTGTCTAATCAGCGCGGGCCTGTGCTCACTTGCGTTTCCCTGACAGTGTGCGTGTTCGTGCAGTGGTGATGACACGGGATGACTCCAGTGGCGGGTGGGTGCCCCTAGGAGGCGGCGGCCTCAGTCACGTGGTCATATGTAAGGGGCGGAGTCACGAAGGCAGGGGGCGGAGAGAGTACATCATACGAGGAGAACGGCTGCGCGATCGAGCAGTGAGTGTGTGCGTGTGTGTCGGTGTCTGTCTCTGGTGTCCTACTTCCCCTCACTGTCACCTGACTGATCTGATTGTCACCTGACTAACATGACTGTCACCTGACTAACATGACTGTCACCTGACTAACATGATTGTCACCTGACTAACATGACTGTCACCTGAATGAAATGACCATCACCTGACTAAAATGACCATCACTTGACTAACATGACCATCACATGACTAACACGACCATCACATGACTAACATGACCATCACCTAAGTCTGTGGTCAGGAGGCGTGGCCTCACCAGGGTTATGCGATGACCCCTCCCCCCTTTGTGTCCAGCCCGTGCTGGAGTGTGCGGTGCAGAGGGGGCTGGTGTATAACAAGGTCAACCCCATCTTCCACCACTGGCGCGTGGAGGAGCGCAAGTTCGGCCTGACGTTCCAGAGCCCCGCCGACGCCATCTCCTTCGAGCGCGGCCTTCAGAGCGTCATCGACAAGCTGGACAGAGGTACGGCAGGATCACAACAACAGCCGTCACAGGAGTCTCGTTACTTGAGGGGTCGCCTTGGGAACGGACACGACGCCTCTTTTTTCGGGGGTGTTCGCTTCACCTCGGCCTGTTTCTATGTTCCCCAGGTTCTGACTCGCCCTCATCCTCCACTCCTGAAGAGGGCGACACAGAGGACGACGGACAAGCAGTGAGTGTCTTCTTCTGTTCGTTCATCATGTTACTAACGCAAAAAGGGAGAACAGTAGCTTCTGGGGGAGTGGACGGTCTGTTCTGTGGGCTAGAGCCCACAGCTGTGGTCGGTCCTTTCCGCATGTGTGATGACTTGTAGTCTGTGTCAGTCTCATACAGGAAGTGAGTCGTCGTCAAACAGCAGGAAGGAGATGCTTCCAAAACCCATCACCATAGTGACCAGCGAGTCCTCCTCCACCTGCTTCGTGCGACCTGCTGCAGAGGAGTTTAGCTTTGGAGCTGGTCCCACCGTCCCCACCCAGACCCCTGCCCAGGTAGGCAGCCCACTCTAGGCATCCAGGCTGCCTGCTCACTCCTCTGTCCCTGGAAGAGAGGGACTAGGATTCAGTACTTCTAAGGAGAACCCTCTGTAATATGACGGAATGCATGAAGGTGATAGTAGGAAGTATTTTTTGTAGGTTCAAACTGATCTGGCTCTGGTTTTGGCCCTGAGCGTTGAGCATTGTGTTTGACTGGCTGTGATCTAGTCATGACGTTGGCGTGTTCGTCTGCCATCTTTCTCCTCATCTGGCTTCTTCACACAGATCCATGCTAGACCTGCACCTCACCAGCTCTCCCAAGTCCCGGCTGTGTTGAATCCCCCAGCGCCCCCGCCCCCTCCGCCGGCGCCCCCCACCCCGCCAGTGGGCCCCCCAGCCTCCTCCCCCCTGTCGCCCCTCTCCCCCACCATCTCCCTGCTGGAGGAGGGGGATCTCCGCAGTCTGGACCCCTGCAAGGACCTGTGGGGCTCCCGGGGATACGAGGACTACCGTCGGGCTGGAGCTACGAGGACCATGGTGGGGGGGCTGACGGGAGGCGTGGTGGTGGGGGGCGGGGGCAGTCTCCAGGACAAGTCGGAGCTGTGCGTCGTGCGTTTCGATAAGGATCTGGCCGGGGCGGGGACGGCAGGGTGCGAGGTCACAGTCAGCCTGGATAGCAAAGGCTCCCAGCACCTGTCCTCCTCCTCGCCCACCTGCATGTCCATGCCCAACGCCGTGTCAGGTGTGTCCTCAGGTGCCGGCTCGCCCCAGGAGCCGGGCAAGGGCTCTCCCTCACCCTGCTGCATCCACACCTCGCTGGCCACGCCCCGATCACGGACTCGTAAGCGAGGGGGAGGGGCCGCCGCCGCCGCCGGAAGCGACCCGGGGGCCGTGGCCGTCTCCCCCGACGACGACAGCCCGTGTCCTCAGGGCTCGTCGTCGTGCTCGTCGCGCTGCGTGTACTGCCGCTCCGTCTTCAGCGCCTCGGAGAACGGGCGGGGCCGCTGCCGCGACGCCCCCGACCCCGCCCTGCACTGCCTCCGCCAGTGGACCTGCGTGTGGTGCGCAGAGAGCCTGCTCTACCACTGCATGTCGGACTCCGAGGGGGAGTTCTGGGAGCCGTGCTCGTGCGAGGACTCCATGGGGGGCCACCCGCACCCTCTCTGCTGCGCGCGCTGGATGGCCCTCCTGGCCCTGTCGCTCTTCGTGCCCTGCATGTGCTGCTACCTGCCTCTGCGCGCCTGCCTGCGCTGTGGGGAGAGGTGCGGCTGCTGCGGGGGAAAGCACAAGGCTGTTCGGTGAGGACAGGCGCGGGGCCAGGGGGCCACAAGGAGGCGGGGCCAGGGGGCCAGAAGGAGGCGGGGCAGGGAGGGGAGGGAGAAGGGGTCTGTGGGAAGATGAAAGGGAGGCAAGGTGGGGGAGGCAGTGCTGTCAGCGGACCTTGATATCTCACGCAGCCCCTCCACGGCCACATGGCCTTCCACTGCGGACTGCTCTTACTCTGTTCCACCGGGGGGGGGGGGGGGGGGGCAGAGGTCAAGGGTCGTAGACTCGACTGCAGGAGGAGGAGGGGGACAGGAAGTAATGATGTGTACACTGTTTCAAATGTCAGTTTGTTTGTTTTTTTATTTTAGGGACAAAAACACACAGAACGCAAAAGCTGTTTATATATATGATTGTTATCATTTTGATTGGTATATTTTATAACACTTTGACACATTGACAGACTCCCCAATGGTGCCCACACACACACACTCAAAATATGGGATAAGGGGACTTGATTCATTTTATAAACAACCAGTTTATCAGTCAGATAAACTCACCTGTCACTGTTTACCTCTAATTGACCTCAGTGGTTCCTCCAGTCCCACAGATCACTAGAAAGAAAACTTCAGACTGGTGGCTCCAGTATTTGGACGTTCGTGTCCCGTTTTGGGAAAGCAGTTTGGCAAAGAGAACGCTGCTTATGACAGAGTCCAGAAGATCTATATTGTAGAGCGTCTTGACTGTGTTGCGGAGGACAGTTGGTTAGCTGGTGCTAACACGGACATGGCACTGTTACGAGGGTACTTGTTTAACGATGACATCTTCATTTTCTGGTTTCTAACGATCCTCTGTTCACATAAAAAAGACAGGGTCATCGCCATTCGCTGCACCATCAGTTCGGTCAGTGTTAAGTCTTGACGCCACACAGTCGTTCCTGCCTAAAACTCCACAGCAGCCCTACCCCCCCCCCCCCCCCCACCCCCACCCAAAAAACAACAACTAGAGATGAAGGCTAAAATCACAAACCCCTAAGGGCCCATTTGAGGCCTGATCCGGGGCCTTCAGGGTGAGGAGACACCACCAAAAAATATAGTGCAATGACTGAACAATGTACGGAGAGATTATTTTTGTATCGATTCACGAAACGGAGAAAAGACGGCCTGGTGACGTCGAAACCGGTCGAGACGAAAAACCCGTTTGGATCGCTTCTGCGTCTGAGCCCACGACGCGAGCGGCTTCTGTGTGCTGTGACGTCGCTTGTGAAAGTCCGAAGCTCGCCGGAACCCTCAGAAGTGGTTCTGAAACCGCACACACGCTGCTGACCCTGTGACAGTCAGCCAGACGAAAAACCCGAAAGTAGTGGAGGGGGGAGGGGGGGGGGGGGGGGGGGGACAAAGGCCATGCAGATCTCAAGTCCAGACACCTTGGCAAATGTGTCTGTTTGAATGTCGCTTTAAATACGAAGTCTCAAAGAAGCTGCTATTTTAACTCCCACCAGATCTGTCCCGCTACCTCTGCCGTACTGTTTAAGGAGGCGATGGCCAATTAGAGGGGTCCGTCCTGACGTGAAAGTGTCTCAGATGAGGGGGGGGGACGGGGCATTGGTACTTAGAGTCAGAGGGGACGGGGGACATTAATCCACGTGACACTGGGAGAAATCTAGTGATGTATGACTGTCAAAATGGTCCCAGATTTACTCGGTAGGGAAAGAACCAACATTTGTATTGATATTATTTGGAGTGTGGAGTGTCACATCGTAAAGGTCGTAGTCTTGGTCAAGGTGTAATGGCAGACAGTGTTGCTGGGCTCTAACTATGCCTGCTTTAGGCTGCCAGTGGGTGTCACACAACTGGCATCTTCTTTCTTTACTCACACCCTGCGATGTACAGACGTCTGTACGTTCACACACAAACACGCCACTTTGGGTTTTGCCGCAGTCGATGCAGAGCGCGTCATCCTGTCCCACACCACTACTTGTGATTAAGACACAGTGTGAGACACAGTAATTAGGTCAAGTTACATCAGATCACTATTGAAGGCCCCATTCTTACATCTTAATAAATGTGCCTTTTGATTTAATTAATCAATAACTTATGATTTCTAAGTAACTCTGTATTAAGTACTATTTACTTTTTGGATCATTGATTTCTGCCAATGTGCATATTTTAAAATGTACTTATTTATTAGTTTCAAAGTAATTAATGAAATACTACCAGTTTATTTATTTATCGAGATATTTATTCTGATTCTTTATTTATTTTTGGAGACAGGTTTTTATCTTCAGTGCTGTCTTATTTCTGACTTCGTGCCAATGTGCTGCTTTGAGGTGTTACATATAGTGGGTTTGTATCATTATTAAACCCTCACTCTATATTTTAATGAAAAGTTTGCTCTCTCTAGAGTGTGTGCAAGTTATTCACTCAGTCGTGGAAAGAGTGACTCTTTAATCGT
The DNA here is from genome assembly GCA_036571765.1 of Plecoglossus altivelis. Classification (NCBI taxonomy): domain Eukaryota; kingdom Metazoa; phylum Chordata; class Actinopteri; order Osmeriformes; family Plecoglossidae; genus Plecoglossus; species Plecoglossus altivelis. The sequence continues at coordinate 5,118,539 of BROE01000005.1, read as the reverse complement.
AAAAACGACGAACCGCTCAAGCGATCAACACATGGAAACTGTAAAACAAACATACCAAAATGCATGAACCACTCATGAATGAATCGGGTCTAATTCAACAGTCTTCTCTGCCGAAGCAGGCGTCCGCTCCCGCAGCTGTCCACCAGGGGGCGCAGCCTGTCACCTGCCAGAGTGCATGTGCTGCCGCTTGTGCTTGAGGATTTCAGTGGAGGTCAGGTTGAGATCTTCATCGCACACGTCACAGTGGTACAGCCTGGTCAGACTGGGAGCGCAGGACGAACTGGCCTTCGCCGTCTCCTCTTCTGCAAGACACCCCCCCAGCATAGACTCATTTAGCCCCACCTCAGAACCCTTCCAGTCAATAAAGTCTAATAGACAACAGTGAGCCAACGGTCATATTATTAGAGTTTTGTTGACTGTGATAATGAGAGCTGGAGCCCTTCCCCCTTGTCCTACCCTGTCCTGGCTGCAGTTCCCCCGGTGGCCTGCAGGAGGCCTCGTGGTGCATGCGCTCCAGGGGCGTGAGCGGCATGTAGAGGGCACAGTTGGGGCAGGTCCAGAACGTACGCAGACACTCGCTGTACAGATCCTTAGAGTCCTGGAAACACACACAGCAGCTCAGATCCTGGAGATAGCATCCATGTCACACACACACACACACACACACACACACACACACACACACACACACACAGAAAGACACGAGAGTCCAGATGAGCTAGCTGGAAAGACTCACGCTCAGACAGTTGTAGGTGAAGTAGCTGGCCACCCGCAGGCCTCCTTTAATGGGGTCGGGCTTGGCTTCCACGCCAGGGAACAGGGGGTTTGGAGCCAGCGTTTCCCCCAGCCCGGCTGGGGCCTGGGGCCCGATGTACAGCGTGGTGGTCTGGAGGGCGCTGAGTCTTCTCAGGCTGTAGCTGACCTTGGGAGGAAAGGGAAGGTCGTCAGCAAGGCCGGTCGCCGAAACGTGTGATCGTGAGCGCGCACGAAGACACGCAGAGGGCCTCCGAAGGTTGCCGTGGCTACCTCGGTGTAGAGCAGGAAGCGGACCAGCTTCTCGCTCAGCTTGTCCAGGTCGCGGCGGGACACCCCCGGCCCCGCCAGCCCCCCGGCCTCCCCCTGCCTCAGCTGGGCCTGCAGGAGCCGCTCCCAGTCGGCCCGGAGCGTGAGCGCCGTGGCCAGGACCTTCAGGGCCGCCTCCCCTTCCTTCAGACACAGCTCCAGCCAGCCGTCCACCACCAGGCGGGTGCAGTCGGCGTTGCTGTCGACTGAGTTAGCCACCAGGAGAAGGGCCTGGGATAGGAACGTCAGGGGTCGTGATCAGGGGTCATGATCAGACAACACAGAAGTGCAAACACCAGCAGCACAGGTGCTGTGGTGGTCAGCACACCTGAGACTGACCTGCAGGGCTGGGACTCGCACACAGTTGGACACGTACGGTCTGTTGGTCTCTAGCAGAGTCACAAACGCCAGCAGCTGGTGCCTGCTGCTCTCGATCTGGTCCGGCCCTGCAGGACGAGAGACATCCACGCAGGGAGAGAGTCAGAGAGAGAGGATTAGACCGGAAGGTCTACCCCAACCCCACCAGACTCAGCTGAATAGAGAGAGGAGGAGGGGAAGAAGAAGGAGTGGGAACAGAAGGAGGAGGGGGAGAGGTAGGAGGAGGTGAAGGAGTAGGGGAAGGGGGAACAGGGGGAGGAGGAGGGGGAACAGGAGGAGGGGGAGCAGGAAGAGGGGGAGCAGGAAGAGGGGGAACAGGAGGAGGGGGAACAGGAGGAGGGGGAGCAGGAGGAGGCGGGGGCAGAGGTTTACCCATCTCTCTGGACTCCTGCTCAGGGACGTGCAGCACCTCTGGCTCGGTGGCAAACACACTGGTGGGGTGGATGACCACGCCCGGCTTGTTCCTGGTGTGGAAGACCTGCAAGTGTGGCCCGCAAGCGTGAGCGTTCAAAATCACAGAGCCGCAACCAACACACAGACACGGTAACACCAGGAGGGGATAGCTAGACGGCCGACCTGCTCGGAGTCCTTCCGCGTGGCGTTGTGCTCGTCAGGCAGCGCCAGCTGCGGGTACAGGCCTCGACAGAGCAGCAGTTTGAGCAGGGCCTGTTGGCGTGACGACAGGTCCTGACTGGCGCTGGTCGCCTCCTTGAGCTCTGACACATTGTGGCGCAACTTGAACTTCACTTCCTGTAGACAACAACCCCACCCCCCCAGGGACGATGAAGAACTGATTCACGTTTTTCCAGTCGCAAAAAGTCAACCCCAATTGGCTGAACACTTCGACAGTGACACGGGTCAGCTAGATGACGGTTCTGTGTGTGTGACCTTGTCTGGATACAGTCGCACTGCATTTCCTTTCTGGAAAGACTCACCTGTATGTCTATGTTCTGCCCAGACTTGTCCTTGTCCTTCCTGTCTCTGCCCTTGTCGTCCTCCTCTGACCCGGAGGACTCCCCCTCCTGCCCCTCCTCCAGCCTCAGGACCTTACGTTTGCCCCCCTCCTGCAGATCGTGCTCCCTCTTCATCTGATGCAGCTTCCTGCGCTCTGTCAGCCTGTCCCTGCGCTGCCCGCGGTCCCCAGCAGAGGGCGCCCCGCGCTCCCCGTCCAGCAGGCCGTGAGTCCTCAGCAGCTCCTGCCAACAGAGCATCAGAGCACATGCCACCAGAGCACATGCTACCAGACCAAGGCACCGTGCAACGCAGCCATCTCGGCGCGCGCACACGTCAACGTGCTGATTCTTTGCCTGTTTATTTTCTCTTTTACCTTAAACTGCCGGCGTAGGTTGACCATCTCGTACAACCGCTGCTGCTCCAAGCCCCTCCTCCTGCACCACTTCCTGGAAGCATCGCCCCTCTCCCCTTTCACCTGAACAAGTCAAGATCAAATAAGAGACCTTATGAGATCCTATTCATTTCATAATCCACCATGTGCTTGCTGACAAGGCAAACGGTCTCGTTAGAAATCCTCTCCTCTCCACTGACCTGCACCCAGGCATTGAAGGTGTTGAGCAGAGTGAAGGGGTCTCCCTGGTTGCTGAGCAGGGGCTGGCGCGCGGTGGCACAGTCAGGGTTGTGCTGGGCGCTGCGCAGGAACGGCGACTGCACGCTGAGAGCTGCCGCCACCGTCAACACAGGCTCCACCAGGTTGAACACGGAGCCCAGCACTAGCATCTTCCCTGGGGAAACAGACGCCACGCGCAGGTCATAGGTCAAGGGTCAGGATGAGCAGACCAGGGGACCAGAGTCCATGCTTTAGGGATCTTACCGATGACCACATCCACAGGCAGCTGCGCTAGCATGCTGCCTATGTTAGTGAGCTCCCCATGAGAGTCCAGCGCCCCCTGCTGCTTCAGGTAGGTCACTGCAGTCTGGATGCTGGACACGGGAGGAGGGTCGATGAAAACGAACGACAGCGGGTCGCCTAGACTCATACTCTTCATCTGCAAACACAGAGATGACATCATCCTTCCTCTCTCCATACAGTTTCAGGACATCCACATTCCAGTGAGTTGGAGCGACACAAAAAAGCCGTCTAGATCGTTAAGTTCAGTCCCAGCAACCTGTTTGATGGAAAAGGCCCTCCTCATCTTCCATTACCTGGAGGACCAGGGAGTCCAGAGCTACACGGTGGATCTCGGGGACCGGGTAAGGGGCGAAGGCGTCGTAGTCGGACTCAGCGTAGAGGCGATAGCACACCCCCGGGCCCGTCCTCCCGGCCCGGCCCTTTCTCTGCTCCGAACTGGCCCGGCTGATCCAGAACTCCTGCAGACGCTGCATCTTGGCTTTGGGGTCGAAGCTCATCTCCTTGACCTTCCCTGAAGGAGCGAAGAACACCATGAGTAAGAGCTTCTTCCTCCCACACAGAGAGCACGTCGAGCTGTTCTGACGTGGTGGAGCGTCACAGCACACAACAGCCAGGCTCTGGGGTCTACTTCCATTGAGATCTTTCATCCTTCCATTTGTCGATGTTCCTCATTCATCCTCCTTTACCACAACTACTCTAACCATGCAGCAACACTTGCATGGCCACCGAGCGACCTGAATCTGACCTGAATCTACGACGAAGCGCACTCCGTCGATGGTGACCGACGTCTCCGCGATGTTAGTTGATATGATGCACTTCCTCACCCCAGGTGGAGCGATGTCGAACACCTGCGGGACAGAGGACAGGCAGACGTCTGAAAGCCAAACCATCCATGATTCATAGCGCTCTCAGTGCATAACAGAACTGAGCATTCTCTACTAGAAAGAACACGTCGAAGCAGTCGAAAGACTCTACAACAGAAGTAAGAAGGAACAAGAGGAAGTGACGTCACGCGCGACGCCGTAAGGGTTCGTTTGCGGTCCGTGTTCCTCTCCGGTGGAACCGAGCGAGCGTACCTTGTCCTGCTGGGCCAGGGAGAGGGTGCTATGCAGGGGGAGGACTATCCAGCGGCTGGTGTGCGTGCCGTACACCTGGCAGGCCTCCTGGATGGTGCCGATCTCGGCCACTCCGCTCAGGAAGATGAGCAGGTCGCCACGCTCCTCTGGAGGGTAGCGCTGGTCGATGCCCTGCAGGACGCGCAGGTACGGCCGAGGGTCCAGCTTCTCCAACCGGGACGCCTGCTCCTCTGGGGGGATGGGCTGGTAGATCACCTGAGCGGGAGGAAGGGGAGGGAAGGGAGAGAGGGGAGGGGAGGGAGGGAAGAGACGAGGGAGAGGAAGGGGAGAGGGATGGGGAAGGGAGAGAGAGAACGGGTGAGGAGAAGAGGGGGGGAAGAGAGAGGCGGAGAGGGGTGAATGAGCATGTAGGGGTGAGGGGGAGAGAAGGATGGAGGAGGGGAGAGGAGGAGAGGGGAGGAGGGAGAGAGAGAGAGAGGAGAGGGGAGGTAGCGGTGAGTCAGGTGAGAGAGGTGAGGGGAGGGAGAGAGGTGAGGAGACCAGAGAGATGTCTACTCTCTCCTCATCCTGTTGTGGGTGGATAACACACCCTGAGCTTGATAACTGAACCTTACAAAGCCTGTTTAGCTGCTCTGTCCTCACCTGTATGGGGAAGAGCCTGCCTGGGACCTGCAGCACGGGGGCGTGGCTGAAGTAGTCAGAGAAGAGTTTGATGTTGATGGTGGCGGACATGAGGACCAGGCGGAGGTCTGGCCGGGTGGCCAGCAGCGAGCGCAGGACCCCCAGGAGGAAGTCGCAGTGGAGGTGCCTCTCGTGCACCTCGTCCACGATCAGAACCTGGTACTGAGCCAGCGCCGCGTCCTGCTGGATCTGCCGGAGAAGCAGACCCTCCGTCAGGAACAGCAGCTTGGTGGCCGGGGTGCGAGTGGTCTCAAAACGGATCTGGTACCCCACCTGGAAACCAGAACGATCATGACGGTCACAAAGGGGTTGGGTCCCTGAACAGATCCCTGTCACAACTCAATTCGCCTTGAGTAAAATGCAGTTCAGCATGGTCTAAAACGTGGCCAATTTCTAACACAAGATGTGAGTGAGTTGAAACGAAGATGCTTACCTTGGAGCCGTACTGGTTGAGACTCTCAAAGCTGACTCTTTTGGCGAGGGATATACAGGCGATGCGCCTGGGCTGCGTGCACGCTATGTGACTGAACCCAGAGGACAGTAGGTACTGAGGCACCTGAGTAGACTTGCCGCAGCCCGTGTCTCCCGCCACCACCACCACGGAGTTGGCGCGAACCAGGTCCACGATCTTATCCTTGTATTGGTAAATGGGAAGGTTTTTCTGATCCTTACGTAGTTTGGCTAGTTTCACAAAGCTCTGCTTCTGATTGAAGTCGAGGAAGTGCAGGAGTGCCAGGCGACAATCAGCTATCTCCTCAAGCCCCGGGCCTGACGAGCTCGGTCGGTGTCTGTGGTCAGACCGGCCAAGCCGTTCCTCTACATCCCTCGTGCACACCGACACGTTGATCCGATAGCGGGCGTCATACTCTTTAGGAAGACCCAGATCTACACTTCCGCTGCCAGACTTTTTCTTCTCTTTTCCCTCGTCCATGTCGACTTTCCTGCTGCCTCCGACTCCTGACATGTCCCTCTTTGCCTTAAACCTTTGGAAGCGTTCGAAAAAGGCCCAGAATTCCTTGTGTTCAGGACTGCCTGACCGAATGTAGTCATGTTGACGAAAGAAGATCTCATCTAGCTGGGCACGGCAGTGTGGACTATCCCAGTCCCAGCTGCGGTTGTCCCTCCTCTCTGAATCCATTTCTATTCTCCTAGTAAGCTTTAGGCTCACTGTGCTCGATAAATATATATATATTTACATACATGTTAACACTCTAAACTGTGTTTCGTACGGGTTAAAATTTATCAGTAAATCAGTAAACTAATCGCTAGACCATTTAGTCGCTTACACCCATTCTAATTGGAAAACGAATGTATTCTCAGTGTTCGACAACGGGGTGGCGGAACGAAAACAAGGAGGTACAATTTCCGGTCCATCGAAAATTAGGTCCGTTAAAAATCTGAACTTAATGTATTTTGGTCCGCTAAGTGAAGCGTTTAAATTAATTTAAAACTATGAATGAGCTCACATACCTCAGTATTATTTATTAATTATATATAAATACAATTAAAAACTTTACAGAAAAAATGTTAATATTCATCTTCCATAGTAATTCGTCCTTGACATTTCACAATTTTAGATGAACTTCAACACTCTGGTTTTCAACTGCCAAAATATCCTCAGCCCTGTAAATCTTCCTGTTGGAAAAGTATACAGAAAAATTATTCATGAATATTCAGTTAACAAAAGTAAGCGTGAACAGAGCGTGAATATTTGCATTAGTTACCCCTTGAATCTAGGAAGTTGAATGAGCAACAGTTGACCAATGAAAATGTCCTTTTTCCTCCATTGAAAGTAGAGAAGACGTTGAGAAGAGAACTGGAGAGTCATTGTTTTAAAGTTGTCTGCCTGCTCCACTGAAAGCAGAAACTGGTACACCTGTTGTGGCTGAAAGCCCAGAGCCCTGGGACTAGACACAGTGTTAATGTGAGGGAGGTGAGTCCTACTGAACCACACAGGAGCACTGGTACTGCAGACTGTGTCAATTGTTATTGAATATGCCCGGCTTATGTGTTTGTATGATATGTGTACTTAGCAGTGATGAATGTTGGTCATTTTTGTGTGTGTGTGTGTGTGTGTGTGTCATGTGTTAATGCAAGGTTATATGGACAAGTCCAGTCAAGCAGTGAAGGCCGATCCTCACCCAGACACCAGCATGTTCGTAGTTTGGATCTTGTCCCCCTTTAACTGAATGTGTAACTGTGCCGTCAACGAGCTGTTTCCTCCTGTGTGAAACTCCAACAGATATGGACTAACTGCAGGAGACAGACATTATTATTTCAGGATTCATCTTTATCATGACGGGACAGTATTCAACTGTTTCTTTGCCATATGTCCTTACGGCAGAATGGCGGCCTTGCTGCGATGCTCAGGAAAGCAGTCAAGGGCGGGAAAGGGATCGGACGCTCGACTGGCAACCAGCTGATGTCGTAACCTTAGAGTGAAGGAAGACGAGACAAGTTGTATTCCTCCCTGCAGAACACGAGTCAAATGCAAATGTAGTCACGCATGTAAATGAACGAGATTACAGTTTGCAACTGACCCAGCTGTGGGCATGCTTTGAGGCCAGGGACGTGGCAGTCAGTGCAGCCTGTATTGTAGAAGTCCTCGAAGCCACGACAGGGTATCGCCGTGAAAGGGCAGGAAGCCCGGATGGAGGAGGTGAAGATCTTGTAGGCTCTACGATGGCTGCAAAGCAAGTATTCCTCCCCTGCAGACAACACGAAACGAGGGCCCCTCCGGTTGCTGAACAGAAATCCAATTGTGACATCAGGTTATTTCTAGCCTCGCACGCTCACTTCTCAGGAGACCTGGAGGGCATCCAGGAAGCAGACGTCCTCGACTGATGTAGAAATCTACATGGCCCACTGGTCTGGAAACCCCGAGGGCAGCTACAGGCTCGTTAGCTGAGAGAAAACGAGTTCATTAGCTGACGACAGGGTAGCTGGGATTACAATGAAAGTATAATAGTTTCTTTCAAGATTTGCCTCACGATTGAAGTTGGTGTGAATCGCATCCACGTACTGCGCATCCATGTAGCTCAAAGAGAAACTCGTATTCGCCTCGGAAAACCCTGGTGCGAAAGGATCCAGACCTGTGATATCGAAAGAGAAACGTTACATCGGATGGAGGCTATGGTACTCAGTGTGCGACCAAAGAGTTCGTCTTCAGTACCAGTGATTCTTCCTACGGCTCCGTGAAGACGTCTCCCTGCCACGCCGGCCACGTGAGCTCCAACACCAAAGCCAATCAAGTGAAACTGCTCCGGAGAAGAGCCCCGATCCTAAGACAGACGATCTTATATTTAACAGAGAAATATCTCGACCTGCTGAGAGAACAGGGTGTGGAACAGCAACCTACCAGCAAGGCCTGGATGACCTGTGCCAATCTCTCTCCAACCTGACGAGCATCCTCTGTTACCTCCTGCTCTGGAGCAGCCAGCCAATCGGCAGCCAGCACGTTGCTCAGCCCTGTCTCCAGGAGCTCCCCTGCCATGACCCTCACCCAGCTGGGCTGTACCCACGGAGGCCTCCTGCCTGGCACCAGCACCACCGTGGAGCTGTGTGGATGCCAGGGTAGGCTGGGCAGGTCTGCTGGGACCTGGTATGGAGATCCACAAGGGCCCCGCCCCGCTGAGAAGCTCAGCAGCCTCAGCTGTGGAGAGGAGCGGACGGAGGAGAGGAATTCAGAACAGGGGGTGTCGACACCCGTAGCAGAACCAGACAGGAGGTAGAGAACCAGCAGCGCCTGGCCCCAGCCCAGGCCCAGACCCAGACCCCGGCCCCAGCCCAGACCCCAGCTCCCTCCTGCTGTAGGCTGTCCTGCAACTCTCCATGCTCTGTCCAACACAGCACACACCATCGTGTTTCTCCACAATGCTGCTGTCGCTCCACTTCCTCCCCAACACTCCAGATAAGCAGGAGCCTGGAGACGGAGCCTGGGGGAAGTTATTATTCAAATACGCTTTGAATGAAAAGGTTGACATTGTGGCAAAGGTTATGATGCGGATAGCGTTGCTCAAATGAAATTGAATCCATAGTACATGCATCATGAATACAAAGACACTATGTGACTTCAATGTGGTCATACATTGGGCATCCATCCATCCATCCATTTTCTTCCGCTTATCCGGGGCCAGGTCGCGGGGGCAGCAGTCTGAGCAGGGAGGCCCAGACTTCCTTCTCCACGCACACTACCTCCAGCTCCTCCGGGGGGATCCCGAGGCGTTCCCAGGCCAGCCGAGAGACATAGTCCCTCCAGCGTGTCCTGGGTCTTCCCCGGGGCCGCCTCAAGTTTATTTAATATGTCTGTGCATATGTCAAATGAAAATCCAAGAGACATAGTTGATGATATTTTATTTCAATAAATTTTAAATAGATAATTACAAAGATTTCACGATTGGTCATTACACTATTATACAGTCTCTCAACTGTATAATCTTAGTGCAGAAAATTTTACCACAATAAAACATCATACAAATGTAAAATGTAAAATTGTGTATACATAAAATACTCAATTCTGTTACACTCACATTGACAAATCAGATTTCTAATCTAATAGTTTATGGTCTTGGATTTCATTAATATGAGTTTCTGGCTTTATTCAAATTAAATCCCTGAAAAATAAAACTGTGATAAATCCATAGGGAATAGACAAATCTTAAAAGTACATTTCCAAGTCAAGCGACAGTGCGCCTTGGAATTTCATGACGAACATTTAAACATGAAGTTATATGTGACGTTATTTAAATACCAAACCATAGGAGGCAGTAGAGAGCCAGAGCTCGATGCTTTTGCTGTCCTTTCAAAAACTCCCAAGAAAAGAACAACAAGCTTAAGAGGGAATCTGATTTCACATTTAGGTCATGATTTCGAAATGGTCGACTTAACCGGTAAAACGAATAAAACGAATTGGAAAGCATATGTTTCGCAGGAAATTGTGCCCAGTTTGCCTTTAACACCCCCTTGCTTTTTCATGTAACAATTTCTCTAAAATAAATCGTAAAAAAAAAACAATATTTACATTTTAAAAACACCAAAACCGCAAACCTCCCCCCTTTAACAAAAAAATCCAAATTTGACAAACGTTTCTTGAAAGTTGTGCTTTTCTGAGGAAAGTCCACCATCCACTGCGCAGATATCGCTGCAAAGTCTCCACTCATTAACAGTTAGAACTGTTCATCAACTAAAAGTTCCGATGGCTCTTGAAAGAAGGATCTGTACAGTACTGCGATCAGAAGGTACCGGTCCACTCGTCACACGCCGGTCTTTTCCTTGATCCAGCCGCGGAACTTGGTGACCGTTGAGTAGATTCCCGGCTTGTCCTTGCGGGCACAGCCATCCCCCCAGCTGACCACTCCAGCCAGGAACATGTGGCTCCCATCAGGGCTGGAGAGAGGGCCACCGGAGTCCCCCTGAGAACAAGGAGGAGGAGAGGGGAGAGTCCTGTCAGGTGGTGGGCAGGATGTGTGACAGCAGACTGGGGAGTGGGGGGTGCGATGACCCGGTCACCTACCTGACAAGCGTCGACGCCGCCCTCCAGCTTGCCAGCGCACATCATCCGGGAGGTGATCTGCCCGCCCATCAGAGCGTTACACACAGTGCTGTTGATGATGCGCACCTTCGCCTTCTGGAGCACGGTTGCTCCACTTCCTGGAACAGACGAGACGCGCACACGCACAAAAATGACTAACATTCATCACTGCTAAGTACACATATCATACAAACACATAAGCCGGGCATATTCAACAACAATTGACACAGTCTGCAGTACCAGTGCTCCTGTGTGGTTCAGTAGGACTCACCTCCCTCACGCGTGGCACCCCAGCCGGTGATCCACACCGAGTTGCCGGCAGCGAAGAAGTGCTGGGGGGCCGGCAGGCAGATGGGCCTGATGTATTCACTGTAGGCCACAGGGCTGTCCAGCTCCATCAGGGCGATGTCGTTGTCAAAGTTGTAGCTGTTGTAGTAGGGGTGGGAGATGATCTGTTTCAGGTTCCTCTTTTCTACCTTCTTGTCGTTCTGTTTCTGGGTGTGAAGACCCATATAGGCCTCCCACAAACCAGGCTGGGAGAATCTGGAGGGAAGGAGAGAGAAGGAGAGAGAGAGGGAGAAAGAGAGGGGGGTGAGAGGGAGAGGGAGAGGAGGGGGGGGGGGGTTGGGAGAGAGAGAGGGGGGAGAGAGGGAAGGAGGGATGAAGAAAGAGGGAGAGAGATTGCAAGAGACAGAGAGGGAGACAGGGAGAGAGAGAGACATTAATTCACAGGTTGACGTGCAAACATCCAATCCTACGTCAGGCTGAAGTTAAGGCTTTCAAGTAAGAGTTTGCAGCTACTTGTTCTTGGCGTCGTCCTGCACGCAGTGAGCAGCGGTGACCAGCCAGGTGTTGCTGATGATGGAAGCCCCGCACACGTGACCCGCTTTCTTGATGTGGAGGCTGACCTGCCAGGGAAACTCCCCCTCTTCCGCGTTCTGCCCGCCCACAATGCGCGATGTCTTGAACAGGCTCTTGCCACAATCTGCCAGACATAGACAATCAGCGTCACGGATCATTCTAGAACCAGCACCAGCGCGCGCACCTCCTAGTCTCGTGGTCGACCAGATCTTCCGAGAGAACGAGGGCTGTCCTACCGCAGAAGGCCTCGTCTGAGCCATCTTCACAGTCTTCGACATCGTCGCACTCCGGGTTCAGCTTGCTGATGCACATGTTGTTCTGGCACTTGTAGGTGACATCGGTGCACCGCACGTCGTTTTCTGGGTGAAAGAACAGATGAAAAACTCAGCAAACGCGTCTTCGTGGAGACTAACCAATCGCGTCGCAGCTGACGGTCCGGTGTGGCGGCCCTCACTTCTGCCGCAGTCCAGCTCGTCGGTGCCGTCGCCGCAGTCGTTGTTGCCGTCGCAACGCTTCTTCTCCGACACGCATTTNAGACACACTATGAGAACACACAACACGAGAAGCATTTCCTTCTTGGAAGCACTCCTACTAGCGTTCCTCTCACTAAAAGGTGACCCCTTACAGTTGCGCTCGTCCGTGTTGTCGCCGCAGTCGTCGACGCCGTCGCACTGCCAGAACTTGGGTTTACAGAGGGTGTTCTCACACTTGATCTGGTTCTCCTTACACTCTGCACAGAGACGAGCAAATTAGCTAGAGGCGGAGTCCTATCGCAGGCAACAGACTACATAGCCGCACCTAGCACGCAGGAGAAGCACGCACAGCGCGCGCGTGAAGTGTGCGTCCACTCACCGCAGTCCATCTCGTCGCTCAGGTCTCCGCAGTCGTTCCAGCCGTCGCACCTGAGATCCTCGTTGATGCAGCGCTTGTTTCTGCACTGGAACGCCCGGGGGCAGGCTGTGGAGGGGGAGAGAACAGGGCTGGGAGGTGAGACAGAGCTCAACAGGTAGGGGGAACAGTGCCGGAAAACAGGCGGAACAGTCGTGGAAAACAGGCGGAACAGTCATGAAATACAGTCGCTGTGTCGCGAGTGTTTTCGTCTTGTCATTGTTCTTACGGTCTGTGGAGATGAAGGCTTCGTACTCGGCGCTGAAGCCACGGTCCACGTAGGAGGCGTCGGAGAAGAACAGCACCGTCATCGAGTTGGTGTCGCTTGTGACCACCTGCACCGTCGTCTTCTCTCCGCACATCCTGATGAATGTGTACACACGCGCACGCACGCACGCAGGCACGCACGCACACACACACACACGTAAGCCTAACCAGCTATACAAACTATAGCAGCTTCACACAGTAGCTGTAAACTCCTGTTTCGACCTCCAAACTATGACATCATCGTTACCGTTGCTTGTTAATCTCTACGTAGTCCTTCTTACAGTTGTTTTCATCCTGCCCTGGCTCGGCCAAGAGGAACTTGAGGAAGCGCACTTTCACCATTTTACCTGCAGGGACCTAAGCAAAGTACACAGATTGACTTGACAATAATCGCTGACTCACCCAACAGCACAAAAGACTGGAGGGTTTTTCCTCGATGGAAGCATTCGGTGGTCTTGCCCTATGACGTTACCTGGATGGTCCATTCGCAGTAGCTGTTGGGTGGGTAGTAGTTGGGATAGTTCGGTGTGGTAAAGGTGCCTTTCTCTCCACTCAACTGGCCTCCACATGCTAGTACTGATGGAAAAACACCACAAAATGCGTTCCAAACAGAACGTCGAGCGAACTGAGGAAAATCGTTGGCGTCTGATGAGTTGACAGTGGAGGTTGACGTGTGCGGAGACTTACCTGGGCTGCCGCGGGGAATCTGAGAGACATGGGCCCTCAGACCTGGGTAGTCGCCCTTGTCATTCGTCAACAGGGTCACCAACATCACATTGCGAGACGAGTGGAAGGTCAAGGGGTCGCTAGGAGAATAGTATCCACAAATCCTGCCGACAAAGTGCGGATAAGATGCGTTAGACGACACACATCACCCATGACTGCGTTACCCGACCGACATGGATACAAAAACAAGAGAAGAAAAGAATTGATGCATTACAAATGTAACCAGCAGGTGACCTTGCACACGATGGCAACTCACATCTAACCCAGAACCATCTGATTACAATTGATTTAGTCATCTTCGGAACAAACGTGACACGGGTTTCACATCCGCATGATGCATGCAAGAAACCTCAGCCTGAATGCTGAAGTAAGCGGGAGGAATGCGAGGGGTTATTCATCGACAGAGATGGGGGGGACGGGGGCGGGGTTCTTTTCGAGACGGCGTGCAGGTCGGACTCACTCTTCCATGGCCCTGCTCTCGATGGCAACCAGGGAGTCGTAGACTTTCACAAAGTCATTTTTGCAAGTCTTGTCTGGCTCCTCCTCCTCCAGGTTGAATGTGTCGAAGTCCAGCTTAATGACATGGCCAGGGTCCGCCCTCAGCTGCCATTGGATGAAGGTGTTGGGGGGGTAGGGGGAGTTGGGGAAGCCGGGGGAGTTGATCTCTCCGATGTGATTGGCTTTGGTGTGCTCCTCGTATCTGTAATAACCTATGAGAAAACAGGAGGAGACCTTCATGTGTTGCCGAGGTGAAATCGCTGTCTGTCTGTTGGGCGATTTCTGATTCGCGGACGTAAAAAAACGTAAGGGAACTTACTGCTGAATGATTTGGCGAACATGCGTGTGTCTAGTGCTGCGAAACCAAACAGAACACATATCACGTTATGACCACCGCCTGATATTCTAACGCTAACACATGACAACCTCAAGCAGAATAAGTGAGATCGACCTCCGTCTGAGTCGGTCGCTAGCGAGCCACGCTAAAAGGCTTCCGACTCTACCTGACGACACGACGTCGTCGAACACCAGATCGCTGCCAGGCTTGTTCCCCACGGAGCGGACCTTCTCCACGATCTTGTCCAGCGTGGCCATGGAGTGATCCACAGCTGCCTCCTGGCTAGCTGGCACTCTGAACTCAGACAGGTAGTAGGCTATGACGCTCCCTTCACTGAGAGCAGGAGAGACAGGTTTGGTCACTACACGTATATACAGTTCGATGACTCCGCTCGGTACACGGATGACACACACATCACGGGACTTTCATGAGCGGTGAAGCTTGGATGCACAGTCTTGGACCGCTGTCCTACCTGAAGGCCTGGATGGTTGAACCGACGTAATTCTTTGCCAGCTGTGGCGTCTTGGAATAGATGGCTTTAAGCTGAAAGATGAAGAAATAGAAGAAACGGACACTGTTTTTAAAATCTAGTTCTAGATGATGGGGGTTGAAGTTAGAAAGAGACTGAAATCATTTAACTGGCGTGTATTTCAAACCGCACTTCGTTTTCAAACTGCACAGTCATGTTGTCGACATAAAGTCTTGACGCACAAACATCAGACAACAACACAAAACCATCTGGCCGTGTTCTGATTTATCGTCGGTTTAAAAAAAGTACTCTTGAATTTGTCAAGCATCCAGTCTCAAGCCTCATCAATCATTTACACAGCTTGTAACCAACTAAACACCCTCCAAATGAACTCTTCCCAATCGATAGGATTATACCTCATGGTCATAACACCTTTCTGAGTCTGTCTCCAAGTCAAAAGGTCTTAACACCCCAGAAGATGACCTGATCTTGAAGGTCCTTATAGGACCATTAAAACCCCTTCAGCCTATGATGCTATGATCAGACAATGACTTCCTGTCACACATAATTCAACACGTCGTAATCCAACATTCCAATGCAACGATCAGGATTTCCGTTCCCTTTCCTCCCTTTACAATGCTCATGAACTTTAACCTTTAACCCTTCACCGCTGCTGGTCTGCTGGTGCCAGGTGCTCACCTGTGTGGTGACCTGTTTGGCCAGGGCCTGGAACTCGCTGCTGTTGGAGTTCTCACGGGCGTACGCATGCGTGGGATCAACCTGCACCTCTCTTCACCGTGATCCGACCAGCGAAGCCCCGCCCGTTCTGGGAGGCATCTATCCTTGACGCTTCTGCGAGGGTCTGCGTACGGCGGAGGGGAGCGGTGGGAGGTTGGAGATTATATCCGGCCGGGCGCCTGCACCGAAGACACCACCGATCAAGGAACGCGCAGGACCACGATTGAGCAGGGGTGGACACAGGGGGGGCGGGGGCACGGGTCTCTTTCGCGCACCCCCTCTTCTTCCCTTGGTTGGTGTTGGCCCTTCTGCTCGCTTTGTTTTGCCGGGGCTCCGGTTTGCTACCTCCACGCAGACAAACACCACACACAACCGACCCATCGACAGGACACATCGGCATTACATATCATCACTACACCACAGCACGCGTCAACACTGACAACACCACCATCACTACGCAGTTCAGCAACAAGTGTTGCCGACCCCGGGGGCCTCGGGGCGACACAGGGACGCCGACGCTACATGCACAACCCGAGGACGGCCGTGGGTCGTTGGCTCCCGCCCGGCACGAGGGGGCCCCCACGACGGGCGCGCGCGGGCCGCATACATGCACACACTCGCACAGGAACCGACATACAGACCTACACCACATTCCCACACACGAGCACAGCAGCCAAGTACGAGCGACACCGGTTATTCGACCTACACTCTACAGTTTTTGTGGGCTGGGTTTTTTGGGGGGCGCCCAGGAACACCATACACACCATCAACCACGAATAATATTGGTAAACAGAAACTGGAAAAGTCGTGTTTCACTTTATCATGTAGTTTTGCACATGGATGTGGTAAGAGGAAGATGTTGCGTGTGTGGTGTGGGGGGGGGGGGTCACTCACAGTGGAAATGCCAGACCAGCAGCCCCGTCATGAGGGCAATAACAGCGAGTAAGATGACCACCCCGATCACAGCCCCCGTCTTCCCCGGACCCTTGGTCTTCTCCAGCTTCTTTGAGTCAGACATGGGCAGGAACTGGACAGAGTTCTCCCAATCCGTATCCTGGAAGAGGGATGTGGCGAATGACAGTTACCGCAAACCCTTGTAAAAGAGACGTTTTACAGCCGACGCCATGAATTAATCCTCATCCTCCTGCTCTACTGCAAAAGGGTTTTACAATGACAATAAGGTCAATGATACTGTCTGTATTTCGGAAGGGATTGGAGAAGAATGGATTCTTCGTTACAACTAGAGGACTTTAGCGATCAAGATAGTTGGGTCTAGAGCGTGTATGTGCACGCGCAGTCTAGGAATGTGTGTCGACTGGTAAACTGGCAGATGACAGGTTTGTGGGGATGGGGGTGGAAGAAACGATGTACTATTGAAGAAAATGTTATGTTATGATGTGTTCTGACTAACATTAATGCTGAACGTGACAAAAACAAATGACAAAAAAAAAACTACCTAGCCTGACCGAAATCCAGGAACAGAAAAAGGAAAATAAAACATGTTGGACTCAAACGGGATCTTGGCGTACATGACAAACACCTTCTGAGTAAAGCCACCGGCGTTCTGGGAAAGTGAAGCGTGAGGAAGGGTGGAGTCTGAGTTTCAGCAACCTCAAATCTGGTCAAACCTGCTGCGACGCAGCCATTGTGTTTGCGAGCGTCATCAGAAGTGTGACATTACATTAGCCCCACATTCACCTGACCCGACAGGGAAAACATCAGCGCCCACATGACTGATATTCATATTAAGTCCGTCGTTAGGTCATTAAAATATACATTTAAGCACCGTGTACATCAAAAACATGTCATTACGGATTTGTCGGAGGTAGATCCCTCGCCATGGATACCGTGAACAGGTGCATGACCTACAAGGCACTCGGCCAAGTAGTGTCAATAAATCCTTTAGACCCAGGAGATATTGCACCAACTCAAGATCGCCCATTTCTAACCTTCATTCTCTAAACGTATCAAAGACAGAGAGACATGAGTTCATGCTGTAGTCAGATGCAGGTCTGTAGACAACATGTTGGTAGGCGTCTTACACAACAGAACAACAGGAAGTTGTCCTTTCCCACAGACGCCATCTCCACAGACCAACTGGTCGTAAACCTTTGTCCACTTTTCATGTTTAAGATTCTGATGCGTTTCTCGTTCTCGTCTTCCTGCCACAGTTCATTCCTTGTTTGTGGGAATTTACAGGACGAATGAAGCAAATCCTCATTCTAAAGAGAAATATTTCAAGGTGAAACTGGACATGTTGCCAAACAGAATATGTAATCAGGCAAAGAATTTGCCAGACATTGTTTCTGTCATTTGAGTGTGTGTGTGTGTGTGTGTATGTGGGGGGGGGGGATACAGTGACTATGTGGAGTTTTCCAGATCGCTTCAAAGTGGAGATGTTCTACTAAACATGTCAGAACATGGGATATGGAATCTAACCATCAGTGTTGTGGTTTCCTCATTGCTTTAAACAAACCAATAAAAACGTATTTAAAAAAAAATCTCAATCATGTCAATCTAGCTCAAAGTGTACACACTGTTTTCTAACATGACAGGACTACTGGAGCTTTTAACTACGGAATTATTGTAATTTTAAAAAGCCGTTCTGTCAGTTTCATTTCAAATGAGAGACAACACAACAAGATCTTATGAAATCATGAACCTATGACTCAAAGGAACCATCGCGTTACCACTGGAATGTTGAGCTTTGTATTGACATAAGTACGGATTGACTTGTAAAGCTTGATTTCCTTTTGCATGTGTCAGCTCGGTTGAGTCTACTGTGTTTCAATGACTTAACAGCAAAATTATTGGTTGTTAGCGTCTAAAATCCCATTAAGAGAAACTGGAACAGATGCCTCAACATCTAGGCCTAAGACATATGTTGTGTTGACCGTGCAAGTCTTCAATGCCTGAACTTCCTGATTCAAATATGCAAACAGGGAGAGAGGGAAAGAGAACAATTTAACTGAATACACTCAATCTGTCGTACCTTTGGTGTGTAACGCATTCCGCTGTGCATGTGGTCCATGGTTTAAAGAGGACAAACTGTTGTACACCAGTTCCGATCTTGTTGGGAAAGTCTTCTTTTGGTTTCAACAACCTCGCAAACTCCCAAGGTGTAGTGAACCTAGAGGCCCTTCGTCCTCAAGGTAGTCTTGTTTGTTGACGAATGCAAGTGAACCCAAGGAAACAAACCCGGACCAATTCAAAACACGTCGGCGGAAAACAAATTAAACACCTGAAAAAAAGCTTGAAGCTAATTTAAAGCTCCCCGTGCAATCGTGTATATGCTTCGATTGTAGTCTTTGTATGGTTTAGATTCACCCACGATTGGCGGTATCGCCTACCTGCCGTCTACAAAACCCTTTCAGTTGAATCTGGCTGGGGAGGGCGTGTCTGAGTGATACTCGCCTTTACCTGCGACTTCCTGTACAGGTGTAAGGGGGTGTTTTCCGCAAGAAAAAATCCCATTCTAACTCATTTTAAAACCGAATCAAACAGACATTCATTTTCATCATAGTAGCCAACCGTGTGTAATATTTAAGCAACTTTTTAAATATGAACATAAAACTGAAATTATTTGAGAAAACTACTTCGAACAATTGGGTCGAAGTATCATATCGTGAGCGATCTGGAGATGAGTCATCCGGCAGTATGTTTTGGAAATGTCTGTATGCATGAGCCATCGGTTTCTGTTACTGGAACGACCTCACTGTCAGACTCGTGAAATTGCGAAATAACCCAAATCCTATAATGCGTCTCATACATGAGACTTAACGTCAAGTCACGCATTCTCTTTTTATATAAAAGGAGAGGAAAACGACAACGATTTAGCGTAACGATTTAAGTGCAATATCAAAAAGAACCAAAAAGCCTATCAAATGATATAATACACAAAAAAGACAAGGCGTAGGGGCCTACCACTATGGAAGTAGTGAGTTTTATTGATGTGTTCCCCTGTGACCATAAATCTGTTTCCATTGATGTCAATCAAATTGTATCACTAATACGCATATAATACCAGTCTCCCTCCCTACCCCACGATCAAGCAGGCAAGTACAAGATTGAAGCCATTTGGGTGCATAGTGAGACAGTCACATACAGAGATACTGCCACAGGAAGAGAAAAATAGAAAACAAGAAAACAAACTTAAAAATATATATCATATCATTTCATATAAGAACAATGCACACCACAGGTAATCCTCCAGAAAGCCATGATTGCAACATCAACTATACAGGCATACAAAGACAATACTAAGAGAGAAAATAACCTAATGATTCTAGGATTCAATTTACTTGTTTGTGCAGTTCTCTACCGGTAAAAATACACACGTTTTGCTTTTATCAGAAACCAGTTCTCTAAGCCCTGTCTGTCTGTCCGTCTGCACAGCCCTCCAGCTCCAATTACGTCTTTTATAATGGCATTGTCTATCAAATAAGACTCAAACTGCTCTGTGCTTTAGGACCAGCGAAGCAAACAGCTGTTCATGAAAACCCCACACATCGCTAATTCCTTTCCTTAGCTCGATTTAGTATGTCTGGAATCACGACACTGAGTCAGGTTGTTTGGGGGGGAAAAAACAAAAAAAATCTTCGCACGCTGGTTCACTCAGCCGAAACTGGATCAGGACCCACGAGCGACTTACTCAAGGGGGAAAAACATCCGGACAATCTTCCACGATACATTCAACTACGATCACACGTCAATCATGGGGATCGTTTGGGATCGAAATGATGTTGTCACACTGTTACTTAAGTGATGGATATGCGAGTGTGTTGTGTATGTGTGTGTGTGTGTGTGTTTAGGGGAGATAAAGGATGGGGCTTATCACACTTCGAAAGATGGGTCAGGGTTTGAGAGAAGGTCTAGGTTCGGTTCTGTGAGCTGGGGCACTGTGCACGCTCTGACTCGCAGGGTGTCAGCAACACAACTGTCACCAACCATAAGTCATAAACTCTTCCCTGGAGAAAAAGTGGAATAAAACATCTACTTTCATATATATATTTATATATATATATTTAAACTGTTTATGTATACTTTGTCATAAAGGACGGAAAGAAAATTTATTTTATGATTTCGTTTTTTTTTCTCCTCATTTTCGTTTCACCGTACATTTTAATTGGTACAAAGGACCATCGTTATACAAGCAAGAAATCAGGTTAAACATCTATGAGACCATCAGAAATCGGACACTTTTACAATGAGAAAGAAACCAGTAGTGTCTTTGTGGAAGTTATTTGTTGATGGTCACAAACACATTTAATTTCCACCGTTAGCTTGACTTGATTTGCAAAAGAAAAAAGAAAAAAAAAGAAAAACATAAAAAAGTTTTACATCTTGATAAGAGATAATAGTATGCATAATTACAGAGTCATTTACTGAATCACTTTTTCCAGAATGTAAAATGTAGATACATCACCTCTTAAAAGAATCAAAAGATCATAAAGAGCTCTATAATACAATTGTAGCAGTAGTAGAAGTAGTAGCATTATTTAAGAATTGTTTTGAACAAACCAGTATAGGGCATTCAGATGTATGCAAATGATTTTGACGAGAGCATCTTTGTTATAGGTCAGTAGTACGTTCCCACTCTATTGCCTTCTTCTCATTGCCTCCACATCGCCCCCTGTCTTCCCACACTAGATCTGCATCTGCTCCAGGTATTTGTAGGTGGGGTTTTCGTAGCCGTGGTTCTGCATCTTGCTGAGGTGGCGTTCCTCCGGGGTCAGCATGGGGTCAACCTAGCCCACAGGAACGGTGGGTTGGACACAAGACACACATGTGAGTCAGCTAGACAAACATGACCTGAGGTGCACTTCCTGTTACTCTAAGATTGTTGGAACCATACATCAGCTTCTAGCATAATGGCAGATCTGTAGAAACAGAAGCTACAATCTGGAAACATGCATCTGAACTGCTTGCAGAAAAGGACATTGATGTTAGCACACACAGAACAGCTAATGTTCGGAGGCATCTGCAGGCTGTCGTTATGGAGATTCCACAGGCGTGTGTGTGTGTGTGTGCTCACCACCCCAGGCGCGTGTGTGCTCACCTCCACAATACCATGACTGATGGTGCCGTACTGCCTCTTCCTCAGCAGCACCAGGCTGATCACTATCACCGTTGCTATGGCCACTGCGATCACCAACAAGCCAATCAGGGCACTGCTCCCGAAGCTGAAGTCCTCCCCAAGAGGACGATAGGATTCCTAGAGGGGAGAGAGTGTGTGTGTGTGTGTGTATGTGTGGAGAGAGAGAAGGTGTGTGTGTGTGTGGAGAGAGAAGGTGTGTGTGTGTGTGTGTGTGTGTGTGTGTGTGTGTGTGTGTGTGTGGAGAAAGAAGACGTGTGTGTGTGGAGAGAGTGTTTGTGTGTGTGGAGAGACAGGAAGGAGAGAGTGTTTGTGTGTGTGGAGAGACAGGAAGGAGAGTGTGTGTGTGTGTGTGTGGATAGACAGAGGGAGGGAGAGGGGGAAATTGAGATGATTACAGAGACACACATAATATGCTGCTGTTGTCGTACGTTGTACCACACCGGACTAAATTATCTTTCAATGTATTATACAACTGGCATCCCGACTTCACACATCCACAACATTAGACGGCATCCAATTAGACATCAGAGCTGACGAAAATAGGTCGACGAATCATACAAGAAGCTGTAGAGAACAGTGAGAGAGGTGAGGGGGCGACCTGGAGAGACTCTACAGCAGACACAGCAAGAGTCCCTGTGGACACGATCCCCCGCTAAAGACGTCTCAAGAGTGCATCTTCCCTGCCAACCCCCTGCAAGTGAGGAGTTTGGAGTGTGTTGGATGCGATGCAAAATGAAAGTGCACGTATGGCGACAGCCAGACGCACGTCCTCAGCTCGCTCACACACAAATGCTGGCGGAAACCCCAACGTTTTGTGTGGATCCGCATTCACCTGCGAAGCTGCGTACCTGCGTGTCTATTCTGGTACAGTCACATACAGTCATGCGGAAACATGCGCGGAAACAGAAAACAGGAAACAAAATGGAGAATTACAACACGGGGAGGGGGAGGGGGGGGGGCAGGATTCCTCAGCACTCTCCGTCCCCCCGTCCCCCTTCTGCCTATGCCAGTTCCCCAGAGACCTAGCGGGGAGGGGGGGAGGGAGGGGGGGCTGTACTCACCAGATCATCATCATGCATTACGCTGACTCTCTCTGCACTGTAAATCACTTCTTTAACATCCAGAGACTCATCAATCACCTGTCGACACAGACAGGGGAGCCCAGGTTATACTTGCACTCACTTTACAGTGTGTGTGTGTCTGCGTGTGTGTCTGCGTTTCGCTATAAATGATTCTGTGTATTCAAACCCAGATCGGTAACTGCTATCTGATACCGTTTGTTTCTGCATTACAAAGAGGGAGAGGGAGGGTCATGTTTTTAATCAAACATTAACAACAAAATATCTCTCTGCTAGGACTAAGGATGAAAATCGAGCAAAGGAAATATCGGTAGGTTTTGAAAGTCAGCCGGCTAAGCTCAATCCTAGGTTTCTGAAAGCGCTGCTGGAATGATTGATTGTGGGTGTGTTGGCGTGGAAACAAAACCAGCAGGGTAACAGCACCTGAATCATCAGAGTTGTTTCTAGCAGTTTAAGAAGAAAACCAAAAAAAGGAAACAGACTTTTCTGACCAGAATCTGCTCACCACACAGACAGTCATCCCATCTACCTGTGTGGTGAGGACACCAGGCTGAATAATGCCTATGAAATATGCTATGCTATGCTACCACTCTAAACTCTGATTCTGCAGGCTTAGGTAACACTTCTACAGTACATGTGCAAAATACCAGCATGCACACAAAACATTATACAAACCACAACAGCAACACACAAGCATGGTTCTAAGCCTGCTTTGGGCTTTGGGATCATGCAAGACGTACAACACATACCCACCCACCCCCCCCCCCTCCCTTCATCAGGAGACACGGAACATGTGAGAGAATTGGTGCAGCTGGCAAAATGAAAACGCATGCTATAAACACTGGGCAATCCAGCGACAGTGATGCTTGTTGCTGAGGGAAAGGTTGTGAATGCCTCTTCTACAGGAGGCTGCTGTAACTATGGCATCATAGTTACTATGGTATCACAGTTACTGAAGTCAGAAAAGAAAGAAGAAAAAAAAGCTGTGGGAAAAAAAGTCTCTCGCAAATAAATAAATAAATACAAAGGTTGTGAGAGTTATGTTAAAAGCTGATAAAAGGGTTTGTCAATCCTAACAAGATTTATTTCTCTCCCTAAACCTGGAGTCTATAATCCAACACATTAGCCTTGCAAAACCCGCAGCTGGTAGCGATGCCAGCATTGAAACCGACGCTGAACATAGAGGTAACTAGGTGTGATCACGTGATCACGGGCGTCTTACCTCCGCGCAAAGCGCCGCTAAAAAACACACAAAAAACACACTCGCCCAAATGTTTCTGGTTCTCTTACCACGTTGTCGACCTTCCCCTTGCTGTTGATGATCCTCTCCTCAGAGCCAATCAGGCCGTCTAGACCGGACATCCCGGAGCCTACACAGATCAGGGGAGGGTGGTCAGTAAGGAGAGAAGAAAGGTCGATACATGAAGCACCAGGGTGAAAAGGAGAAACGTTGGACCGGCGGCTCTATGATGCAGTCCTGTCCTCCTGTCTTCCTAGTGCTATTACCCAGCCTCGGCAGTGTGACTGGCGGAGTGGCGACCGCTACAATAGCCTCCACTGACAAAACGGTAGCGACCGCAACAATAGCCTCCACTGACGAGACAGTACCGTGAACATGGTGAACTCCAGTCACACGCACATTACAGCACATCACCCCCCACAATGGCTGCATTTAGTCAGTGTGTCGAGGCCGCGTAGGTGCATGGTGGCGTGTCGATAGATACACAAGCAGATAAACGTCGCCACAGGTTACGTTAGCATGTCGGCTTCAGCTCAGTCTTCCGAACAAAAGAAGGACGATCTTCCGTAAAAGCTAATACTTTTTAGCACATTATGTGTCCATGACAAGCAGCCAGGGAGTTACATATTATTGCTATGAAACTCGTAGCTTTTTTCCAATTAATTTTTGCGAAAGGCATCTATTAATACCCATGTCAAATATTCCATGAATAAATCAGGTGAGAAGAGAAAGAGCAGCTGTTGTAAGCTCCTGGTCTAAGTGACACACTGAGGAGATCTGTCTGGCCTGTATCCGCCGTGTCCTGCCGGCTGCTGCTGCTAACAGCAGTTCGCCAGCATTAGCACGGTAACCAATAACTGTCGGATTTAGCAAGAGAACAATGATGCATGTTTACTGCGGCAGTGCTGGCGCACGGCCGTGTTCTCCGGCTGGCTACAGTACTGGCTGTCACCGCCCTGGGCCCCCAGCTCCCCGGCCCCCAGCCCCCCCGGCCCCCAGCCCCTAGCTCTCCCTTGGCTGTAATCCCTCCACTATCAGGAGGACAATGTAACACCACAGTCTGGGCTAGCATAATACACCGAGGATGAACAGACAAAGAGTTACACACACATCTACAGAGCACAGTCACAGGGGCTTACTAAGAGCAGGAGGTAGGGGCTTGTCGACAGGGAGACACCTGCTCTAATATAACATTGATATGGAATAATAGAATGTGTCATAAAATATAATTCGAGGACAGGAGAATCAAGGTCGAGGAAGCTTTGTGAGATCAGTGTATGAACCTCCCCCTCCTCCCTTCCTCTCTCCTCCCCCTCCTCCCTCCCTCCCTTCTTCCCCTCCTCTCCTCCCTCTCTCCTGAGGTGACTGAAACACAGATCTGACCAGGGATGAGTTTTCCACTCGGTTTCCCTGGAAACAAATGGGGCCGATTGAAACTTGGCTGTGGGTCATTGGAAACACTGTGCCCCTGACAGGGGTGCTAAATCACTGAGATCCAAGCAGAGAGAGGCGGGGCCAGGGGAGGAGAGAGGCGGGGCCAGGGGAGGAGAGGGGACGGGGCAGGGGAGGGGGGTAGGAGAGAGGGGCGGGGTGGCTAATTAAGGGGAGCACTTTGACAAATGTAGAGAGGATGTGGCAACTGGGAAGGGGAGGGGGAGGAGGTGTGGAGGGGGAGGAGGTGTGTGGAGGGGGAGGGCGGGTCTCTCTGGCCTGAGAGAGGGTGGCAGGGGAGGGGGCTGCTGTGACCTTGTGTCTGGGTCGTTCTGACAAGTCTGGCTCCGGTTCCTAGACAACCAGGTAGCGATGCTGCAGGGGTTAAACACAGAGCCGATCTGATCAGGAGGCCCAGGTAGGACACCACACAGAGGGGCTGAGAGAGTGAACAGCATGGAGGCTGCAATACCAGAACATGACCATGGGTGCAATGGGGGGGGGGGGGGGGGGAACAAAAAAACATAGGTAGCCAGGGAAAGATAGACGATCACAGATCTCAACAAAGGAATGATGGAGCGAACGACAGATGATGAGAAGGGATGCCGGATGAGGAGGTGAGCAACGAGGGGGAGAGAGAGAGAACAAAAGAGGGAGAGTAGACACCAACCTTTCTTGAAGGCACGTGGGGAGTCTGATAGAACAGAAAAACCGGAAAAGGGGAAAAGGAGGAAAAAAAGAGAGAAAACCTAGGTGAGCAGAGAACAGGCTGGATCATCAAGCTGTGTTAAACGATTCAGAGCTACGTCCTGCAGGGGGGAAGCTTCCGTGGACTGAGAGATAACCCAAATCAAGAGAGAGGCACTTCAAATCGGGCCCGTTCTATCAAATTCCTGCTAGGTTGCTTTTATGTTCATTCTTCTCTTTTTCTTTCAACCTTTCCAACCGGTGCGTTTCCCCCGCCTCAACGCGTTCCTTCTAAAGGGTTAGATCTTTTATTTGGAACGAACATGTGACAATGAGAAAGAGAAGCAATGTGTCGCAGAGAGAGAGAGAGAGGGAGAGAGAGAGAGAGAGAGAGAGGGGGAGAAAAACACATTTTCAAAGCGCTTTGGCTCCAGCTCTGCGCCGGAGCCAGGGGCTTTTGTGAGTTTATCCAAACTTCAAATGGCTTCGTATTGAAGGCTGGGCCGCTCTGAGCGCTTCTGGCTTGGATAAGAGTAGCTCTCAGGCACATACACACTGTTGGCCACGGCCACTACGCACTGGAGCAATCTCCTGTCCCTGAGATACCAACACCAGAAGTTATGTCAGTGTCGCTCTGTGAACAAGCTCCCTACCAGTGGCTCTTGTGTTTTTCGGAGTGGGCGAGTGGAACGGAGTGACTGCGTGATGCAGGCCATCGTATGGGGTGTGTAGGTGTGTGTGTGTGGAGGGGGGGGCTGCTCACCCTCTGGGTCAGAGTGTGACCCCAGTGAGGTGACCTGGAAGGGCCGGTATGGCTTGCCCTCCGACGCTGGGAGCTCCATGCTCTCCTCGGACGACACGGTGACGTCGGGCTGGGACTCGGAGATGGAGGACAGGAACTGGTCCATGTCAGCCTTCTGCTCTTGGAGAAGCTCATCTGCATGGAGGGAGGGAGGGCAGGGAAGGGAAAGAGAGAGAGGCAGGAAGAGAAGGAGAGAGGGAGAGAGAGAGGCAGGGAGAGAAGGAGGGAGGTAGAGAGAGCGGCAGGGAGAGAGAGAGGCAGGGAGAGAAGGAGGGAGGGAGAGAGGCAGGGAGGGAGAAAGAGAGGCAGGGAGAGGAGAGAGGAAGAGAGAGAGGCAGGGAGAGAAGGAGTCAGGGAGAGAGGCAGGGAGAGAGAGGCAGGGAGAGAGAGAGGCAGGGACAGAGAGGCAGCGAGAGAAGGAGGGAGGGAGAGAGGCAGGGAGAGAAAGAAGGGAAACAGGTGAGCAGACACTCCGACAGCCGTCAACCAGGAACAAGACAGTAATGAACAGGATGAGCTTCAATCCAATTACACCCCCCCCTTTTCACCTCCCATCCCCCGCAGCAATCATCCTAATACCATAGAAAAAAATCCACTTCTTTAAACTCTAATGGAGTGTGTGTATTGTGTGTGTGAATGTAACAGACTGCCATTCCCACCCTCCCCAGATCTGCAGGTCTGCCTGCTGGATGCAGAGAGAGAGAGAGAGAGAGAGAGAGAGAGAGGGAGAGAGAGAAAGAGAGAGAGAGAAAGAGATGACCCAGTTCTGTCATCAGCTCTGCTCCTCTTTAATCTGTGCAGCAGCACCACGTTATGACTTCTTTTATGAACGGTGTCTAAGAACACACACACACACACACACACACACACACACACACACGC
>BROE01000005.1:5067700-5078878 GCA_036571765.1 Plecoglossus altivelis | reverse complement strand
CCCTCCCTCGGTCTGGTCTTACCTCCTTGGCGACGCCATGCCACTGCTGGTGGCTCACGCACATGTCCATGCGTTCCTTGTGGAAGAACTTGCACTTCTCAGGCACCAAAAGCACGTCGCTCACGAACTCTCCCACTGCAATGACAAGTCACACAGCCAGGAGGCCTGTTAGAGCAGGTCACAAGCCTCTCCTTGCTGCTCCACAGCAGGGGGCACAAGCTACCACGGTCACTAAAGGCTAAAGAATATATTTAAAATCAGAACTAAGAGATGAGACAAGTGAAACAGGGCACACTTCTATAATTCATGGTTGCCCCCGGTGACAGGCTGGCCATGCGGCCCTGGAACATTTGGTCCTTCACCTGGAGCAAAACCCGGAGACCACCGCAGTCACCTCGACAAAATGGCAGCCCTGACGGGACCACCGGTTCACGCGGCGACGCCACTTAGACAGGCGAGAGACTCGCCTTTGAAGTCCTACCTCATCCTCAACATTACTCACTTCCTCGTCTTTTATTCATGAAATGAGGTCAATGAAAGCAGAATAGAAAATGAAAAGACAAAGATGGAAAAATCCCAACGCAAGACGCCCTACCAAAGGAGGCTTCAGGGCCAATGAGACATCCATCATGGAAGGCGAGATCATGTCACAGACAGCATGGAACAGCGACAGCTGACAGACAGGAGAATTCCGCGAGCAACCCCCTCATCAAAGACAGACCACCAGCCAGACTGAAGATGGAGAGATGGAGGGGAAGGAGGGGAGAGGAAGAGGGAGGATAACGACTAGTGGGAAATCTCCTGAGGATGAGGAGAACACAATGGAGAACTTCACCCAGGACTGGGAGGCCTGGAGTCGTCCTAACAGATCATTTAGTGGTTCACCAGAGCCCAGGCCTGGGGTTGTGAAGGACCGCTTCACACACGTCAGCTGTGGAGCCCCACTGGGGTGGGGGGGTAGGGGGTGGAGGGGTAGGGGGAGCCAGTGGCAGAAGGACCAGGAGGCAAAGCAGTGTTCTGAAAGCAGTGTTGTGAAGCCAGTGGTTTGAAGCCAGTGGTTTAAAGGCAGTTTTGTGAAGGCAGTGTTGTGAAGGCAGTGTTGTGAAGGCAGTGTTGTGAAGGCAGTGTTTTGAAAGGCAGTGGTTTGAAAGGCAGTGGTTTGAAAGGCAGTGGTTTGAAAGGCAGTGGTTTAGTGAAATGAGAGGGTTGGCAGAGAAGGAAGCTGGAAAATGGCAGCAAGGTCCAGCTGCTTCTCCTCTCCACCCAGGAGGTGCAGGGATGAGGGGTTGCAGGGATGAGGGGTTGCAGGGACGAGGGGTGTAAACCCCAAGTGTGGGTCCAAGACCCCCCCGCACACACCACACCTCCTCCACCTCCACCTCCCCCTTCCACCTCCACGCTGGCCCCCATCCTCCTCTGAGCCAGAGCGCTCTGGGTAGAGCATCTAACACCAGAGCAGACCTCCTCTATGTCTCTACAGTCTCTGAAACACAGCCCTGTTACACATACACACACACATACACACACAAACACACACACACACACGCTGCTCTGGCTGTTGGGTAGGAGCAGACGCCCTACACAGTCACACTGCAGTGAGTGATGGATGGTAAAGTGAGAGAGCAGCTGCTACTCCCAGGCACTGCAGTCTGTGTGTGTGTGTGTCTGTGAGTTTGTGTCTGTGAGTTTGTGTGAGTGTGTCTGTAAGTTTGTGTGTGTGTGTATGTCTGTGTGTGTGTCTGCGCGTATGTGTGTGTCTTTGCGTGTATGTCTGTATGTGAGTGTGTTTCTGTGTGTGTCTGTCTATGTGTATGTCTGTGTGTGTGTGTGTGTGTGTGTCTGTGTGTATGTCCGAATGTGAGTGTGTTTCTGTGTCTCTGTGTATCTCTGTACGTGTGTGTGCATGTCTGTGCGTATCTCTGTGTGTATGCGTGTCTGTGTGTGTGCTTGTCTGTGTGTGTGTGTGTGCTTCTCTGTGTGTGTCTGTATTTGAATATGTTCTCTTGTCCACCCCATTCAAATCTCCTCTGCGATCAACCGTCTGTCCTTCCTGAGCAGGGAAACTCTTCCCCCTGTCATGCTTGCTGGTGAGAGAGAGCTTACCGGAAACACTGATGGTTACGTGACCAGCTTTCCGAGTTAAGTGGATTTATAATGCAAAAACATACTGTCAAAAAATCGCCAGCCATAAGAATGCTACGTCGAATTAGCACGGCTGACATGTTTTTTCCACTGAGTCTTTCTCTCCATCACACACACATCACTTTCTCTCCATCACACTCTCTCCTCTCTCCACACACCACACATCACACACACACACACACACACACACACACACACAACATGCACCACACAAGCACACACACACACACACACACGACCTCGAAAGTGCACTGTTCAAACTACCTACTTGATTTAAGACATCATTAAAAGAAATGCTGGAAAATAATCCCGGCCTGTGGGACAAAGACATTATTCTCCAGGGATTACAGAGTCCGGGAACAAAAGCTACCTTCATGTGAACCATTGTTCCAGGCTGACACGGAGGGATTGTGACCGAGGACCTGGGCACTAACGGGGATCCAGAGAGCTAGCCTGGGCAGTCTACCCTCCATAGAGCAGCCTAGCCTCCAGAGAGCAGCCTAGCCTCCAGAGAGCAGCCTAGCCTCTGCATTTCTCATCTAGCCCCTGTTACAGCACCAACATTCAGATTCATTTATTAATCTGACAAGTCTCTCTCTCCACTGTCTTTCTCACTCTTTTTTCTCTTATTCTCTCTCTTTATTAATCGCTCTGTCTCTCTCTTTCTCCCTCTCTCTCCGTCTCCCCTCTACCTCCCCCCTCCCCCCCATCTATTACATGTCCATTTGTCAGGTCGTCTCACCTCATCCTACTGTAATTACTGTACACGACTGCCTCGCCTGCTGAGTCCTCACAATCTCCAGCTCATCTCAGAATGCTAATGTCTGATGAATAATTCCCCCTCCCCCTCCCGCTGCTCCTCCCGACGCCGCTCGCCGCGAACAGGAGCTGTTGAATTATGGGCCGCAAGCGTACGCTGGCAAACGCGAGCTGAGCGGCAGGCAGGATTATGATCCCAGTCCTCCCTCTCAAGGGCCTCCTTACACAACAACCTCAGCCTAGCTCTGGTTAGCTGCGTCTCCTCCTCCTCCCTGCTCCTCTTCCTCCTCCTCCCTGCTCCTCTTCCTCCTCCTCCTCCCTGCTCCTCTTCCTCCTCCTCCTCCCTGCTCCTCTTCCTCCTCCCTGCTCCTCTTCCTCCTCCTCCTCCCTGCTCCGCTTCCTCCTCCTCTCTGCTCCTCCCACCTCTTCTGTCTACCTCCTACAACCTAAACACAACTTTGGAAGCGAGGGTTTGCGTGCTAAACGAACAACATGTCAACCTGTGCTCCCTCGCCGCGTTCGAAAGCTCTGCGTCGTCGTGTCCTGGTCTCGTTTGTCACAGTCAAGTTAGCTGGTGATGGCATGCCAGACCACGACCATAATAGACCCTCTTCCATGGATCACGGACATGAGCAGGAACAGGCTCAGATAGGTGTTCTAAATTGCGCCCAGGAGGGTAATGGGGTTTTTTAATTAAGAGAGAGGAAGCACTGTTTCTGAATCATAATGAAGGGGTCCTGGTTATTGATGGAGGCCGGACCTAACCCGAGAGGATGGATGGAGAACAAAATGGATGGAGGGAGGGAGAGGGAGAGGGGGGGGGAGAGAGGGGGGGAAGGAGAGGGGGGAGGGAGAGAGGGGGTAGAGAGAGAGGGAGAGGGGAAGATAGGAGGAGAGAGGCGGGAGAGAGAGATAGAGAAGGGGGGGGAGAGAGAGGGGGGGAGGAGAGGGAGAGAGGTGAGGGAGTCTCAGGTCTCTGAAGACAGAGAGGAGAGACCAGTCTGCCATCTGGGATACACAGCAGTCTGCTTCCCAGTCTGCCATCTGGGATACACAGCAGTCTGCTTCCCAGTCTGCCCACCGTACAGCAGAGTCAGCGGATCCCTGCTCCCAGGTAAACGCCGCCACAGCCTCCTCCTGCACACGCACGCCAGCCCATTTCACAGTCCACCGCCAGGGCTAATGGCCTTTTTCATCCCGCAAAGCGCCACACCTCAATCAACACAAGGACATGGGAGATAAGGAGGGCAGGAGTGGGACTACAGAAGAAGATGGGAAGGAAGGAGTTCTATGGAGGGAAAAAAAGGACAAGACTTCTACTACTGTATATCAGTTTCTTATCTGTCTGTGTCCATCTCCTAGACGAGAGGGACAGTAGTAGAGGATGGTGAGTGAAAGGGCAGAGAGAGAGAGAAAGCTATGACAGAGGGAGAGACAGAGAGAGCTAATGCAGAGGGAGAGAGAGGGGTAGGGAGAGAGCAAGGGCAGAGGAAGAGAGAGAGCAGAGGGAGAGAGAGAAGGATAGGACACGGAGAGAGAGAGAGAGAGAGAGGTAGGGAGAGAGATAGGGCAGAGGTACAGAGAGAGCAGAGGGAGAGAGAGAGGGAGAGAGATAGGGCTGAGGTAGAGAGAGCAGAGGGAGAGAGGTAGGGCTGAGGTAGAGAGAGAAAGGGCAGAAGGAGAGAGGGAGAGAGATAGGGCTGAGGTAGAGAGAGAAACGGCAGAAGGAGAGAGAGGTAGCGAGAGAGATAGGGCAGAGGTAGAGAGAGAGCAGAGGGAGAGAGAGAGGGAGAGAGATAGGGCAGAGGTAGAGAGAGAAAGGGCAGAAGGAGAGAGAGAGGGAGAGAGCGGCCCCGGTCTTGGTCAGGAGAGGAAGCCAGGCCTCTGACATGTAATAAAGCCCAGCATGGCTGTGTTGTCGTAACTGATTACGCTGGAAGCTGGTGGAGCGAGGAGTGTGTATGACAGGCTGGCTGAGAGGAGTCCAGGAGAGTAATGCAGCAGGCAAGGCGCTCTCTCCCAGACCTCCCTCCAGCCACCCCTCCAACCTCCCCTGTGTCTGCCTCACTTTATACCCACTGCCTGAAGAGGCCAACATAAGAGCGCTTCATAAGTCTCCCTGTAATAAAACCTACTCCTTCCACCTCTCCTCCTCCACCCTGCCTCCACCTCTCCTCCTCCACCCTGCCTCCACCCCGCTTCCACCTCTCCTCCTCCTCCACCCTGCCTGCTCCCCCACCCCTCCTCCTCCCATTCTCCACCTCCACCTACCCCTACCCCCCCCTCTTTCCCACCCTGACCATCCATCGTCAGGGACAATAGCCATCATCCAGTGAGGATCTGATAAATCTGCAGCTTAAGGCCAGGATTAGTCAATTAAATCTGACTCCAATATTTCTCCTGGATACCTGAGCCTGTGGCTAAGCCAGGCTAGTGTTCCCTCCACCTCGGGGCAGGGAACACATCTCGTTAACAAGAGCAGGGGGACGAGAGATGCAGCTGAAATGCTGTGTCATTGACGCCATTCCTGAGAACTTTGCCACCTCTCGGACAAGCGGGTCAGGTGGGCCGCGAGGGGGAGGGAGGGGGGAGGGGCTTACCTAAGCACTTGTACGGCACCACCAGGTGGGCGTGACCTTTGCACTGCTTCTTCTCCTTCTTGCACCAGTTCTCGATCCTGATTGGCTGGTTGGCTTCCAGCACGTTTGTGATCTGTAGTTCAGGGTACATCTGTGAGGAGGAAGGAGGGAGAGGGAGGGAGAGAGAGAGAGAGAGAGATGAGAGGGAGGGCAGAGTGTGAGAGGGCATAAGAGGAAGTCATAAGTGGGGTTCCAGCAGCATGGCGTTTCTCCGTGCTCTGTGCTCTCCTGCTCCCCTCTGCTCCAGCGTGAAATAGCAGCCAATTTGCACCCCCCTCAAATGCCATCAAAAAGTCATCAATAAGACGACATCCAGGAGCTGGAGGAAGCGGAGGAAATCCACGCTCTCTTTGAAAGTGCCAGATAAGCCCCTGGTGATTGATGGCAGCAATATTTGCGGTGTGTCAACGTTTGCAGATACAAGGTGGCGAGGAGGGAAGAGACAGCGGAGTGTGCGTGTGGCGAGGGCTCTCCTGCAAGCAGCACTCCCTGGCACACCCTCTGCAAACCAGTCACAAGGTCAGCTACACCCGGAGGAACGTAGCGGCCCCACACCACAACGCCGCATAGCGGGCGGGGGTGGTCGGGCGGGGGCGGTCGGACGCGGAACGGCCCCCTGGTCCTCACCTCCTGGCAGTACTGCATCACGCCCTCCTTGGTCTCCACGCAGCTCTTGGTCCCAGACGGGTCGGGCTCCCAGCGGCCCGTCTGGATGTTCACGTGCATGTTGAGCTTCCCGCAGAACATGGCCACTTGCGGCTCGGCCACGGCAAAGCCTGTACCTGCGTTGGCCGCCAGGGCCTGGAGGAGAGAGAGAGGGCAAGAGAGAGAGAGGGAGAGACACAGAGAGGGGGAGAGAGAGAGAGAAAGAGAGGGGGAGAGAGAGAGACACAGAGAGAAAGAGAGAGAGAGACACAGAGAGAAAGAGAGAGAGACACAGAGAGAAAGAGAGAGAGAGAGACAGAGAGAAAGAGAAAGAGAGAGAGACAGACACAGAGAGAGGGGGGGAGAGAGAGAGATAGAGAGAGAGAGGGAGAGAGGGAGAGACAGAGAGAGAGAGAGAGAAAGAGAGATAGGGGTTAGTGCACCCACTCATTACAGAGCCATAAAACCTGTGACTGCAGTGCTCTGGCGGCCCTGTCAGACTCCAGTCTGGCAGCTCTCTCGCTTGTCTCATAAAGTCCGTTATTATGAAAGCCAAGGAACTGGCAAAAAAAAGCAATTCGACCACACAGCACCAGGAGTCCAGGAGCTCACCTCATGTCTGGGTGACTCTTGGATAACTGTTCAAAAGAAAAAGATGGAATAACTAGAAAAGTGCCTGTCAACACCTGGCAACTAATGACACTGAAAACCAGCCTGAAAAAGCACAAAGGACCCAGACGGAAACCAATTAAATGTAACTTCGCTGTGGCGCTCGGTATCGCGTGAAGGAGGTTAGGTGAGAAGTTCGCTTCGATTTGTGTGTCTGGTTTTGCTTCTGTGCTCTCGCTCTCTCTGTGCTCTCTGTCTGTCTCTCTCCCTGCCTCTCTCCCTGCCTCTTTCTCTCTCCCTCCCTGCCTCTCTCTCTCTCTCTCTGCTCAGTAAGTGAAAGTGTAGAGACGGAGAGCGTGTGGGCGTGCGAGAGGGCGAGAGACTTCAGCCCCTCTGGTCATTGCTGGTCCACTGGGCAGCTGTTATCAACACCCGGTTATCTGACCTGGCTACACACAAGGCCAGCTAGCCTCCGCGGCTGAGGCAGTGTTCTAGCTGCCAGTATGGCCTCCCCATCCCTGTGGGATCGTGCAACGCTGCTAAACAACCGGACCCTCAACTTTTGCCCACCTCCTTCCGGAGAGAGAGGATAAGGGAACCATGACCTTCCCCTCCCGACCCACTTCTGGCGGTTCCTCTTTCCGCACACAGGAAGCACGAACTCCCAGACTGAGTTCAGATCACCAGACGCTAGCGCCGCTGTGCCGGGCTGCACCGGGCTGACGCTGTCAAAAGACCACCGGCTCCGAACGGCGACGTGATTGGTTGTTCTCCCGGACGAATTACAGAGCATCAAGAGAAATGTTTCTGTCAGCAGGTCTCTGGTCACATGACAGAAACACTTGTCGCTGTGGTTGTCACGCCAAAGGGACGTCCAATTAATCAGCATAGCCGGTTAGCTCGCTGCTAACGAGCTACACAAACACACAAACACACACACACACACGCTACACCGACACAGGCAGACAGACCCACAGAAAGCAAGCACACTGTGCTTAAGGCAGTGACTGTGTTCTAAGGCTGAGAAAACGGAGTGAGTCCTAGGAGGGGGGAGAGAGTGGGGGCTACAGCTGACTAGCACTGCAAGACTAATCAGACCACCACACTCCTAGGAGGAGAGATGAGACGTATGGGTGGACTAAGGAATAGGTTTGGCTGTGTGTGTGTGTGTGTGTGTGTGTACAATCTGGTCACTGCAGTCTGCTAGGCTGATAATAAGAGCAGAAAGGGAATACAAAGCCTTGTGTAGTATGTGGCAGACACAAACACACACACACACACACACGAGTAGGGAGTCTCTTTAGCCTCATACAAACACATGGCGGAACAGCTTTGGCTGAATGATCTGGAACGCTCCCTCCCTCCCTTTGTCCCTGCCTCTGTGTTTGTGTGCACAGCCACCAGCCTCTGTGTCCGTTTGTTCCTCTCATTCCTTTGTGAGGTCAGCTCAGAGAGGGGAGGGAGGGAGGGAGGGAGGGAGGGAGGAAGGAAGGGAGACAGAGAGAGAGAGAGAGAGGGAGATAGCGAGAGAGAGAACGAGAGAGAGGGGAGGGAGGGAGGGCGAAAGAGAGAGGGAGAGTGATAGAGAGAGAGGGAGGGAGGAAGGGAGAGAGATAGAGAGAGAGAGAGAGCGAGAGAGAGGGAGATAGCGAGAGAGAGAACGAGAGAGAGGGGAGGGAGGGCGAAAGAGAGAGGGAGAAAGAGAGGGAGGGAGGGCGAAAGAGAGAGAGCGAAAGAGAGCAAAAGAGAGAGAGAGAGAAGAGAAATCGAACATCAGGCTAAGTGTGCCCAGACCCTGTGTGACTGTCTTAAAGCCCTCCCACCCCCACCCCATCGCCAGGAGGTTCTACACCCAGCAGTCCGAACTAGCCTTGGCCCCTATGGCCCCCAGAGACAGGAACAGGGCTTTAGTCGTACTCAACACCAGCAGCCGTGGGAGTAAAGCCATGAGCCAGAAACTGGGCGGGTAACACCCTGTTAAACTCCAGCCCGTCACATGCTTGTTGACTCAGGGAGATGCTGATCTGAAGCCAGGCGTGTCCCAAAACCAGGCCCACAGGTGGCAGTAGGAGTAGCGTGAAGACACAGACACTCACATGCAGCCTCAATACAACTGCTGATGAACTACAAGTGGGGCCCCCAGCCAGTCCCCCATCGGTAGGGATGCCCTAGCTGGGAGGGAGACCGGCCCCTGAAACAGCCAGGAGACAATGAGACTCTGTGGAGATCTGCCTGGCTGGACACTCAACGCCACTGACCTTTCAGCCTCTCTCTCTCTCTCTCTCACACACACACAATTAGAGAGTGAAGCATCGCCTCGTCGATGTGACATGCCTCAACGATTTGCCATAAACGTCCTCTCCACGAATCAGCATGACATCTCATCTAACAAGCAAAGGTCAAACTACACCTCCAAACCAGCTCCCTGATACACCAGGGCGTCGCCACGGAAATACCACTCATGAGTCACGGACTCAAAGAAAGATTAGGGTGTTCAGAAATATCCAAAAAGAAATGTTGTCCTACTCGGGCGAAAAAGTTGCATACGGGGAAAAGCCCTAGGAGATAATAAACAGATTTGGTTTCGAGAA
This sequence comes from Plecoglossus altivelis, assembly GCA_036571765.1. Lineage (NCBI taxonomy): Eukaryota > Metazoa > Chordata > Actinopteri > Osmeriformes > Plecoglossidae > Plecoglossus > Plecoglossus altivelis. The sequence continues at coordinate 5,069,493 of BROE01000005.1, read as the reverse complement.
CAGAACAGCTTTGTGGCCGTTGTTTTGACTTTTATTCTGAAATGAAAGCTGTCTGAGGGAGAGAGCAAGACAGGAAGCAGCATGAATGAAGTGAAAACACAGCTCTCTGTAAGCAGCCTCAGAACAGGACCTGTGGCTTGAAACCAGCTCTGTCCTGTTTCTGTTTTTACTGGGGAGGGAGGAGCTGGCAGCCCCTTTCGCACCTCAAACATCTGTTAGACTGGGAGACCGAATACACACACACACACACACACAGGCACACGCACACACACGCACGCACTGAGACAGACACACACGCACTGAGACAGACACACGCGCACTGAGACAGACACACGCGCACTGAGACAGACACACGCGCACTGAGACAGACACACGCACCGAGACAGACACACACGCCGAGACAGACGCACACACAGAGACAGACGCACACACAGAGACAGACGCACACACAGAGACAGACACACACACACACAGAGACAGACACACACACACACAGAGACAGACACACACTGAGACAGACGCACACACAGAGACAGACACACACACAGAGACAGACACACACACACACACACAGAGACAGACGCACACCCAGAGACAGACACACACCCAGAGACAGACACACACCCAGAGACAGACACACACTGAGACAGACACACACTGAGACAGACACACACTGAGACAGACACACACTGAGACAGACACACACTGAGACAGACACACACACTGAGACAGACACACACACTGAGACAGACACACACACTGAGACAGACACGCACACTGAGACAGACACGCACACTGAGACAGACACGCACACACACACACACACGTTGAGACACACACACACACACACACATTGAGACAGAGACTTCTTTGCTCCCTGTCTGCCTCTCGCACACAAACAAAGTTTAATAGTGTTCCTCCCCTTCTTAAACACAACACTGTAAAACACCACCCAAGATGTTCTCACGCAAGACCACATGGACCATCCCTTCTCTTTCTCTCCCTCCCTCTCTCTCTCTGCCTTTCATTCTCTCTCCCTGTGTGAGAGGTGAGTGTGTGTGTATGTGAGACAAAGAGAGAGACAGAGAGACAGAGAGACAGAGAGAGAGAGAGAGAGAGAGAGAGAGAGAGAAAGGAGAGAGAGTGTGTGGTGTTTATTCTACAGTGACAGGCACAGCCTGCACCTAGCACCCACACAGGTGACCATGAGAACAGACATTCAGCTTGGGCCAAACACATCGTCCCTCTCATGTGATCATCCACCATGACACCATCTTTCACATATTAACACTGGTCAGTCAGCTATTCATGATCAATCTAGTGACTAGTGGTTAACCTCATGGGCAGGGCTTCACTCCCCCCCCCCCCCCCCCCCCCCCCCCCACCCTCCCCCTCCCTTCTACTGTGAGGGAGCAGACTCACCTCATGAGTTCCCAGAATGCTTAGAGTCCATGTGACCCTCTGAAGGAATGCCTGGTCTTGTTAAGCCTCATAATCTTCCCCCTCCGGTGACTTAATGCTTAAACAAGATACGCCTCGACGAGAAAGGCCTTGTGGTAAGAACGCACACGAGCACGCACACACACGCACACACACGCACACACGCACACACACGCACACACACCACCTGTCGTACAGGACTGTTAATGTGTCATGAATGTGCGATTTCAACAGGAAGTGGATCCTGTAACCGACCCCGCCACAAAGGACATTGGGAGGAAGGGAACACAGTGATAAATAGCACCACCCCCACCTTCCCTTCTCGCCCCCCTTCCCTTCTCCCCCCTTGCCTT
>BROE01000005.1:5038094-5052996 GCA_036571765.1 Plecoglossus altivelis | reverse complement strand
GGAGGGAGAACGAAATGACAATAAAAAACCCTAGAGGGCTAAAACACCGATGAGATGCTTGAATGTAGTAGCAGCCAGTAGTATGGCTCGTGATATAGGCTAGAACACCCCGCGGGCTAAGGAGGAGACGACCAGCGCCAGCGCAGAAGTCGCGTAGAGCAGAATAGGACAAATAACTGGGGGACTGGAGAGAGATTAACAGGTGTTGTAGAAGTTTAGGAAGGCCAGACAGGCGGGGGTAGGACGATCCAACTTTATATATGAGGGGACATACCAACAGAAACTGCATAATGGGTGTTCGGACTAGTTGACGATCGATAAGCCAGCAGGATGAGGGGATCACTTGTATTCTCGATTGTACTTTGAAAAGTCGCATTCATAGGGTCTGTAGAAGTCCCTTACGTCCTCTTGCTCGCTCTCCCTCTTAGTCCCCCCTGCGGGGAACGACTCACTGTTGCATCAGCGGAGGTTGATCTCTGACAGGTCCGAGAATATCGCATTGGAGTATGAATTGCTCGAAAGGCCTGCGGCCGACGAAACAGCATTGGCACTAGGGCTACGGCAAAAATCTAGCATGGGCTATGGGAGACCAGCCATTGGATAGCGCTCATACACGTAGAACATGCGTCGAGATCTAACGACGAGAAAGACTTACGCCATTGGACTAGGAGGAAACAGCATGGGACGCTAGGGAGAAAATTAGCGATGTGGACGCTACCTCCACCCGGAAGACAGGCATATGGACCTTAGCCGGGTAGATAACATCGTATGTAGGTACATGCCATAGCGGCGCTCTGCGTAGTGGAGCTCGTAACGCCTCTGGTCTGAGTGAGGGAGGAGAAGTAGTGAAAAGGAGAGCAGTTAGAGTAGATGACGGCAGAGGTGACGTAGAGCACGCAGTGCACGAAGCGAGGGTGGTAGTGAGTCTGCAGGTAAGAGCGGAAGATCAGAGTGGCAGAGAGAGGAGAAGAGGGTACAGGAAGAGAGAAGGAGAGGGTGACATACAGTCGAATGAAGTCAGATAGTGTCAAGAGGCTGAAGAGCCAGCAGGCGATAGAGCACGGGAGACGGTTCTGCGAGTGACAGAGTTGCATGGGGAAGGTAGATGAGCGACGAGGAGCAGAGTGGCGAGAGCTGAAGAGCAGAGATGCAGAGTGAGGAAGAGCCAGTGTGCAAGTGAATGAAGCAAGAGTGAAGGACGCAGAGAACTGGTTGGCAGGCGAGGTAGGCGAAGAAAGGCGTGCTAGCCTCAGCTAGACTGTGCATGAGCCGAAGAGCAGGCCCGATAGTGCATCCGACCGATGCGAGAGGGAATGAGCAAGCGAGGTGAGCGGAAGTGAAGAGTGCTTAGAGCAGACGAGAGAATAGCGAGAGTGCTGGAGGTGGGAAGGCCAGAGTGCACGCAGTGATAGAAGCAAGAAGGTGCAGCAGGGAAGAGCAGAGTGCTGAGAGCGGAGAGAGAGCTAACGAGATGCATTGCAGGCGAAGAGTGCAGAGGTAGCGGGTGGAGATGAGAGCTAGCGAACGACATGTAAGAAGAAGAAGAGATAGAGCATCAGATGTGAAGTAAGAGGCACGGAGGGTTAGAAGAGAGGCGGAGGGAGGGTGTCAGGTGATGATCGAGCGTGAAGCTGACGTAGGCAGAGTTGAAAGATGGGAATAGTAGCAGTAGATGTAGGTGAGACTAGAGGTGCAGAAGTGAATTGTAGCACAGCGGTAGCAGAGTTGAAGAGTCACGATTGTGGGGAGAGTGACACAGATGACACAATGTAGTGTAGAGAGAGAGAGAGCTTGAATAGAGAGAGAGAGAGAAGATGCAGAAAAGTTGCTAGTGTGAATGTAGAATTATGTGGACGAGAATGGAAACTAAGTACAGGCTAGTGTAGACGATGTTGAATGAATAGAGTAGAGCATCCACTACGCAGTGATGTATGCAGAGTGAAGAGCAGAGTGCAGAGTGCAGAGTGAAGAGCAGAGTGCAGAGTGAAGAGCAGAGCGAAGAGCAGAGTGCAGAGCGAAGAGCAGAGTGCAGAGCGAAGAGCAGAGTGCAGAGTGAAGAGCAGAGCGAAGAGCAGAGTGCAGAGTGAAGAGCAGAGTGCAGAGTGAAGAGCAGAGTGCAGAGCGAAGAGCAGAGTGCAGAGCGAAGAGCAGAGTGCAGAGTGAAGAGCAGAGTGCAGAGTGAAGAGCAGAGTGAAGAGCAGAGTGCAGAGTGAAGAGCAGAGTGCAGAGTGAAGAGCAGAGTGAAGAGCAGAGTGCAGAGTGAAGAGCAGAGTGCAGAGTGAAGAGTGAAGAGCAGAGTGAAGAGCAGAGTGCAGAGTGAAGAGCAGAGTGCAGAGCGAAGAGCAGAGTGAAGAGCAGAGTGCAGAGTGAAGTGCAGAGTGAAGAGCAGAGTGAAGAGCAGAGCGAAGAGCAGAGTGCAGAGCGAAGAGCAGAGTGCAGAGTGAAGAGCAGAGTGCAGAGTGAAGAGCAGAGTGCAGAGTGAAGAGCAGAGTGAAGAGCAGAGTAGATGAAGAGCAGAGTAGATGCAGAGCAGAGTGCAGAGCAGAGTGCAGAGTGAAGAGCAGAGTGAAGAGTGAAGAGCAGAATGAAGAGCAGAGCGAAGAGCAGAGTGCAGAGCGAAGAGCAGAGTGAAGAGTGCAGAGCAGAGTGCAGAGCAGAGTGCAGAGCAGAGTGCAGAGCAGAGTGCAGAGCAGAGCAGAGTGCAGAGCAAAGAGGCTAAAAACAACTAGAAAACTGCAGTCCATCTTCCATCCCTGTCAAAAACACTGACTGGAGCAGCTTGGGAAGCAAGGAGAAGCGCCACGGCAACGACGCGGAGATGTTTGCGCTGCGGTCGCCACATTCCACAGCGCCTCCATAAATAACCAGACAAAAGCAGCTCGACCACGACCCAGTCCCTCTGACCGTTCCGGCCCTGACCTCCACTTCCAGCTGGATGGAGAGGATCAGGTAGAGGGAGCGTGCGTCTTCCCAGGGAGCAGAGGGTGCATGACTAAGCAGATGGACTCGAACGCAAGCTAACGAAGCACGCTCCAGAACATCCCACCAAGCCCTGTGGGGGCTCTTGTGCAACCTAAGCTATGCGCAGTCAAGAGTGTGTCAACTTGAACTCGCTCACTCCACCCTCCTCGTCCTCCCAGCCGCGGCGGAGCGTTCGCTGAGAGGAGGAGGGGGGGGAGACAGAGAAGGGGGGGGAAAAACAACGACTAAATATGTGATGAGGATTCAGAGGCATCCACAAACATCCCAACACACACACAAACACACACACAAACACACAGAGAGAGTGGCCCACTGGAGGCAGTGCAGGGCGAGGAGGATCATTAGCGCGCACACAGAGTCAGGGAGACAAAGCTTCACGTGGAGGCCTCTCTGTTTCTATCTGAGAGATGAGAGCAGAGCGAGGATGAAGATGGCATGCCTCCAGCAGGCCTGCCCGGGCCTGGAGAGACGCAGCACAGGGAGGGAGGGAGGGGGAGAAAGAGAGGGAGAGAGAGAGTGGGAGAGAAAAAGAGAGGGAGAGAGAGGGAGGTGGAAAGAGAGGGAGGGAGAGTGGGAGAGCGGGGGAGAGAGAGAGAGATACAACCAGAGGAGGAGGGAGGGAGGACGAGAGGCAGGAAGAAAGGACCCGGAGAGCACCGGTTGAAAGCAGTCAGCCCAAAGATTCTTTCTGGTGGTTAGAACAGAGGGAGAGCAGGAAGCGTCCCAAGTCACAAGCAGGACCCCCGTATGCTTTCCAACTAAGAAGAGTCAGACGCTGCTGACTCTCAAGCTTGACTCGCGTATTTAACTTGGGCGTAGACATGGAGGTGTGTGTGTGTGTGTGTGTGTGTGTGTCAGAGGGAGAGAGAGAGCCTGCGGTGAGGCAATGACAGGATAGGAAGGGCAGGCCTCCAGAATTAGTAGCTTTTCCTTCTGTGCAGATCACTGTTCTCCTGGTTAAGAGGATTCACAGGGGAACCTACTCTGAAAATGGACGGGCTGCTTTCATGTCGACTTTACGAGATGAAAATCCGGGAGGGGAGGGAGGGGGAAGAAGCCCAGATCTCTGTCTGCCTGACCTTGATCGATCTCTCTTCACCTCCGCCTGAGACCATGTCCGCACGCACTGTACAGCACTCAAAGTATCACTGCACTCAGCCATGGAAGGGGCTCTGAGAGATCGATATCATGTCACATGATCGTAGATGCTAACGAGGAGGGCTGTTGTCGGTCACATGATCGTATATGCTAATGAGGAGGGCTGTTGTCGGTCACATGATCGTATATGCTAACGAGGAGGGCTGTTTGTGAGGAGCTTCTCTCTCCCGGGTGAGAGCATGTCTGGCGGCATCTCTGGGGTCTCTTTATCTAGTCCATACAGTCAGGACACCCTCGCCCTCCCCAGTCATTCAAGACCTCACAAAGGAGCCTCGTAAGAAGTCATTCAGCCAATGACAGGCTCTATAGAAACCCCCCCACCTCCCCCCTCCCCCGACAATCTCAGCCAACTGGGCCTTCCATTCTCATGCACTATCAGCCCTTCCAGCCTGAACACACACGTCTTCATCGTCTCTCGCTTTCTCTCTCACACACACACACACACACACACGCGCACACACGCACACACGCACACACGCACACACGCACACACGCACTTACATATGACAAGGATAAGAGTGGTCAAAGGGGACATGCATGCAAAGTCGAACGAGCACATTCATTTACGTAACGGCAGACGAGAAACGCGTTTCTGTTAAGAAAGTGAAAAAAGTCCTTAGAGCAGAAATGGCCTGTTTATCTTTGGGATCTAGAGAACGTTATTTTAATGAAACCTTATGTTTCTAAACAGAACACAGCCACTGAGACCAGGGTCACGAAGGCAGTGGGATAAGGACTAATCTGCAATAAACAGCCTTCGCCTAATACAAACAAAGACAAGCCCTCTGAAACCAGTCAAGAAAAAAAACAATCAAACCCTGTAGCAGACTCTACGACAATTTATGATTTCTTTTATTTTTATAATCTAGCCTGCTCTGTACACCATTATTGGAACTGTTCTCGCAATGCCCGCTGGATATGTTCCCCAGCCGTGCATGAACTGAATGCTGAAGATATTCCAGCTATTTCGTCTTCCATAAATCCCAAATGTGCCATATCAGCATGTGCCTCATCGCACGAAGAAACCCAGTACAACTGCATTTCCAAGATGGCTGACCACCAGTGATACAGCTGTTTGTTCCTTTTGTCTCCGACAGACAGTCCCTCAACAGCACCTCTGAGCATGTTCCTGACAGCATGTCAGACAGCCTACAAAATAAGACAACATCAGCGTTTATCAGATTTCATATTTTCCTGTAAACCCACTGATGCTAGATTTGGGATTTTTTGGAGGGGGGTAGGAGGGGGGGGTGATATATTTAAAGAAGAAAAAAAAGTCAACTGAAGTCCCGATCCCGATCCCATGAACGGTGCTGTGCCCTAAAAAGGCGTGACGACGTAGAGACGAAACACAATGGCGCGTTCTCAAATGTCAGAGAGGCAGTAGACCCAGAGGGCTCGTTCAGGACGACAGCGGCACTGATCAGCTGGGAGGGAGGGGGGAGGGGAGGGGGGGGGGGGACTCCGAGGCTCGCAGGCTTCTCATGGACCCAGCTTGAGGTCTGTGCGGGAGCGTGTGCAGTCGGCGTGACAGCGAGGCAACATTCGCCTGAGCTGTGTCTGTCCCTGCAGTGTGCTTGTTGGCGACCACTACCTCCTACCGCACCACACACACAGCGCCACCTCCGCACACACCTCACGCACCTCGCGCATCAAACAGCGCACCTACACGCACACACTTACACTCACGCACACACACAGCACACCCAGCGCACCTTCACGAGAGCACACCAGCGCACCACACCGGCACACCTCACACGCCACACCAGCACACTGACACACCAGCACGCACCTCACTGGCACACCTCACTGGCACACCTCACACGCCACACGGGCACACCTCACGCGCCACACGGGCACGCACCACACCAGCACACCTCTCGCACCACACCAGCACGCCTTCAACGCTCACCACACTCAGGCACACACAGCTGCCCTGCACAATCAGTCAGTCAGCAGCCAGCACACGAGGCAGGACTCCCACCAGACACTGCAGAGAACAGGAGACATCCTCTGCATCTGATCCTGAAGACTGACCAAGCTATTTCAAAGTGAACCGCCTCGTTAATCTTCATGGGTGATCGTCCAAAGGCGAGGAAATAAAGAAAATGATTCAAAGAATATTGACTGCCTTTTCTATTCGGTAAATGGCTAATTGAAAATGCAATCATTCATGGAGGGATAGGTCTATTTAAGAGATTGCTGCAATATAGATTTTTTTTCAGTAACAACCAAAACACCAGCATTCCATACCACACACACACACACACAACACACACACACACACACACAACACTTCCTCTGAAACGGCGAGAAGCTGTAGGATTGGAGAAAGGACAACGTTCTCCCAGATAACGACTTATACACACTTGTGCCTGAAGGAGACATGTTGGTATACCACATTGTTGTTGAATGCCCCAATAGAATTCAGTACATGACACATTCAGTCTGCTTGAGGATGACTGTTGAGAAGAGAATGGATCAATGGGGAGGAAGAAATCCAGTAGAACTACAACAACCCAGTAGAACTACAACAATCCAGTACAACTACAACAATCCAATAGAACTACAACAATCCAGTACAACTACAACTACAAAAATCCAGTACAACTACACTCATGAACAAGACTGAGACCACGTTCTTGTGACAAGACTCTGATCACTATTTTAACAATAGAATCAAAAATGTGGTACAGACGTGTCTGTTGTAGGATTATGAGGCTATGAGCCAAACAGCCATGTTGTGAGAGGAAGATTTGGGACATCAGGTATATGTGCCAAGACCCTGAGGCTTATCGGGAAGGCTCACGAGACTGTACACAGTGCGGTGTTTCAGGATTCAACACCGTCTTCTTCTCACGGGCTGTGTTTAGTCTATCCGTGTCAACATTGATGTACGATGATGATACGGCATTCTGAATATGACAAGAGTGTCTAGGCGGAACAGGAGTAACTAGGAGTCATTTTTGGGACCGCTTCAACTACATCGGTTAAAGATGTAACCTAAGAAATCCGTGTTGGCAATTGAACTTCGAACATTCGCGCACAGCAGACATTTAGAGTCCGGTGTGGTGAAATGAAAAACCAGTCAAATCTGGTGGATCTTCTGCCTCGTCCATGCTTTATTGCTCTTGTTATAAAACATACTGGCTGGTGGGTTGAAGACGATATATCAAGACACTGGAAGAAAGAGATTTGTGATAGGCTACACCGAGTCCCCACCCTGTGTCCCCAAGGCCTGTAAAGGGCTAGCTGCCTTTCATTTGATCTCTGCAGCAACTCCAGCTCAAATCCTTGCAACGTTATAGCCTTCCGGCCCGCACATTCCGCTCACATTAACACACGAAAAACAATTGCTACGCAGGTCAATATAAACTACAGGCAATAATAACCCAAACTGTTTGGCTGTTACCTAGAGACTAACATCTGTACATGAAGCGTAGAATATTACGCGTATGAAGTGTTTAGATCAAAAGTATTTAGAAAAAAAAGCCCTCCAAGACCGTGATACAGCAATCCCAAACAGCACAGCTCCCATTAGGTTTGGTTATTGTTCTACTATGAAAATCAATATATTGAGTTAAACACATTTTAAAGTTCCTTTAGCCTAACTATAGCCACATAATCTGCAAATAGGTTATAGCTTAGGGGACGTTCCAGATTTATTTCAAGGATCTCCGGTAAACAATCTACTTACCCGCTACGATTTTTTTCTCAAGTTTACGAAATACTTGCTTCGTAATAGTCTAAATCTAGGATATATATAGTCCTGGACATACCTCAATGTAGCCGGCCAAAGCTGGAACGACGATGCCCAAAATAAGGACAGATATCGCAGGGACTGGACCCATCTTCCACGATCTCCGCTGATACTGGGTCTAAATGTATCCTGTATGTAGGAAAAGCTGAACTCCAAAAAGAAGGAACAGATTCAGATAGAATACAATTCAATAATCTTTTCGGTTAGACGGAGCTATTCCAGCGCCTCTTGCTTTCCCGAGATCGACAGTGAATGTGTCACTGCTGTGAGCTAACAGGGGAGTGCGTGTGGTGTAGCAAATGTAGAACTGTGGAACACCGCGCGTTCTGCAACAGAGTTTCAACAACTCAGAACATGGGGCGTGTTGCGCCCTCAGGCGGCTGGACTACAGTGCCACCGGATGTGAGTCAACCTGGTAAATGTGGCGAAATCGTCTGTTATCTACAATCCACAAAATGTATTTCTAAATAAAGAACCTTTCAACCTTTGACTTGGGTTTTCAAAACCAGTTTTAACAGTTTAATATGATTATACATTGACATGATTCCATTGATTGTATTTGGTTGGTTGTCTGTTGGCTTTTGTGAATTCAGGTAGGCACAGAATTACACCACACTGAGATACACCTATAGTTTAGGTTACTTTAGCTGAGGAAAAACGTCTCATTGTTCTGATTAAAGGAGCGATAAAACAATCCGAGACTAATTAAACATCTGGAGCATTATGGATTTAAAAGCAGACTCAAATGTCAAAATTTGTCACTATTTCTGCAATTTATCGGTTTTTCACGTTCTGAGAAATTGTGGATTTCCCCTGTAAGAAAATATCACAACGTCTTACTCATGGAACAGTGCAAACCTGCCAAGAATGGACAGCGGATTCGGAGTCCCTGGTGCGCATCTGATCGAGAGAACAAATACACTGAGAGACGGACCCCTCACGCGTCTAGTAGAGTTAATAAATGATACCCACAAAACACCAGGCTCAACGGTGTAGACAGGACCCCAGTGATGCTGGTCTATAGGCAGAGTTTCAACGAAAGAAAAAACGTAACTCAAACGAAATATAAAAAGAAAAGAAAGGAAAAGAAAATACTAAGATGGGGACGAGAACACAGACACAGGAGGGACGGACGTTGGGCACAAAAAAGGGTCAAATTAAACTTTAAAGTCCTCAGATCCCAAAGAAGAATGTTTGTGAAATTCAGACCACATAACAGATCCAAGAGGCCCCGTGGTAAACATAGTACAAGTCACGTGATGATATATGAGGTGCAAAAGGGCAGCGAAATGGGACTTAAAGACACTGTAAACGCATCTCAAAGAAAGGACGCGTTTACCTCCATTTTGTAACACTATGCTCTTTAGTCAGAGCTCGATAGGAGCACATTTGGTCCTAAAACAGGACCCAAAGCACAGCTCCAAACTATGCAAGAAGTCTTTAAGGAGGTAGCAGTCAAATGGTAAACTGCCTCCGGTAGAGGTCACCACAGTCGCCAGATCTCGACCTCATTGTGGTACTTTGAAATGCTCATTAAACCAATCCTATTTGTGGGCGGTGCTTCAGAAATCTTATGTGAAATATCTTCATATTATCTTGATGGACACATTTATTACTTCAACAAACAAAAAACTTGAAAAATAAACCGTGTCATTCACTATGTGTTTTATTATTTTTGTTATATTTGATTTGATATATCTGATTTCATGTATGTAATCAACGTTGTAAAAAAAAAAAGTCATGTATTAGCCAACAGGGTCCTGCATAATGTTTTTCATGCTGAATAACAACATTTAGTAAATGTGAAGCCTGTAGTGAATTGTTTTAGGACGATCCGAGAACAATGCGGTGAAAACGTTTCATAAGTACAGTTTACTTACCTATAGTGCCTGAGCATAATTTGGCCCAACAAATGATGATTTATGTTTGTCCATCCTGTTAGTGACTATGCAAGGTGAAAATTTATTGATGAGGTTTTCTTTTAAAAGTCAACTCCAAGGGAACCTTTTACAGCCAATTTTTATTTTTAAAAGATTGATTCGGTTTTACAACAAGAAGCCAAATGATTGGATGGCTCGGATCCGCTATTTATTTCTCATTGGTCGAAACAGTTCAGAAAATAAATCAGTAGACGTCCCTGCAAAACAGGGACAGCGAAAATATTTATGACCGGAAACAGAAATAATTTTATTTACAATTATAGCACGCAGTTGTGAATTTATCGAGTGCGTGACCACCCCTTAAATGCTCGTAAAATATTTACTGACAAGACACATTGTATTTCTTTTTTTGTCACTGAATAAAATTCAACCAATCACAAAAGCCATTGATGAGTTGCTAAGAAGAATATGGTAATATATGCAACGCAGCCTTCTCTGCAGCTACCATTCTGAGGTAAGAACAAACTTGGACGTTGTCATTAAATGTATCTAAACTCGGAATGATTGGTACATGGGACTCAAAGAAACATTTCCAGAATACCTCTGTGTAAGTGTCAATTCGAAAATTGCAGCCTTATATCACATTTCTCTCGGTTGTAATATACCGCTTTCTTATGGTCTCTTCGAATATGGTTGTTGTTGTTTAGTCCCACCCAAAATGGAGCTTCTCCTTCCTTGTTCTACAGTAGACTGAAGGCTGGGCTCAACTAGATTGGGGGACGGGTGGGTCTATTTGAAATATTTAGGCTCTTGTGAATTAAAAGACAACCCTGTGAAAATTGTTGAACCATATTCACGCGGTGTGTCTGGCTTGTAATGCATTTGTACAAGGTCGGCCCTACTTTATTGTTAAATTTCATAATGCGGGTCTTGCGGTGGAATAAATGCCCGTGTTTCTACAGCGCTAGTTTTTGTGGTATGGTCCGGTTGGGACTGACAACCTGAGGGGTCAAAACAGGGGGGAAATACATGTACTATTGATGTCGTGAACGACATGTATGGTAACCATTAAAAATAAAAAATGTCTATTTTTGCTTCTTGTCGACGCATGGTGTTGCATTTTGACACCATTTTTCTCGCGCGCTCATCGGCACATTTCGGCCGCGTTTTTCTCATACCCCCATTGTGGCAAATGTGACCGTTCTTCCCAATAAGCCCCATGCGGGTCTATTTTGACTTGAATGGGGTGCAAGAAAGATAGATCGCCCAACCTGATTTAGTCGATTCATATTTCAGTGTCGTTCATTAATACACACCGTAAATGGCAAACGTTGTATATCGATATGTCGCCCAATTGTGCAACGAAATAGCTAGCTAGCATGGAGTACCAACTCATGTTAGTGTTGCTAGTTCTAGAACGCGCCAGCTCCTTTCTTTCACGGTCCAATAGGTTCCTCACTCAATGCACCTTGCTGGTCAAGGGTAACTAACTTAGTGGTGTATCATGATAAACCTATTATTAGCGAGCAAATATTGAATTGAAAGGACAACCATCTTTTAAGATGTAGCAACCTACTAAGTGCTCACTGCTGAAGCAAAACGTCAATGTTATAGGATGTTAACCCTCATACCATAGCCACTACCATGACAATCCCCCTATCAGATTCATCATTCTCCAGCATGAATGTAATTGGCACTGTTTTCATTCTCCGCGTGGCAACGAATCCCTTGGCCACCCAGGAGTTGTGTGACAACAAGGTGACAGGAGGTGAGGAGAGCTCATGAACAGCCCTGACAACGTGCTGCCATGGAGACCAAGGAAGAATCGTCCCCAGTGTGGAGTCAGACATCCAACAATGAATCGGAGAACCCAACCCAGGTTTGTTTCCATTGACACCACGTCAGGTTGTCCGATGAATCGCGATGGCTAAACGCTCGCGGTGAACGCTACACCCTGTCGTTTCGTAACGTCTGAAGAACCCAGGGCGTTAGTCTGATCAGTGCACGTCTGGTTCTGGTAGTTATGTGTGTCAAGCGGAGGGTTTTCACCAGAGCCGTGTGCGACTTGCAGGTGCATTTCGAGGGTGGAACCGTGGCCCAGATCGTGTACAGCGAGGACCAGCAGGATCGAGGACAACAGCAGGTTGTTTACACGGCAGATGGGAACTCGTACACCTCGGTGGAGTCTGCAGAACACACGCTGGTCTACATCCACCCTGCGGATGGCTCACAGGTGAAAATCAGCCAGCCACACCTGGACCCAACCACACAAGGGAATACTTCACTTTTAGGCTTTCTTTTTAAAAAACAACAACAAAGTGTATGGAACTCTTACCTCAGTTTAACATCGAACACTTGCGGTCAGTGAAGTCGCCCTTATTCTGCTTGTGTTCGTCCTGCTTCCAGACAGTGTTCGCTGACCAACCACAAGTGGCCTACATACAACAAGATGGCACCACACAACAGGCAAGTGATTTCTTCTTCTTCTTCTTCTTTTTTAAAAGTACGCTCGTATCCCTAAATCAGTAACCTGAGCAAGGTGACATATCAATCCTCCATGTCGTCCTCTTGCTGTAGGTGACGGTTTTGCTGCCCAGCGGACAGAACATGAACCCAGCCAACCTGCACGTCCTCAGCAACGTAGCAGAAGCTCCTCAGGCTCTGCTGGAGCCCGTTCCTCAGGTCAGGGGCCCAGGGCTGAAGCAGAGCCCAGCACATCCTCACCATCCGGGGGCCAAGCGCAGGGCCCTCGACCCTCTGGCAGGATGGTTGACGGAGTGTCCTGTGTTTGCAGGGGCAGCTGTCGGTGTCAAACTCCCTCCCCAACATGGCTGATATCCAGGAGCCTCCGTCCAGCCCTCTAGGGGCCACGGACTCCACCGAGGATTCCGAAGAGGATGATGACGATGACGACGACGATGATGACTCTGACCTGGATGACTGGGAGCCTCGCCAGCCACAGGTCTTCAGCCCCCACAGCCTCTGTGAGTCACTTCAACAACCTGGAACCATCCTGTGCTTGATTGTTATGGACAGGGACCAGATAGAATAACACCTGGCTTTCCTCGTCTCCGCCTTATTGTCTTGTTCCAAAATAATGAGGCTGTCACCAACCCCCCCAACCCTCTCCACGTTTCTGCTGCTCTCTCCTCTAATGACACCCCCTCCCCCCGTCTCTCTCATTCTGTGCGCAATCTTGCTCTTCACTACACCACACCGGCATCCTTGGTGTTCTTCTACTCTCTCGCTCCTCCTCTCCCGCTCTCTTCTCTCCCCTTCTCTCTTCTCTTTATCTCAGTGTGGTAATACGGTGTGTGTGGGTATATTAGGTATATATTTTTTATTTAGTATTCAGGATTAGGGGGTACTAGTATCTATCTTTTTTAGTTGATAGATGGTTTTTTGGTTTTTTCAACATGAGGCACCAACCCCTCGGTGTGTCAGAAACACGGCCCCCTCCACCCCATCCCCAACAGGCCCGTGGTGTCCAAGGCTCGCGCCAGCCTCCCGCTGGTCCTCTACATCGATCGCTTCCTGGGCGGCGTCTTCTCCAAGAGGCGGATCCCCAAGCGGACCCAATTCGGCCCTGTGGAGGGCCCCCTGGTGCCGCAGAACCAGCTACAGGACCACTATATACAACTCAAAGCAAGTCCCCCTTCTACGGTTTGAAAGACAACAAGCTCCCGCGAGTCGACGCAGGCAGAGCTTCTCTCATGTTTCCCCAGGCTGATTCTTCTTCTTCTTCTTCGGTGGTTTTGCAGTTGTGCATGCTGGACGCGGAGAAAGACGGGCATAAGCCGGAGGACATGTGGGTGGACCTGGCGGACGAGGACAGCTGCAACTGGCTGATGTTTGTGCGGCCAGCGGAGAACCACCTGGAGCAGAACCTGGTGGCCTACCAGTACGGTTCGGAGATCTTCTACACCACCATCAAGAACATCCAACCCAAACAGGAACTGAAGGTAGGATCGTAAGCAGCGAGCGCAATGTCCCGTACGCTGAGATGCGAAGCGACATGTTAGCCGTCGTATAGGAGATGATCGACACGTACGGTGTTCGTAGAATACGATAGGTCACCTGACGTTTATCGCTGGACTTCCACAGGTGTGGTATGCTGCGTCCTACGCTGAGTTTGTCAACCAAAAGGTTCACGACGTCACAGAGGAGGAGCGGAAAGGTGCGTGTCTACGGCTCAAGGCCGCGCCGCGTTCAGCCGTGTTTAGCTGCATACAGCCGTGTTTAGCCGTGTTTAGCTGCGCTCAGCCGCGTTCAGGTTTGCAGGACAGACGATGTAAACCTCGCTGGTGTTCACCGCTGACCTCTGCTCGTCTCTGCCCACGTCAGTGTTACGGGAGCAGGAGAAGAACTGGCCGTGTTACGAGTGTAACCGGCGCTTCGTGAGTTCGGAGCAGCTGCAGCAGCACCTCAACATGCACGACGACAAGCTGGACTACGTCACCAAGCCACGGGGGCGCGGCCGGGGCCGAGGCAGGAAGAGGTTCGGCACCGGAAGGAGACCAGGACGTCCGCCTAAATTCATCCGGCTGGAACCTCCGGTGGACACAACAGGGGAGAAGACAGCGGTAAGGAGAGACTGGCTACTTCCTTGTTCCTCTTCCTCCTCCAGCGAGTTTTCTGGGAGTTTTTCCTTGTCTTCCTTGAGGGTTTAGGTTGGTTGAGGGGCAGTTCTATGTATGTGAAGCCCTCTGTGACATTACTTGTAAAAAGGGCTATACAAAGACATTTTTGATTTGCTTTGCTTTTCCTGCTTTAAGTGTCATCGGTCTGTTTTAGTAGCCGTCTCTGACCACATCGCTGACTCATTGCGTAGAGATGCGGTCTGTGGTAAGGCTCCCGACAGGCAGACGAGCGGGGCCAAACGGCCTGAAGGATGAGCTGAGCCGGAAGCCCGTCTAGGCCGAACCCGCGACCCCCCGCGGACCGGCCCCAGTCACCGCCGCGAACCCCCGCGGAAAGAAACCTGGTGCGTGAAGGAGGACTCCGTCGCGCCCGGCGGTACCCCCACTCACGGCCGGACATAGGGTCAGAGGATCCGGTGGACCAGCGAAGCTTCTCTGTAGCTCGAACTGTGACTGGGCCTAACTCTTTATTTCACTAGCAT